>ML783142.1:230182-241982 GCA_009831015.1 Picea engelmannii | reverse complement strand
ACACTGGTGTACTGTTCATGTGTGTGATTGTTTATTTATTACTGCTCACTTTTGGATAATAATTCTACATTGATATAACATTTGAAGAAAAAGGATTATAATTACGTTATTACTGATTCACCCCCCCTCTTAGTAATCCAACACTCTATACATTTATTTCATTAATAGAAATCATGTATTACTATATATCTGTGACTCTTGTTCTATTTCCACTATATATTTGTTATATTGTTGTCTCTCTTGCAATATCTCTGAATATTTCTATGTTATATCTCCGCTCTCATTTCGTGCCGAAAATAATCTGGATCACGTTCTAAGGAACACTTGGTATGTGGACTATTGGGTTCATATTTTGAATATTTTATTGCGATGATTGAATCCTTTTTTCACCGATATTATATATGTTATGCTTCATTTTGGCCATTTTGAAGGAGTTTCAAAGGTTTTTATATCAATTCATCATGGATTCACATCATGTATGTGTAATTGATGTTTTTACAATGATTTTGATCTCAATTCAGTTCAGTTTGATGTTTACAAGGATTTAATTCATGGTTTGTGTGTAACAGGGAAAAATCGCAGTCTGATCCTCATTTGGTACCTCGTCCAACACTTCATCCAACACCCCATCCAGTATGCGATCCGACACTCCATCCGACACACGATCCAACACTCAGAGCACACTGGAGCTAGTGGTTGGTACATTGGCAGCCTATGATGGACAAATCAACGATCTGGGTTTTGTGCCCCCTCGTGGCCTCTAACTATAGAGCTCCATACACCTTAGATTAGGCGGTTATGCTGATCGCTGAGTGGCTCACAAATTTTCTAGAAGATGATGTTGTTAGAAGCTCATTTAATTAATTTGTTGGTTTTAGAGGAGGTCGACCCTTCCAGTGGTCGACCTCTCGAGCTATAATTTACCTATAAATACCACTATCAATGGAAAGAACATAAACATAATTTTTAAGAAGAATTTCATTGTGTAATTGATACATTTCTCTGCAACTTGTGTTCTAGACTTCGTTTTTAATTAATGATAGAATTGCATTGAGTTAAGCCTATGTTTTGTTGTTGGAGAGTAGCCACGACCTGCTGGGCGGCCCACCAGTGGTCTGGGTGACTGTATAGATATATATATCGTGTGTTTTATTTTCTTAGTTAGAATTTATATTTGTTTCCTTGTTGTATGCATTTTTTCAGTTTCAATTACTATGCATGCTAATTGTAATTTGATTATCTAATTCGTCTTTATTTAAATTGCAGATTGCTTATAGGAGTTGGTTATTTGTCATGTTTTGTTTCTTATTTCTTAGCAATGAATCGTCCTGCAGGATACTAACTTAGATAGTACATCGAATTCTTAATTTGGTTTTGGAAATTAAAACAGAGTACTACTTAGACAGAGGATTAGTGTAAACAGAGTTTTAATTTTCATTTCCAAGCTTAAATGGATTAATAGTTGCAAATTTTATTAGCTGTAATCAAGCTAAATTTAATTACTAGTTTGGTTAAGTCTTCATAGATCTATTTTGTTCATTAATATTACTTTAGTATGTTAGGATATAAATGGATTTTGGGGTTATGTTTTCTAAAAGCATTCTAGTTTTGAAATCTGAGTTTTAATGATAGGATTAGTTTAGTTTAGATTATAAAATCTCAGTGAAGGAATTTAATTGTACTTTTAATTATAAGAGTGGATTTGAATTAATATTTTTAATCATTAGTTCATGAGTTTCTAAATTTTCTTGAATTAGTATAAGAGTGTTTTTAATCATTGATGATTGATACATGAATTTTAGAGATCACATGGATTCCAAAGATACTTAGTGTTGCTTCTATGATGGCAAGGCTTTTGTTAGATTGCTTGATTCAAACTTTCCATTTCTCTGTAGAAGTCAACATTGAATTAATCCCTCTTGAACTGTCAAATGTCATCGTGATATTATTCGGCACCAAAGACATAATCATCATCTTTGAATTCTCTTTTTCCTGTTATTGCAAATTAGGAATAGCTTTGATTTACTAGAATCTGAATACAATTATGATTTCTCCTTGATTTATTAAGTAGGTTAAGATTTCTCCTTTGCAAAATAGAAATGATTATGAGTTATTTTTAAGAATAGAGTTCACTTTTTGAAATATTTTTGATAGGTTAGTTGTCTACTTGCTCATTTTCTTAAGGATAGAAAGATTAAAAGTAATTTACTTGTTGTTGTTTATTTAAAAAGGTTGAATAGATTAACTTGTTTAAAATAGGTTATGATTTTCTCTTTTAGAAATAATCCATCAATCCATTGTTTGAAGTTGTTTAGGGTAGATAGTTCAAGCTCACTAATAGAATTTGCTAATTGATAAAAATGAAAAGAGTCATCTTTTAAGTAGATTGATAGAGTAATGATCCTTAGGTAGACCATCCCCATAGTTAGACCATACTTCCATTATATTTTCTGCCTTGTCTCATATAGTTCCACAAATCTAAGTTTAATTACATGGGGTTGACAATTTAATTGAGGGAATTAGTGCATATAGAATACCCAACATTTTTGGCATTGTTGTTGGGGAGTTGTCTTAAGGTAGGAAATAGTTAGGAAGTAGATCGTTTCTGAACCTTAGCATTAGTTTGATGGTGGGTTAACTTTAAGACGAGAGGTAAGAACTTGTGTATCTGTTATAGAAGGTTCCCCCAAACCCAATGGTATTTTTTCTTATTTTCTTTCATGAACAAACCTAGGGACCCAAATGGAAGATACATTAAAACCAAACCAAACCTTTCGAACAAGGTTCCTTCTAACCTTTTTGGAGGAAAGAACGCTCCACCCATAAACTCCGCAGACCGATACCAGAAAGTAGGGGTTAGATCAACCCAAAGAGCTAAAGTTGTCTCTAAAGAGACCAAAACAAGGAGCACTATAGATAAGAAAATTGAGGCATCAATAGTAGTGGGATAGGAGGCAAGACCACTCAGGCCTTCATTAGAACTGGCCAACACAACCTTTGTTTTTTCACCACCATCGGGGGATCCTAACTTTGTAAACATCATTGAACCTAAACAGGTGAATACTCTGTTTGGTAGTTCAACAAATATAATTATTTCCCAAGTAGAAATGAAAACTTTGGCACCAATAGTATCAACCGACTTGAGTAAAGTCTTGGACATCCAAACAATAGAAAGACCTTCCCATCAAAGGGATATCTTTTCCAGAAAAGAACCTTAGGATATTTTGTTATCTTCAAGGATAAAACCATTTAGGTACCCTCTTTTTGGAAACCAAACTAGTATGGATGATCAAGAGGATCACAACCATGTAATACATGAGGAGGGAGAAGAAGTTGGAAGCCAAACCGAAACCACCTTCGGATTTCCAATTTTGGATACCACAGAGAATGTCAATATGATGAACATTCCACTCTCGACACTGCCCACCTTTTATGGTAACAACAGTGAAGAACTGGATACCTTCCTATTTGAATTCGACATCTTGTGTAGGAGCTACAAATACTTACAATATGAGCAAAACCTAAAACTTTTTCCAGCCACCTGTTAGCACTGAAAGTCACACTTTGACTGCTAAAGTGTAAGATCAACACCCATCAGAATGTAAAAGACAATTTTGGTTTTGAATAGGTGGATCAACAAGAGGGATAAATAAAGAGAGAGGGATGCAAACTGTAGATCATTAGGCTACACCAATGGGTAATGGAGTCACAAACATCCTACTCATCGAAGGCACAAAAGCTGCTCAACATAAAACAAGATTATATGTTGATAGGTGGAATAATGAAGAAGGAAAACATAAGATAGAAATTTCACTAAACAAAGATCCTCTCAATTTAATGAATCAACAAATACTTGAATATAAACAATGATTGATGGGCAAAATACAACAGATCCTCTACTACTTAGGGATCCATAAATCATTGGCAGCCTTTGATCCTCAAATCTACAATATATTCAAATAAGAAGAATTATAAATAGAAGAGTTAAAATCTGAAATCACATCTCTCATGAGTCTCCAATAGCATTAATTCTTACAATCATAAAATGCCCACAGACTTACAAATGAACACACACAGAAAAACTGCCTACTCCTACTCTCTATAGCCTCTCTTGGCTCATGAATCCCTTCTCCAAGAGGTCTTTCCTTATTTAAATAGACAATAGAATCCAAATTAACTAAGGAGGTCGAATCCCATCTCCTCCATTGGATTCTAAGCCTTGGATATAGGTGGAAACAATCAAAGAGACAAAAATCCAACAAACTGCTAATTTTTAGGAATTTGTTGGAAGTCATTAATAAAATGTCTCCACCTTATTGCATGAGGCCTTTGATGGATATAAATCTTATGTGAAGGTGTCCCTTGACATATAACTGATCCTTGAGAAGTCATTCTAACCATCCTTGACATGTGGCAACCTCCCAACAAGGCGAATATCAAAACCGTGACCGCTACAGGAAATTAGGCAGCGCCACTGTAAAACAGTTGGGTAGCGCCAATTATATGTCTAATATCTCTCAAACCATAACACATTTTGAAAAAATGAGAGAGGTTTTTGTTATTTGGAATGTTATGAACAAAATTTTGCTCCAGTTTTCAAAAATACCTTCTCAATTGTTCAAAATCCAAGTTTCAAGTTAGTGACTCAAAATTGGTAAAATAACTTTGCGCAATTTTTTTTTTGCCAGAATATTAGGTAGCGCCACTTATGCTGCACCTGGGTGTAGGTTTAGGTAGCAATGTCAAAACCCAGTGCCTTCAATATTGAACATGTCTAGAGTAGTTGGTGGTATTTTATAATTTCGAACCCATTGTGTTTAGGTGTCTTGGTAGTATAATAGGTTGTGCACCTTAACACTGAGGAAGTTAACACTTTAGCAAAAACCCAAAACTGTAATAGTTGGGCCTCTTCTAGCTGCAAATTCTTGTGCTAACACCACCCTCAAGGATTCCACATTAATATGGTTCATGGGGTTGGGAGAGTCCAGTATTAGCTCTTGGGAAGGCATGAAAGATATATTTCTTAAAAAATACCAATACTACTGCAAGTCTAAGGACTCTCATAATGATATTTTCAAAATCCAACAGTTAGAGGATGAGAATCTTGAGGATTACTTGGAACAGTTTGTTTATATATTGTAGAAATAAAAGTACAATGGCATTCCAAATGATGCAATTAGGGATATTTTCCTTAAAGGTATTTCAGAAGAATACATAGAGACACTTAACATGATGGCATCAGGTGACATCTCCCATAAACCATTTGCTGAAATCTGTGAAATGTGTAGGAATTACTCGAGGAGTAGATCCAAAATGGTGAAGAGTGTTCGGGATCCTTATAGTAGAAACCTAAAAGTAGTTAGTTCAGGTGGTATCACAAGGGTAGATATAGGGAACCTCTTAGAGAACTTCAAAACGGATATCTTAACTACAATAGGTTCCCATTTGGACACCCTAAAGATTAAAAATAAACAGAAGGAGGAGAATGCAACAATGAGCATATTTTTCCCAAGATGCAGGAGGAATCATTCCTCAAGGGAATGCCCATTATATAATATTTTAGTTTGTGGATTCTACAATGAAGACCACCCAAATGAAAATTTCCCATCACTGCCCAGTTTGTTAGCCATTTACAGAAGTAGGGATCCTAGGGAATCCTCTTATGCACCTAGGAGACCATGGTAGCCAAGGATTCAACCTACATACCTGGATCTACAACCTTAAGTTCCACCTTATTATCAACAACCACAATAGTGGAACTCACCGAGTTGGAAAAACTGGTCTACACAGTATCACCATCCTTGGCTACAAGGATGGAGAGGAGGTAATATCCAAGGAAGCCCTCAAGCTCCACCTATCCCTATGCCCACTCATCCTTACCCCCAGTTTCCACTGAACATTCCACAACTTTTTCCAGGTTTTGTTCCCTCGCCCTTACCTCCTATTCCACAAAAACCATAGTAATACTAGAATGCAATCTCCCCAAGACCGACATTATTACCAGCACAACCAATTCCCAACCCCAATAACAAACTAATTGATCCTCTTCACAATGTTGATATGCAAGCCTTTCCAACGTATGTTATTTCTCCTATTCCATTTCAGGAGATTCAACTAAGGTCGACAAAATTTTTGGATAGGCAGAGGCCTTTAGTAGTCATCTAGGAAGAAGAAGAAGATGAAACTCCCAAACAACCCATGAATGACACTAAGGGGAAAGATTTTATCATTCCTAAAGACTAGGAACCCAAGCTTCCCCAAAAAAAATCTTCACAAATGACAAAGGCCCCTGCTTATCCAGAAAGATTAGTGATGGAGGAAAACTCTTTGAGTACATATCAGAGCAACCTAGGGTCGCAAAATATGGGAAGCTAGGGAACCCCATAGTAACCATAACCATTAATAAGGTTCCCATTGGAAACACTCTCATCAACCTAGGGGAAACCATCAATGTTATGACTATTACTACCTTGGAGGAATTACAGTTAAAACCTCTTCTTAGACCCACCACAACTATTTTGGAATTAGCAGATAAGACAAAGGTTATAACTGAAGGAATCTTGGATGATATCATAGTTATATTAGCCTCATGGGAGTACTCGATAGACTTTCTTGTTACTCATTTAAAGGATCCTACCAAAGGGCATCACGTTATTTTGGGAAGACCTTGGTTGGCCACAACCAATGCATTTATTGGTTGTAGAGAAGGTGAAATGACCATCTCAAATGGACTTTCTATACATATACCCACTAGCTCAACCTATCATGGAAATTATATGGTGGCTTGAATGTCCATACGAGAATGAGGACTAGGAAGAACCCGTGTTGCCAAGTGATCATTCCTAGGCACTTTAGGAGAAAACAATGGAAAATGTGATAAACCAGTTTATTTATGCTATCATGTGTGTTGATTTTCCACAATCTTTTTCCCAATTTGAGTACATGTTTGGGGAAGAATTTCAGAAACAATTGGACCCATTGATTTTGTCTTTGACATCTTTTATTTTTAAGATAGATGAGTCTGCCACATCTCATACCATGCCCTATGAGATTAGTCCAGGGAAATTTATACATATAAATTCCGGACTAGATGAAGACCAACAAAAGCAGTTAGTAAATGTCCTTAAATAATAATCAGGGGCATTCTCTTGGGAACACAATGACATGAAGGGTATACACCCTGACACTTGCATCCATAACATATATACTCAGGGAGAAGTAGCACTTGTTAGGCAACCCCAGACAAGGATGAACCCGACACTCAAGGATATAGTAAAAGAGGAGATACAAAAGTTATTGAATGTTGGATTTATTTATCCCATCTCCGATAGTAAATGGGTATCCCCTCTTGTAGTGGTTCTAAAGAAAGTAACCAGGAAATGGATACTTTTTGTCGATTTACGGGAGCTTAACAAGGCCACTCTAAAGGATTATTTTCCTTTTCCTTTCATTGACCAAGTCTTGGATACCCTGCCAGGAAAGAAATACTTCTCCTTTTTAGATGGATATAGAGGGTACAACTAAATTCTCATAGCACCCAAGGATCAAGACAAGACTACCTTCACTTGTCCTTGGGGCACCTATGCCTATACAGTCTTACCATTTGGCTTGTGTAATGCTCTTGCCACATTTCAACGAGCAGTACTAGGGATATTTGTTGATATTATTCATGATTGTGTGGAGGTGTACATGGGCAACTTTACAGTATATGGAAATACTTACCATAAAACCCTATATAATCTAGAAAAATTCCTTATCAGATGTCAAGAAATGAACCTATCCTTAAGTCACAAAAAATGTAAAATGATGTTGACTGAAGGAGTGGTCTTAGGACATCACGTTTCATCTGAAGGGATTAAAGTCAATCTTTCTAAGATTGAGGTAATCATCAAACTTCCACCCCCCAAGACTCAAAAATATATAAGAAACTTTGTTGGACATGTTGGATACTACCGACAATTTATTGAAAATTTCACAAAGACTGTTGCACTCATATTTGGATTGTTAATAAAAGATGCTGATTTTCTTTGGACTGACCAATGTCAAACCGCCTTTGAAACTATGAAATCTAAGTTATTTTTGGCATCAGTTCTTAGGGGGCCCAATTGGGCCCTTCCATTTCACATATCCACTGATGCCTCTGATACTACAGTAGGAAGAGTATTAGGGAAGAAATAAAACCATCAGTCCTATGCCATTTATTTTGTGAGTAAGAACTTGTCCCCTTCCGAGTTAAACTATACAGTTACCGAAAAGGAATTATTGGCAGTGGTCCATGCCATCGATAAGTTTCGCCACTACATCATAGGTTACTAATTATTTGTACATACATATCACTCTGCCATTATATTTCTTATGAATAAACCCATTACCAATGGTTGAGTGACTAGGTGGCTCCTATTATTGCAAGAGTTCAATATCATCATCCTTGACCGACCTGGAAAGGAGAATTTGGTAGCTAATTTTCTTTCATGCATAAAACATGAGGGTGATGATATTCCCATTGATGATATTTTCCCAGATGAACATATTTTTTCCATCTCTGTAAATACCCCATGGTTTGCAAACATGGAAAATTATTTGGCTAATAGGAAGTTACCATCTCATTTGTCACCTCGTGAAAAGCATAGAATTATCACGCAAAGTGCTAACTACTCTTGGGTTGTCCATGGCCTCTTTCTTACTAGTCCAGAGTTGATTATTTGTAGATGTGTCCGAGAAGATGAGATACCATAAATATTATGAAGTTGTCATGATGGACCATGTGGTGGCCATTTTTCGGACAAACGTACAACATATAAGGTGTTACATTTAGGTTACTATTGGCCTAGCATTTTGAAGGATGTTGCCAAATATGTGAGGAGTTGCGATAGCTGTCAAAGGATAGGAAGACCCACTTCAGCTGACAAAATTCCCTTGCATGCCCAAGTTATGATAGAACCTTTTGAGAAAGGGGCCCTTGACTTTGTAGGAACAATTTCACCCATGTCTCATAAGAAGAATTATATTTTGGTTTGTACAGATTATGTCACAAAATGGGTAGAAGAAAAATCCTTATTTAGGGATACCGAAAAATTTGTTGTTGAATTAATTTATGAAAACATATTTACTCACTTTGGTATTCCTCATGAAATTGTTACAGACCAAGGCACCCAATTCACTTCCAAGTTGATGAGAGAATTAACAAAGAAATATGGGATCAAGCACTACAAGTCTTCTCCATATCACCCACAAGATAATGGTTAGGTAGAGTCCACAAACAAAGTTCTGGAAGCCATCTTAACTAAGACTTTTCAATTACACCATCAAGATTGGGATAATAGGCTTCCAGAGGCTTTGTGGGCATATCAGACCACCTAGAGAAACAACCTTGGGCATATTGCTTACGAGCTAGTGTATGGAAAACACGTACTTCTACAAATAGAATTCCAAGTAAGGACTTTTCATATTGCCGCACAATTGGGGTTAAACTTAGATGAGGCATAGAAACAACGAGCCCTATAATTAAACGGGTTGGATGAGATTAGGCAAGATGCTATCCAATGGACAATATTAGTTCAAAACCAGAGGAGCAAGTGGAATGACAAGTTTATTAAGAAGAAACACTTCCAACCTGGTGATTGGACTTTGTTGTTTGACTCCCAATTTAAAACTTTCAAAGGCAAACTTACCACTCAGTGGTTGGGTCCTTATGAGGTAGTCACCGTGTATGATAATGGGGATGTTAAGATCAAAACAATTGACGATGGACAAGTCTCTTTCATAGTGAATGGACACCGACTCAAACTTTATCACAGACCCATTTCCAAAGAATATTTTCTTCAGGTCATGTCAACTGACAAGGAATTGGCCTTAGTAGATGGGGAAGTTTCCCCCTGTTTTTGAAACTTTTTTCTAAATTTTCGACTGTACATATGTAAATAGTTTGAAGTGTGTTGATAGACAATTATAGATATTTCAACATGTATTTATTTCACCAAGAGTAGACAATTTCAAGGAGAAAAAAAGGGAAGTATTTTCCTTCAAAAATATTGCTACATTTGAACCTTATTGTTTGCTAAGCATCAATTAAATAACGACTTGTTGTAACTATCCATATTTTTGAAAAGATTTCTATCTTCTTTTTTTCTCAAGGCATATTTAATGGAAGTTGCTCTTAACATCCACCACTAGAGGATATAAGGAAGTGATACCTTGACTATAAAACTTAGGGGTTACTCATACAATTTCCCCAAGAACCCCAAGTAAGTGAGTAAAGTATCTTTATTAAAGAGTAGCAAGGAGGTCTAATTAGTGGTTAGCCATGGAAACATCACAATAACTAAGAAAAAAAAAAAAAAAAAAGTCAAGCCTAAAGATACCATTTTGTTCTTTCTCAATGGTACCATCCACTACACACTAAAAATGCTTGATTATACCATATCTTTAGATAGGATACGTCTGCTTAAGTGCCCCTTACATCAAGACAATATCTAAGGAATACATAAAGGAGAGTCATCCTCTAACATAAATACCATCCCAATCTTTAAAAAAAAAAAAAAACTTTTTCGGAGTTGTCTCCCCATCTTCTTGCAAAAATAAATCTTTATATAAAAATATTAAAAGACGGTGGACTAGTCTTTCAGGGTATAAGAGGATAACCTATCAGGATACTAAACAGGTCTACTGGTAGCAAGTATCGGCCTATGGTATGACTAGGTAAACCCGCTGGATAATTGAATTGGCTTGCTGGCAGCAGGGCATTCTACCTAGTGAGGGTGATAATATGATGACAAAATAAATAAAATTCCTAAATCTTAAACTTGTCCTGATGTATGGCATTACTTGTAGACAAAGATGAAAAGAAGTATGTATGGTTAAGCTAAGGTCAATGAGCTCCATAAATCTTCCATTGGGAACTAACTTTAAGTCTATCCTGATACTCTCTAGCCTACCTCTTCTTAACTATATATAGGATGTTCTATCCTATAGGTGGGGCCATATTCTAACCGTCTCGTTAGACTGATGTGTGAAATTTATCTCTACACTTGGAAAGCTGTAAATATTAGGCTATTAGGAGAATTGAATGGTTCCCTATATTTTTTATTGTGAGGGGCCACAATACTTATGAGTGAGGGAGGGGTTTCATGAGCTGACAAATGATAAAAATTGCCTATATATACTATAATCCATGAGAAGAAGAAGTGGAATCTTTGTAAAAATTATGTATATTGCTTTCATGATATTCTGGGCTATTATATCAACAGTTATTTTTATTAAAATGCTAAAATATATACCACTGACATCACTGTGTGTTATAATCCTGTTGTATATTTCTTTGAAAGACCTCTTAAATAGTTCTTTATGTCAATTATAGATTGTTAAAATATTCACTACATATTTTTGTTACACATCTATGGCAATCGAGTGTGATGAATTCGCTCATGAATTCAACTGTTTTCCACCTTGATCACATTAAAAATAGGGGGTTTAGCTCCAATTTCCATTTCTCTCATCCCTGCTTGCTGGGTTTCACTCATCCTCTGACCAATTTCGTCTATCTGCTCATCCTCTGTGCTGTAACCATGCCTAAACGCTATGATTCTTCCTCCTATGCCGAGCTTCTGGCCATTTCCAAATTCACAAATTATAGGGAGATTTTCCTTCACACAGGGTGGGTGATGCAGGGGCATAAGTCCTCAGCACTAGAAAATCTAGGGTTGTTGAAAGTCAAAGGAAAATTTTACTAAAGAGAGTGGGTGCTCTTTAATTTAATTGTTGTATTCAGTTCAAAATTCAATAAATTGTCAAAGGATCTCGA
>ML783142.1:209731-230132 GCA_009831015.1 Picea engelmannii | reverse complement strand
CGTTTAAGATCCGAACGGAGCCCAGGAACAAAGAACGAACGGCCCAGATCACCAGCGGAAGGTGGAAGCTCGATTTTCAATACGTTTTGAGAATTTCCGTTGAGACCACGCGTCCATCTATGAATGGGAACGGAAATTAGAGAGTCAAAACTGCCAATTATAGCTACAGACAGTTGAGTTAAACTCTGCCAATTGCATTTCACTAACACCAGCTGCATTAGTGGGGACCATTCTTGTCCTATCTGCAGGGGCACGATGATGGCATATCACTGCAATTCACTCTCAGGTTCATTGGGAGGATGGTGTGCATAGGGTCTCTGGCCTTCTTGGTCTCTGAGGAGTCAATTGTGTCAGCCACGAAATTGCCACGGGTAGGAGATCGCTGGTTCAAACACCATCAATTTCCATGACCAAGCTACAATAGAGTTTTCAAGCGTGAGTTTTAGAATGTTTTTGGAGCTAAAGGGTACTCCAAAGAATGGATTAAGGATGATTTGATTAATCCTCTGATCGTCATTATCAAGATTATCACTTGTGAAGGTGTTGACGGGCGAAATTGACCGTCCGTCAACTGAGAGAGTGGAACCGGTCCGGGGTTGTCTAATAACCCAATCCGTTTGGGATGAACCACCCTGACAGGTTTAGCGGCTCCGTTAGCCAATCTAAGTCCTAAGAAAACAAAAAAAGAAAAACTACTCTAAACTAACCAATCTAACTAAAACTAACTATTAAACAAACTAATAAACTAATCTAAATAAAACTAACTATTAAACAAACTAAAACAAAATTAACTATTCTATATATACAATCTACTAACTAATACTATACTAACTCTAACTAATTAACTATCTAAGTACTAACAGAAATAAATCTTATTCACAAAATATACAATATTAACAATTTACAAATTTAAATAAAACCTGAAAAACTCATTTGCATTCTACCCTAAGACAGAGAGATATTTTTTGTTGATTTTATAATTTTATGAAACAAAATTTAAATAAAAACTAACTAAACTAAACGACTAATATACTAATTCTAACTACAAATCTAACTACACATATATCTAACTAAACTACTAATAAATATCAAATAAATCACAAAACTGACATGGAGAAACGCTCCAGATTTTCCCTGCATGTAATGATTATCTTAGCTGATTGGAGGGAGGAAACCCACACCGAATTATCCAAGAACTTCTCGTAAACGATAGCTACAGTGATCTTCAATATAATTACAGGACAAACAAGACATAAAAATTTACAACAATCTTATGATTTATAAATTTTCACAATTAGATAAACCTGTATGCAAAGACTTATACAAAATGATTCAATTAATGAAGAAGAGAAATATGGCATTCATTAACTGAATAAAGTAATTGTTGTATTTTTTAAGTAATGAAAGAAATCAGATATGGATAAAACATTAATTAAATCATATCATTCTGCAATAGACTATGATAGCTAAAGTAGTCTATAATCAACTGCAAATGACATGCATAAACTTGAAACAAAAGATTGGTATTACGAAAGCGAAAGTTGTAGCAATAACATCAACTCTTGTCTCAGTTTGTATTAGAAATCCATAGTCTGGTTCTCCCACAAGTGAGGATGCTCCTTATTACAAAAAATAATAAGTATTTAAAGACCTTCTACAGGGTAACACATCCCTGTAGAAGTTATCAAACTATTTACAAAAAATTTGGGAAGTATCCCAAGTCTGACTAAACTAGGAACCTAAAATAAAAACTAAATCACACAAATATCTCCTAGATTGTCCCAGCATGTCCAATGCAATTCGGATGTACCTGAAAGGGGTAAAAAATGAACAAGTTAGGAGGATATTTTGTTAAAGAAAATGATAAAAATCTAATTCTATAGACTAGCTACAGAATATTGCGATTCTGTAGCTGGTCTAAATCAGACACAGAATCAACATCAAAATCAACTCAAATCTTTTAAAGAATTAAATTCAAACTTTTAACAAGCATCTAATTGCTCTTTGAAAGACAAGCGAATCATTCAAATTGAGATTGTATACTAATTCAAGATCAAAACAAAACTAAAATCAAATGACTACAGAGATGCATATACTCTATTTCGTTTGTTGCCACATAAACGGGTGAACAGAATCATATCGAACAATAATGAAATCTTTTCATATCAAATTGAAATTGATACAATTAAAACAACTCATAGGCAATTGTTATGCTACCTCATCAATAGGAAACACGATTGAATCCAAACAAGATCATTTTCAAATCGACATAACTGTATTGACATAACAAACTATCTATGCCATGAGCGAATTAAATCAAAACTGGCACGTAAATGTTCACAAAAGAAATCATAATGAGATCAATCAACAAGATCTATAGGATTAGTTCAATCGTTTGTTATTGCTATTTGGGGCAAACAAACTCGATTGACATTGAACCGTTCATTTAAAAATGAATTATAACTGGTTTTGACAGAGATAACAAATGTCGATCTGGGTTTAACCAACTCATTTTGCAAATTAAAATCAAACAGAGCTGCATTCAAGTCTATTTTTGATATGAATCCAACCCATAAACACAATCATATTAACTGAATATACACAGCAATCCAATCAAGAGAAGAGAGAATCGAACAGTTGGAGTTTAACATAGTCGTTGTGAATCAAAACCGTTCCATGATTCCGGGCATAGATATCATTTGCACAGGCTTAAATGAGAATATTGTTTTCATGAAAAACAGAGTCGTTCTTTCCGAATCAGAATCGATTAGAGTTGTATTCTCGATTTAGAAAATTATATCACATGACATGTTCGACAATCATAGCATAAAAACTAACCATAAAGAAATCAAATCAAAACATGATTGTACTCTAAACTTAGCATGAAAACCTCTTGCTCAGATTAGATACAAACAAATCCAATCGTAAGCAAACCGTCGATTTCGTTAACTCAACAAAACAAAAAAAACAAATCCTATCAAAGGCTAAACTGGGCATGAGTAAATCCTGTATCCAAATCGAAACTCCATTTAATTTTAGCAAAGCGAAAACAATGTACAGGATGAACAACATTATGACAGAGCCATTTCGAATGATAGACAGAGCTATTGGAAAACCACACTCACATCATTATATTAATCCTAGCAATTCACAAAACAAAAATGATATCAAAATTCATACCTGGATGACGAGCAGACAACTTGATCATGACATTTTGGAATTGACAATGGCTGTAGCCGATTCAACATTCCGAAAAATGATGGAACCAGTAGTTTTCTGCTTCCTATCATTTGCTTGAAGTTTGTACCTTTGGCTGGTCAATACTGCAACTTGGTTCTCCAGTGATTTGATTTTCGATTGAAGTACAGGAACGTCTATATAGTATAGTTCCAACCACACATCACATTGGTCACACGACGACTGTCCAGGCTTCGAAAATGCAGGTGAGGGTTTGGTTCCATTGCTGAGGGTTTCGTTATGAAGCTTGATCCCAGGGTAGCTAGGATTATTCTTTAGGCAAGGGGGGAGATTGGAAATGAAGTCATAAGGTGGCTCGGAGCACAGACCCTGTGAGTAAGGGTACTCACTAGCTAGGAAGTGTTCTATGTCAGAGTCTGAATCCTCACTAAGGACTATAGGCTTCTGCTCAACATTAGGTTTAGGCTTATTCCTAGCCATTCTCGAGATAAGCCGAGCATTCCTTTTACCTTTGCCATCAACAGTAGGGTTACCTCTAACCTTTTTTCTCACAGGATTTTTTATAACCTCAGCCTTCTCAGTTATAACGTCGGGTAAGTCAATATCAGGGTCAACCGAGGGTTTAGGAGCAGGCAGTAGGAGATGGAAGGGCACGGGTGGCCCGACCTTATCTTCATTAATCATAGGCTTGTCAATCTGGACAGGGTCTTTATCATCAAAACCATTTCGAGGAATAAAATCTCGCCAACTATCCCCATGGAGATTTAAGTGATGAACAACGATGATTCTGATTAGGCCATGGTGGAACAGGCTACTATCGGCCTTTTCCCTTTTAAATCTTTTTGACATTTTGTATAGGCTACGTTGGAAATAAAAAGGCATATTCAATGGATACCCTATAAAATTCATTAACAAACGCAGGTGGTAGAGAAAAACCAGTCAGTATCGAACCTCACAGGTCACAAATTGTTTAACCACCATCAAAAGGTCATGCCATCATGGTTTAAGCATGGAAATGGGCATACCTCTGTCACAGGATGTGACCTTTCGAGAGACGAACAGTAGTGGCCATGGAACCTCTTCCACTTTTGAATTTTTAAACCAACGCTAGCCAGTGGCCGCTAACCCTGTGGCAGAACTAATAAACTCCTCATTGATTTCCAACTGAATGTCACCCACCTTGGCTCTACAGCCATCAAAAGTCAGGGCGAACTGCTCTGCAACAAATAAATTAAAACCCTCGAATCGTTGTACAATGGTGAGCCAACCTCTATCTTCCAAGTTTTTCCGTGCATTGTCGAACAATAGCAAGGCTTGGCTACCATTCGACTCAATTCACACCACTGGTGCCATGGATCCGAGCACACGGAAAGTCCAGGGTTTGAATCATAGCATACACAGGATCAGAGTGCACGAAGGGTTACCCAGGCTAACAGAGGTGAAACAGGGATAAGAGCAACATTAATGACATCGTGCGAAGGTGGTGGAGCTATTTGTTGGCCATGCATAATAGTTATTGCCAAGGTACAACCGCAGGCACTTATAGCTATTCAACCCACTATTGTATAGTTTAACAATTATGTCATTTTCCCAACCAATGAAACCAATGGTAAGTGTATTAATCATTTGTGCAAGCAATGGTTATACCATAGTTTTAAAACCAAACATACAAATCGAAACCAAAACCAACGTTTTGACTATGTGACATGCGTTGTAAAGAACGATTCATACCAAGAGTTTAACCAATGTGCCAAGAGTTTAAACCATAACATCAATGTATTCATGAAGCTAATGTGCAAAGTAATTTGATGAAATAACATGTAAATCCAACTGCCAATGCATCGCAATTCAATGAGACAAAGTCACACAATCAATCCAAGAATGTCCAATGAGTACAGATCAAAAAATTTTGCCAACTGCATAATGATAAGTGAAATGTAAGCGCAATGGGCATATCAACAAGAAGGATAATGACAATTCAATAATTATTTTAATGCAACCTTGAAAGATCAAGTTTTCACGCTTATAGGCATGAAAACAAACGAAGGTAAGTGTGCAAATAGCGCAAAAATAAAAATGTTGTTTATTTGAGAATTGCGACGAAAAATTAATGTTTGCAAAACATTGGTGTAGGCAGCTTATAAAACAGTAGGAAAAATGTGAATTGGCTGCCAACAATGGCGACACACTGGTAGAAGCAGTTATCTCTGTCATAATAGCGAATTCAGATTAGGACAACAAAAATAATTCCAACTCAAAAATAACAGCCAGAAAATCATATGAACATCATCATTAACCAATTATTCTAGCAGTGTTTTAAAAGATGAAAACAGATAACAGTCCTAAGTCCAGCAAGTCACGATATTAAAGTTAAAACCTTTAATATTGTTGACACAACCATTGCTGCCAGCAGGCATCCATAGCCTCGACAGGGTTTCCATTTAACCCACTTTGACATCTGTATCCTTCCAAGAAGTTCTAGATCAGAATAAAGGACATTAAAGAGGATTTTTATTTGCAAATTTTCATATACCTGACATTGTTTCGCTGTCAGCGGGCCTGTTCAGTACCTCGGTGAAGTTGTCTTGGCGTCATGCATGCATTTACCCGCTGCCAACAGACATGTTCAGCATCCCGGCAGGTTTACAAGCACTTCCCACAGCTCTTATTAATAATTTATTTCATAGATATATAGTTGAGCGGGGTGACGCTGAAAATCATGATATTTTAACATATTTTTTCAGACCTCGTCATAATTTTTTAGAACTGTCCTTTATTTAGATCCAGAGATGTTTCATTTACAAAAACAACTTCCTAAGACAGGGAGACATCTTCTGAGTCATTCCCTTAAGGAATAGGGAGAGTGTAAAAAGATAATAGATGATCATGACAAGCTTTGCTCAGAGATAGAAATCAGTCAACTTCTTTCAAACAAAAGACTTTTCCAACATAGATATAGATTTCAAAAATATACCATTGATGTTTGTACAAATTTCTCAGAAGATATTTCAGCGAAGGAATTTTTTGTTTTCTTTATTTGAATAGCTCGATATACAGGTATGTGCATTTCAAAAAACACAAACTGATAAATTCAAAGGAAGAATCAAAAACAAAAAGCAAACAAAAGCAAAATATGTACATAGTATACAAGGGTAGTTATCAAGCAAAGTATCTTTTCAGGGCTTGCCCATTCACTGAATAGGTGTCAGGCTACCCCTCAAGATTTTGTAATTGAAAATAACTGGGACCCAACTTTTCAGCAATTAAAAATGGTCCAAGCCATAAGTTTTGAAATTTAGTGTGTTCTCCCTTTCCCTCATGTGGTTTGTCCCATTTCAGGACAAGGTCGCCTACTTCAAAATTCCTATCAGAAGCAGAGTTAGAATCGAACCATCTTTTAACCAATAGTTGATGCTGATCTAACTTACATTTGGCTTGGGCTCTTACCTCTTCTAGCTTCATCAAAGCATTAATTCAGTTTTCTAAAGGGGGACAATCTTCTTCTTGGATTTTCTGCGACAACTGTAGCGAAGGGAGAAGAATGTGAGGTGGCAGAATTGCTTCTCTTCCATAAACTAGAAAAAAGGGGGAGTTACCTACAACAGTTTTTGGCGTTACCCTATCATCCCACAATGCGTTTAGTAGTGCATTGTGCCAATTCTTGTGATTTTCAACCACCGTTCTCTTGATGATTTTAATCAAGTTCTTGTTTGTTGATTCTGCCAATCCATTGCCCTGGGGGTAATAGCTAGCAGAATACTTTAGTTTGATTTCTTTTTCCAAAGTGAACTCGCTCATCTCAAGAGAGGAAAAGTAATAAGTGTTATCGAATACTAAACAGTCAGGGATACCAAAATGAGTGATAATATTCAAATTTAGAAAGGCAATTACCTGACTAGTGTTGACAGTTCTTAACACAGCAACTTCAAACCATCGGGTAAAGTAATCTATGGCTGTCACAATAAACTTGTGCTATTGTGAGGACGGGGGGTTGATTGGACCTATGATATCAAGGCCCCACTGCTGAAAAGGATAATCTACTGAAACGGGCTGCAAAGGAAAGGCTGGTTTTTGTAACCGCCCTGATGCTTTCTAACAAATGATACATTTATGACACAAGGCATGGGCATCTCTAAAAAGAGTGGGCCAATAATAACCGGCTCTCAAAACCTTATGGGCAGTGGTGTCACCACCAAAATTACCACCAGCTTCTCCTGCATGCAACTCGAGCAAGACTTTTTCTACTTCGTCTTTTTCAAGACAGCGCATCAGTACGCCGTCAAAACTCTGACGAAACATGATACCATTAACCAGATGAAAGGAGTCAGACTTTAATCTCAACGCTCTTCTTTTAGAGGGGTCCAAGTGATGGGGGGATGACCCATGTTCAAGACAGAATCTTATATTGTCATACCAAGGACTAACAGGGTTTTGTGCGCAACAAATTAGATTTTGATCTTGTTGTCCTAGGTTTGACGTATCGCTTTCTTCTTGCTGTCCTGCTGTTGAATCAACAACTAACTTGCATAACCCTTGGCCTCTCACTATCTGAGCTGGGGTAATTTCTAAGTCATACTCCTGCAAGGAGGTGACCTAGTTAGCTCTCTTTTCACCTAGTTCTTTCTGCACTAACAGATTCCTGACAGTCGAGTAGGGGACAATGACTTTCGTCCTAGACTTCAAAAGATAAGACCGGAAGTGCTTAACTACTTTGAAAACAGCATAGGCTTGTCGATCTATTGCTGGGTAATTAATTTCAGCGCCTTTGAAAGTGGATCTCATAAAGGCAATGGGTACTTCATTGTTGTCGACATTCTTTTGGGTTAGGACGGTGGCATAGGAATGGTCAGAAGCAAAAGTATAGAGTGTAAAGTCTTGAGAAAAATCGGGGCTCATGAGAGACGGAGCGTCTATTATGGCCTTCTTTATTGCATTAAAAGATTGACTTTCTAGGGGTCCCCAGTGATATTGAGTGTCTTTCTTAATTAAGTTCTGCAAGGGTCTGACCATTTTGAAAGCTGGGGACAAATCTTCTCACAAAGTTAATCTGGCCTAAGAAAGACTGCATAGATTTTTTGGATGTAGGAGGGGGAAGTTTCGCGATGACTTGAGTCCTTTCGGGGTCAATAATCATCCCTTCACTAGACACAATGAATCCCAAGAGTTTACCCTATTCTACTGCAAAGATGGATTTTTTAGGATTCAGGGAGATGCCGTATTTATGACATCGTAGTAGAACAGCTCGTAAGTGAGCTAGATGATCGATTTTTCTTTTAGAAAATACAGTCACATCATCTAAGTAAACTACGACGGACTGATTGATTAAGCCTCGGAAAGCAATGTCCATTGCTCTCTGAAAAGTGGCACCATCATTAATCAATCCAAAGGGCACTTTACGATAAGGATAAGTGCCCCACGGAGTACGGAATGTAGTTTTAAGTTGGTCTGGTGGAGACATCAGGACTTGGTTGCATCCCGAGAAACCATCCAGTAAGGATAGCCTCTCAAAACCAGATACCTATTGAAGGATCTGTTCCATGGGTAGGACAGGATAGTTGTCTTTATCAAACGCTCTATTAAGGTTTCGAAAATCGATGCAGAGTCGGATTTCCCCATTTTTCTTCCGGAATGGGACAAGGTTAGAAACCCATTGAGTGTGTCTAACAGGAAAAATTATTTTAGCATTTAGGAGTTTATTCAATTCTTTTTGAACAGTCGGCTCGAGCTTGGGATGCATTTTCCTCAATTTTTGTTGAAAGGGTAAGGTTTGGGGCTTCATAGGAATGACATGTTGTATGATATTAGGGTCAAAAGTTTTAAGTTCATCATACATCCATGCAAAGACATCTTTAAATTCTTTGAACAATTTAATGAATGCAACTTTTTCTTGTTGAGAACACCCTAACCCTAGATTAATTCACTAAGGATTTTAATTAGTTCCTAAGTTTACTTTTTCATATCATAACGAGAAACTATTGGTTTTACAATTGACCGTCTTTTTATATTTATCTTGAAAATCATAAAAATTCTCTAATCTAACTATAGATTTAGGGCTTGAGTTTACCATATCCGATGAATATTCAAGAGTTCTCAGATCTGGTATTACCGTGAAATCGCGTAAATTGTCGTCGTGCGTGTGTTTGTCTATCACAATGCCTTGAAACGTTTCTTCCATGTGCAGAAATTTAATAATCTATTGATCATCGTCAAAGACTCTCCAGTTCGTGATGTTGTTGGGAACGGATGGCCGGAACAACAGCTCGACAGAGCATGCATCTGGGGACAAGCCTTCTGCAGGAATAAGTTTAGAATCTACATTAGCTAATAAATCTGCTTCAGAGTTATTCAATCTAGGAATAGAATTTATATTGAAAGCATAAAATTTATTCATTAAATTCCATACCTCAGACTGGTAGCTTTTGAGATGCGAAGACAGACAGTGGATAGAATCTCTTACCTGTCTAACCACTATTTCGGAGTCACCAAAGATGATCAAACTTTGAATGTTCATATCCGAAGCTTTTCTGAGACCTTGCAGTAAAGCCTCATATTCTGCAGTATTGTTAGTACATTCAAATTCCAACCTACATGCCATCAATGTTTTGTTACCTGCTGGATTGATAATAACGCAGCCTGCACCAGCTCCTTCTTTGGACTTTGACCTGTCGAAATACAAAGACCAAATTTGATTTCCATCGGGTACATGAGATCGTTGCGTAGAAGCTGTTGGCTGCACATATGCTACAATCTCAGACTGTTGTTCTGGATTGGTGATAAGTGAAGCCTCGGCCATGAAATTACCAAAGAAGGTGTCCATTCCTTGTACTTCGGGTGAATCAACAGAAGGTGTAAATGGTTCATTGGGATCGTTCAAATTTGTGACTGTGAACTTAAGGTAGTGTTCACGATTCACTTTTATCTTGTTAGGCTTACCGTTGTCTGGAAGCCATAGATGGGACCAATCTGTTGCGAAATAACCATGTAGCTTCTCCGACCAGTCCCTGCTTAAAAACATACCATACACTTCTGGAATATCCACAACAATTATATCAATAACTTGATGAACCTTGGGGTTAGATGATAATCTAATGAGCACATTCTTTAGCTTGCCTATAACTTTAACATTTGTCCAATCAAGTTGTATGATTTTTAAAGTAGATGGTTCAACTTCTACGTTAATTTTCTGGCATACAGACCATGGCATCACATTGGATGACGCTCCTGAGTCTACCATATAATTGTGCACGTTTCTATTAAAGATTTCGAAAGTTAACAAAAATGGAGGTACATTTTTGCGAGTACTAAGAGTAGTAGCTTGTGGATTTTTACTCGCAGTTTCTAAAGCTACTTTATCTACATTATTTACATTACTTACAGGAAGGCTTCCTTTATCTTGAGGACCAGGATTGTTTTTAGTGGAATTCTTCTAGGGAACTTTGTTCTGCACAACCTTGTTACCATTAGAATTACCATTTTTGCCATTCTCTGAGATATTCTGTAACATTTTTTGTAGCAGAAATGGAAACTTCAATAACTCATAGATAGAAATGTTAGCTCTCAACTTTTTAAGATCTTCAACTACATCATAATCTAAGCTAGGGTTCACATTACTCTGTTTAGTCTCAGCTGATTTAGACTTCTTTGGAGGCGAAGTTGTGGTGTTTTTGGAAGAAGGTTTGTTTGTCGTCTTACTCCTGGTATTATAGGGATGTACTGTCTCGAAGTTAGCTTGAAAGATGCTATTCGAGAAGTGTCCAAAAATGTTTGGAGTAGACTCTTCTTCTTGAACTGTCTCTTGTTCAACTACCTCCTAAGGAATCTCAGGAGGCATCAAGTTATCTTGGGCTTCAAGAATCGTTTGAAGGGCGCATTGCAGACTTTCTAGATTTAGGCCTTTGGTGGTTGGATTAGGTCGGCTGGTAGGAAAAGGAGTCTGAAATGGGGGTTTGTAAGGCCCTTTGCTCGAGGAAGCTTCTTCGGTTGTCCTTTTTAAGTCTATAACTTGATTTGACAGTTTTTGAACAACTTTAGTTAAGTTTTCTAAATCAGAGCTTTCAGGTTGTGTTTTACTTTGAGTGGGTCTGGGGAGGATTTCAATCTTCTTTTTGGAAGAAGAACTAGTCTCTATTTCGTTGCTAGTAGAGTCTTTAAGACTAAGTATATCTTTTTCAATCTAGCTGGCCTCCTCGAAGACTTCTAACAATGTGTCTTTCTTAGATCATTTAACCCAAATAGCTATACTTTGATGCAAATCTTTAGTGTAGTATGCTATTATAAGACTCTCAACAAGCATGGAATCTGCAGGGATTCGGTTTTTAAGTGTTAAGAATCTTTGATTAAAGTATTTAACCTTTTCTTTCGGGTTCATTCTTAAGCTAGAAAGGTCCATGACTAGGACTTCCAGAGGCTTATCGTCTCCAAATTTTTCCAAAAAGCATGACTCAAATTTTTCCCAAGACACGATGGTATGGGGTTATTGGGCAAAGTACCATGTCGATGCATTACCCTTGAAAGTATAAGGGAACAACCTATAGACAACATCTTCATGTTCAACATTGTAGAGTCTTATGGCTAACATAAACTTTTTGATGTGATCTTCAGTGATCTGTTTTGAGTCAGGGTCAAACTTGGGAAGCCATTTCTCTGGGTGTTTAGGTAAAGGATGTTGAGCTCCAGGTACAGCTATGGCATCCTGGTCAAGCCAGGGTCTAGCAAGGTTGTTCTGATTTTCCATTGGGGTAGTGGGTGTGGAAGGCTGAGAAGGGGAATCACCTTCATCAGAGGAACCTCCTCCAAAAGAGGAAGGAGATGATGGAGGTGGTGAAGGAGGTATTCCAGATCCTCCTGCAGCAGGATTTAAGAATGGATCTGAAGGATTCACAGTGAGTTTAGTGCCTCCTAATTGTTCTTTGATATCAGAGAAGTCCAAAGGTTGGCCCCCCGGTCGGTTAGGTTTCCTCAAACGGGCTAAGGCACTATGTGTTTTTATAAGATATTGACGAACAATCTCTTCTATGTCACCACTTGTAGGATTAGAGGTTGCTGGCTCAATTGTGATTCGTGGATCGTCGGTTGAAGTAGTTGCTGTTTGAAGGGGAATATTATTGTTTGAATGGCTTCTAGTCACTATAGGTGAGCGATTAGGTGGTGGAGGAGTCTTGCGACCACCTCGTGCCATTAATTAAATTCAGGCCCTCCTTCTAGCGCCATTTGTTGGCGGGCGAAATTGACTGTCCGTCAACTGAGAGAGTGGAACCAGTTCGAGGTTGTCTAATAACCCAAGCCGTTTGGGATGAACCACCCTGACAGGTTTAGCGGCTCCGTTAGCTGATCTAAGTCCTAAGAAAACAAAAAAAGAAAAACTACTCTAAACTAACTAATCTAACTAAAACTAACTATTAAACAAACGAATAAACTAATCTAACTAAAACTAACTATTAAACAAACTAAAACAACATTAACTATTCTATATATACAATCTACTAACTAATACTATACTAACTCTAACTAATTAACTATCTAAGTACTAACAGAAATAAATCTTATTCACAAAATATACAATATTAACAATTTACAAATTTAAATAAAACTTGAAAAACTCATTTGCATTCTGCCCTAAGATAGAGAGATATTTTTTGTTGATTTTATAATTTTATGAAATAGAATTTAAATAAAAACTAACTAAACTAAACAACTAATATACTAATTCTAACTACACATATATCTAACTAAACTACTAATAAATATCAAATAAATCACAAAACTGACCTGGAGAAACGCTCTAGATTTGCCCTACATGTAATGATTATCTTAGCTAATCGGAGGGAGGAAACCCGCACCGAATTATCCAGGAGATTATCGTAAACGATAGCTGCAGTGCTCTTCAATATAATTACAGGACAAACAAGACATAAAAATTTACAACAATCCTATGATTTATAAATTTTCATAGTTAGATAAACCTGTATGCAAAGACTTATACAAAATGATTCAATTAATGAAGAAGAGAAACGTGACATTCATTAACTAAACAAAGTAATTGTTGTATTTTTAAAGTAATGAAAGAAATCAGATATGGATAAAACATTAATTAAATCATATCATTCTGCAATAGACTATGATAACTAAAGTAGTCTATAATCAACTGCAAATGACATGCATAAACTTGAAACAAAAGATTGATATTACAAAAGAGAAAGTTGTAGCAATAACATCAACTCTCGTCTCAGTTTGTATTAGAAATCCATAGCCTGGTTCTCCCACAAGTGAGGATGCTCCTTATTACAAAAAATAATAAGTATTTAAAGACCTTCTACAGGGTAAAACATCCCTGTAGAAGTTATCAAACTATTTACAAAAAAATTGGGAAGTATCCCAAGTCTGACTAAACTAGGAACCTAAAATAAAAACTAAATCACACAAATATCTGCTAGATTGTCCCAGCATGTCCAATGCAATTCGGATGTACCTGAAAGGGGTAAAAAATGAACAAGTTAGGAGGATATTTTGTTAAAGAAAATGATAAAAATCTAATTCTATAGACTAGCTACAGAATATTACGATTCTATAGCTGGTCTAAATCAGACACAGAATCAACATTAAAATCAACTCAAATCTTTTAAAGAATTAAATTCAAACTTTTAACAAGCATCTAATTGCTCTTTGAAAGACAAGCGAATCATTCAAATTGAGATTGTATACTAATTTGAGATCAAAACAAAACTAAAATCAAATGACTACAGAGATGCATATACTCTATTTCGTTTGTTGCCACATAAACGGGTGAACAGAATCATATCAAACAGTAATGAAATCTTTTCATATCAAATTGAAATCGATACAATTAAAACGACTCATAGGCAATTGTTATGCTGCCTCATCAACAGGAAACACAATTGAATCCAAACAAGATCATTTTCAAATCAACATAACTGTATTGACATAACAAACGATCTATGCCATGAGCGAATTAAATCAAAACTGGCGTGTAAATGTTCACAAACAAAATCATAATGAGATCAATCAACAGGATCTGTAGGATTAGTTCAATCATTTTTTATTGCTATTTGGGGCAAACAAACTCGATTGACATTGAACCGTTCATTTCAAAACGAATTATAACCAGTTTTGACAGAGATAACAAATGTCGATATGGGTTTAACCAACTCGTTTTGTAAATTAAAATCAAATAGAGCTGGAATCAAGTCTATTTTTGATACGAATCCAACCCATAAACACAATCGTATTAATTGAATATACACAACAATCCAATCAAGAGAAGAGTGAATCGAACAGTTGGAGTTTAACATAGTCGTTGTGAATCAAAACCATTCCATGATTCTGAGCATAGATATCATTTGCACAGGCTTAAATGAGAATATTGTTTTCATGAAAAACATAGTCGTTCTTTCTAAATCGGAATCGATCAGAGTTGTATTCCCGATTTAGAAAATTATATCACATGACATGTTCGACAATCATAGCATACAAACTAACCATAACAAAATCAAATCAAAACATGATTGTACTCTAAACTTAGCATGAAAACCTCTTGTTGAGATTAGATACAAACAAATCCAATTGAAAACAAACCATCAATTTCGTTAAATCAATAGAAAAACAAATCAAATCCTATCAAAGGTTAAACTGGGCATGAGTAAATCGTGTATCCAAATCGAAACTCCATTTAATTTTAGCAGAGTGAAAACAATGTACAGGATGAACAACATTATGACAGAGCCATTTCAAATGATAGACAGAGCTATTGGAAAACCACACTCACATCATTATATTAATCCTAGCAATTCACAAAACGAAAATGATATCAAAATTCATACCTGGATGATGAGCAGACAACTTGATCATGACATTTTGGAATTGACAACGGCTGTAGCCGATTCAACGTTCCGAAAAATGATGGAACCAGTAGTTTTCTGCTTCCTATCATTTGCTTGAAGTTTGTCCCTTTGGCTGGTCAATACTACAACTTGGTTCTCTAGCGATTTGATTTTCGATTGAAGTACATGAATGTCTGTATAGTATCATTCCAACCGCACATCACATTGGTCACATGATGACTGTCCGGGCTTCGAAAATGTAGGTGAGGGTTTGGTTACATTTCTGAGGGTTTCGTTATGAAGCTTGATCCCAGAGTAGCTAGGATTATTCTTTAGGCAAGGGGGGAGATTGGAAATGAAGTCATAAGGTGGCTCGGAGCATAGACCCTGTGAGTAAGGGTACTCACTAGCTAGGAAGCGTTCTATGTCAGAGTCCAAATCCTCACCAAGGACTATAGGCTTCTGCTCAACATTAGGTTTAGGCTTATTCCTAGCCATTCTTGAGATAAGCCGAGCATTCCTTTTACCTTTTCCATCAACAGTAGGGTTACCTCTAACCTTTTTGCTCACAGGATTTTTTATAACCTTAGCCTTCTCAGTTATAACGTCGGGTAAGTCAATAGCAGGGTCGACCGAGGGTTTAGGAGTAGGCAGTAGGACATGGAAGGGCACGGGTGTCCCGACCTTAGCTTCATTAATCGCAGGCTTGTCAATTTGGACAGGGTCTTTATCATCAAAACCGTTTCGAGCAATAAAAGCTCGCCAACTATCCCTGTGGAGATTTAAGTGATGAACAACGATGATTCTGATTAGGCCATGGTGGAACAGGCTACTATCGGCCTTTTCCCTTTTAAACCTTTTTGACATTTTGTATAGGATACGCTGGAAATGAAAAGGCATATTCAATGGATACCCTATAAAATTCATTAACAAACGCAGGTGGTAGAGAAAAACCAGTCTGTATCGACCCTCACAGGTCACAAATTGTTTAACCACCATCAAAAGGTCATGCCATCGTGGTTTAAGCATGGAAATGGGCATACCTCTGTCACAGGATGTGACCTTTCACGAGACGAATAGTAGTGGCCATGGCACCTCTTCCACTTTTGAATTTTTAAACCAACGCTGGCCAGTGGCCGCTAACCCTGTGGTAGAACTAATAAACTCCTCATTGATTTCCAACTGAATTTCACCCACCTTGTCTCTACGACCATCAAAATTCAGGGCGAACTATTGTGCAACAAATAAATTAAAACCCTCAAATTGTTGTACAAAGGTGAGCCAACCATTATCTTCCAAGTCTTTTCGTGCATTGTCGAACAATAGCAAGGCTTGGCTACCGTTCGGCTCAATTCACACCACTGGTGCCATGGAGCCGAGCACACGGTAAGTCCAGGGTTTGAATCATAGCATACACAGGAGAAGAGTGCACGAAGGGTTACCCGGGCTAACAGAGGTGAAACAGGGATAAGAGCAACATTAATTACATCATGCGAAGGTGGTGGAGCTATTTGCTGGCCATGCATAATAGTTATTGCCAAGGTACAACTGCCGGCCCTTATAGTTGTTCAACCCACTATTGTATAGTTTAACAATTATGTCATTTTCCCGACCAATGAAACCAATGGTAAGTGTATTAATCATTTTTGCAAGCAATGGTTATACCATAGTTTTAAAACCGAACATACAAATCGAAACCAAAACCAACGTTTTGACTATGTGACATGCATTGTAAAGAACGATTCATACCAAGAGTTTAACCAATGTGCCAAGAGTTTAAACCATAACATCAATGTATTCATGAAGCCAATGTGCAAAGTAATTTGATGAAATAACATGTAAATCCAACTTCCAATGCATCGCAATTCAATGAGACAAAGTCACACAATCAATCCAAGAATGTCCAATGAGTACAGATCAAAAAGTTTTTCCAACTGCATAATGATAAGTGAAATGTAAGCGCAATGGGCATATCAACAAGAAGGATAATGACAATTCAATAATGATTTTAACGCGACCTCGAAAGATCAAGTTTTCACGCTTACAGGCGTGAAAACAACCGAAGGTAAGTGTGCAAATAGCACAAAAAAAAATGTCGTTTATTTGAGAATTGCGACGAAAAATTAATGTTTGCAAAACATTGGTGTAGGCAGCTTATAAAACAATAGGAAAAATGTGAATTGGCTGCCAACAGAAGGTAGATACTCTCTCTTCAAAGCTTTCCATTTTCATCTATTAGATCATTTCCAATTTAATAAGCCCTTGAATTTTCCTTTCTACTTCTTGAAAAGTCTTGAGAAAATGTCTTCCCGAGTACAAAAAAATGTGGCCAATCCTCATAATAGTTTATTCCACCACGATCTCATCAAATGTTTTTTCATAACTGAGTTGACAAAACAAGGCAATACATGGGATGAATTCCTCTATCAATTCCCAAACCCCCATCTCACAGTCAAGATTACAAATAAATCAATTGATTTAGGGACTGTTACTCCATCTAAGCCTCATTCTCCAAAGACTCCAAACCCTCCCACTGAAACTATCTCTCTCTATGAACAAAAGACCAAGAAAATTGTTGATTCCCCTGTAGCTTATTTAGGCAAGAAAACTAAAAAGCCATTGATAATTCTCCATTTCGCTCAAAACCTATTGATCCTCAACCCAAGAAGTTACAAGATGAATCTCAACAATATTTCCCTTTATTCCCTAGGAATAGAAGAGGATCCAATCGGTTCAAAGGGGAATATTTTCGAAGAAGTACTTGAAGTGCAAGTGGAAAGACTAATGTAAAACCCCCAAGCACTTCAGATCCTATCCAAGTGTATTCTAATCATGAAAGTCCCCATAAAAGACTCAGGGACGTTTCTACAGAAGAGTTTGATCCTGATAGAGAAGTAAAATCTGAACCTATTCCCTCTCACAAGCACTCTATTACTCCTACCTCCCATATGACTACATCAGCTTCCAAAGTTGATAGACCTTATACATCAATCAAGGGATCCAAGCCCTCTTCTAAAACATATGATCATACTCCAATTTGTGAAAAATTACAACAAGAAAATGCTTGGTTGCTTCAATAGTTGGAAGAGCGAAAGGCTATGGATAGGCATCTCCATCATGGCAATGCAGTGTTGCAATAAAAATTGAATTATCTTTAATGATTGGTTGATCAAATGACCAATGCCAATCACATCCTCTAGAGACAATTGAAAAATTGTAAAAGGCCCAAGACAAAGTCTCCAAGACAAGAGGGCGAAGCTTCTAAAGCTAATCCACCCCCTCCTTCACAAGTATAGTCATGTCGGGTAATTCATTTTTGTTTGCAGTGGGACCTGCAAATCTTTAGGCGCGGGCGTAATGTTGGGTTCATATTTTGACTATTTTATTGCGATGATCAAATCCTTTTTTCATCAATATTATATATTTTATACTTTGTATTGGCCATTTTGAAGGAGTTTCAATTTTTTTTATATCAATTCATCATGGATTCACATTAGGTATGTGTAATTAATGTTTTTACAATCATTTTGAGCTCAATTCAGTTCAATTTAATGTTTACAAGTATTTAATGCACGGTTTGTGTGTAACAAGGCAAAATCATGGTATGATCCTCCATCCGATACCTCTTCTGATACTTCATCCAACACCCCATCTGGTACATGATCCAACACTCCATCCAGCATGCGATCCAACACTCGGAGCGCACTGGAGTTGGTGGTTGGTACATTGGTAGCCTATGATGGACGAATCGATGATTTGGGTTTTGTTCCTCATCATGGCATCCAACTACAAACCTCAATACACCTCATATTGGGAGGTTATGTTGATCGCTTTGTGGCTCACGGATTTTCTAGAAGCTGATCTTGTTAGAAGCTCATTTAATGAATTTGCCATTTTTAGAGGAGGTTGACCCTTCCAGTGGTCGACCTTTCGAGATATAATTTACCTATAAATACCACTATCAGTGGAAATACCACAAACATAAATTTTAAGAAGAATTTCATTGTGTAATTCAGACATTTCTCTACAACTTGTGTTCCAGACTTCGGTTTTTAATTTATGACAGAATTACATTGAGTTAAGCTTGTGTTTTGTTGTTGGAGAGTAGCCACGACTTGTTGGGGGGCCCACCAATGGTTTGGGTGACTGTATAGATATATATATCATGTGTTTTATTTTCTTAGTTAGAATTCATATTTGTTTCCTTGTTGTATGCATTTTTTAGTTTCAATTACTGTACATGCTATTGGAAGATTGGTTGTTGCCATTGATGTCAACCCTAGTCATGGGTTTTGGACCGCAAGATTGATCAAGGTATTTGGACATGAAGGACAATTCACATGCATATACAACACCCATGAATGGATAGAATACATCATGTTGTTTCTGGTGGTATGTGGCACGTCACGTGGATCCTCATGGTTGAGGAGAAATGAATTTTTGAAGATGACAAAGTGAATTGAAGAAGGAAGTACATGTAGGCCCTGAAAATAATTAAAGAAAAGAATTACAAAATAAGAAAGTGTCAGGTCAGCCCTAATGTTAAAAGGAAGTGACATAAATGGTATAAATAAAAATCATTATACATTCATTTGATACAAGTCAAATTAAGAGGTAATAAGAAGATAAGAAGGTCGGATTTCAAGGGAGGATGAAGTCTTTTGGTGATGTGTTCTAAGGTGTTCCAGGTAAAACAGTCATAACTTTTTCATACAGAATCAAAATGAAGTGGGACCACTTCCATTGGAAAGATTACAGACTGTAATTTCTTGTGTGTGAGTTTCAAAATTAGAGGTTAAATATTTAGCGCGGGGCATGCTGTACAAGTTGGGTCTTCTGAACAGACCAAAATTGAATAAAGTCTACCATTCTTTCTATAACCTCTTTTTGGGGAGGATTCAAGGAATGAAAATTGGAGGAGTTTCAGAGAATTCATTGAGTAATATTATCTATAGGATCAGAGTACTCCAAGAATTGAAGAATTGCAGAAATTGAAGAATTCTCAAGGAGCATTATCAGGTTCTATGTGATGATTGGTTGATGGTGATGATTTAATGTAAAGTTTTATTATCTCTCATATATTCTTGGGTGGAAGGAAGGGGCAAGGATGGCGAGTTCAACTCTCTTTTGATATTGGAGGATTGTATCTTCCTCTTGGAGGTTTATCCCTCCCTCTACATTTGGAAGTTGTAGCTACCTTCGGAAGTCATTACTTCCCTTGAGCAATAAACTATTGATTATTTCTCATATATTGTGCATGGTGTATTATGGTGTATTGGTGTAACTCTTATACTATTGTTCATTTCTCATTGGATATAGTTGAATGGTTTAAGTATAATTTGAAAAATGTTTTAAATTGTACTTGA
>ML783142.1:173901-207719 GCA_009831015.1 Picea engelmannii | reverse complement strand
CATGGTGTATTATGGTGTATTGGTGTAACTCTTATACTATTGTTCATTTCTCATTGGATATAGTTGAATGGTTTAAGTATAAGTTGAAAAAGGTTTTAAATTGTACTTGATACTGATTCACCCCCCTCTCAGTATCAACACATGCCAATTGTAATTTGATTATCTAATTCATCTTTCTTTAAATTGTAGATTGCTTGTAGGAGCTGGTTATTTGTCATGTCGTGTTTCTTATTTCTTAGCAATGAATCATCCTGCAGGATACTAACTTAGACAGTACATTGAAGACTTAATTTAGTTTTGGCAATTAAAACAGAGTACTACTTAGGCAAAGGATTAGTGTAAACAAAGTTTTAATTTTCGTTTGCAAGATTCAATGGAATAATAGTTGCAAGTTTTATTAGTTGTAATCAAGCTAAATTTAATTACCAGTTCAGTTAAGTCTTCATAGATCTACTTTGTTGATTAATCTTACTTTAGTGTGTTAGGATAGAGATATATTTTGGGGTTATGTTTTCTAAAAGAATTCTAGTTTTGAAATCTGAGTTTTAATGATAGGATTAGTTCAATTTAGATTACAAAATCTTAGTTATGGAATTGAATTGTACTTTTAATGAGAATAGTGGATTTGAATTAAGATTTTTAATCATGAGTTCATGAGTTTCTAAATTTTCTTGAATTAGTATAAGAGTGTTTTTAATAATTGATGATTGATGCATGAATTTTAGAGATCACATGGATTCCCAAGATACTTAGTGTTGCTTCTATGATGGAAAAGCTTTCGTTAGATTGCTTGATTCACACTTTCCATTTCTCTATAGAAATCAACATTGAATTAATTCCTCTTGAACTGTCAGTAATAGTCAGATGTCATCGTGATGTTATTCGGAACCAAAGACATAATCATCATGTTTGAATTCTCTTTTTCATGTTATTTCAAATTAGGAATAGCTTTGATTTATTAGAATCTGAATACATTCATGATGATTTTATTTTTTATTAAGTAGGTTAAGATTTCACCTTTGCAAAATATAAATGATTATGAGTTCCTTTTAAATATAGAGTTCACTTGTTGAAATAGTTTTGATAGGTTAGTTGTCTACTTGCTCATTTGCTTAAGTATAGAAATATTAAAAGTAATTTACTTGATGTTGTTTATTTAAAAAGGTTGAATATATTAACTTGTTTAAAATAGGTTATGATTTTCTCTTTTAGAAATAATCCATCAATCCATTGTTTGAAGCTATTTAGGGTAGATAGTTCAAACTCACTAATAGAATTTGCTAATTGATAAAAATGAAAAGAGTCATCTTTTAAATAGATTGATAGAGTACTGATCCTTAGGTATACCATCCCCTTAGTCAGACCATACTTCTTTTCTCCCTTGGTGCATACAGTGCCACAACTCTAAGTTTACTTACCTCGGGTTGACAATTTAATTGAGGGAATTAGTGCATATAGAATACCCATCATGGACAATGGAGCATATAGGAATATGAAATCATCTTGAGAGTTATTTTCAAGTCTAACAAATTAGGAATCAAGAGTTCAAGTTGAACTTGGTGATGATTCCAACTACCCAATAGCCGGAGTTGGTGCCATTCCCTTCGAGCTCCAGTAAGATAATTCTTTATACTTTGATGATGTGTTGTTTGTTCCAGGTTTGAGTAAGAATTTTCGTTCAGTTTCGGTTATGGAAGATAATGTTTTTGTAGTAGAGTCCAAAAACCAATAGGTCCTTATCAAACTAAACAGTTATAGCCCAAAATCATCTCAAGTGATCAGGGTTGGGGAAGGATACTTGTGTAGGTTACAGGGTGAACTAGTTCAAGCCCTAGTTCATAACATAGACAACATGTGTGAGTTATGGAATAAGAGGATGGGGAACCTTCATTACATAATGTTTCCTATTCTAAGGGAGATAGTCACGGGTCTCATAGAGTTCAACATTAAGCAACATGGAGTATGAAAAGGGTGATTTATTGGCAAGAACACCAAGGATTCTTTCCAAATTAATGAGCTTGGGTCTAAGGGGATTCTAGACCTATTGCATTCAAATGTATGTGGAATGATGTTAGTAGAGTCAATCATAGGGAGTATGTACTATATTTATTTAATTGATGACTTCTCTCACAAGACATGGATCTATTTTTTAAAGACAAAATATGAAGTCTTTAGAAAATTTCAGGAGTTCAAATCTCTTATTGAGAACCAAATAGGAATGAAGATCAAGATTTTGAGATTAGATAATGGGGGTGAGTATACCTTCAATGAGTTCAAGGATTTCTGCAAGGAGGAAGGAATCAAAAAGGAGTTGATTGTTTCATACAACCCTTAGTAGAATGGGGTTGTAAAGAAAAATAATTAATCCATCATAGGGGATGTTAAGGACATTATTCATGCCCGTGACTTACTGATGTTTCTTTGGACATAATCATGCAACACAATGGTCTACATCGAGAATAGGTGTTTGTTGAACAAATTATTGTCATTAGTGTCAAAGGACTTCTATCATGTAAGTATTCAAATATAAGTATCTCATGAAAAAGGTGGAATTTATGTAAAAAAGTGAATTGAAAATGAAGTTACATGAAAAATGTGACTTTACATAAAAAAGTGAATTCAAAATGAAGTTACGTGAAAAAAGGCGACTTTACATAAAAATCCAACTTCAAAATAAAAAACGAAGTTATGTGAAAAGGGAGTATTAAATGATTAGAAAAAAAAGTAATTTCAAGGGGAAGCGATTAAATTTCATTCAAGGAGCAATGGTTAAATATTAGCGAATATCAAATCTGGTGTTCTAACAAGTACATCTCGTGCTCTAGAAAGTAGATATGGTTTTCTAGCAAGAAAAAATTGTAATGGAAGATCTAAGGAAGAAGTGGTAGAAGAGGAAAGAATATCTGGTGAAGGAGGATCTAAGGAATAAGTAGCAGAAGAAGAAAGAAGATACAGTGAAGGGAGATCTAAGGAAAAATAAATGAGCAGAGCTCATGAAGCTAGAAGCAACAAGAAGATTTGTGAAGGAAATGTAGAAGTTCAACCTCTAAAGAAGAATTTGCAAGATTCAAAGTAGGTTGCTTCCTACCAACATCAAACAGTGGGGATTGGTGTCTCCAGTAGGTTTGTTCCTACAAATATACAACAGTGAAGATTGGTGTCTCTAGTAGGTTGGTGCCTACAAATATCAAGAAAAGAGATTGGTGTTTCTTGCTAAGTTGGTGTTAAGCAGTGGGGCTTGGTGTTTCAAATAGATTGATGTCTACGGATATTTGTAAGAGTAGGTTAGTTCCTACCAAGATTTCTACCAGCAGAAATCGATGTCTCTAGTAGGTTGATGCCTACAAATATTTGTAACAGTGGGTTGGTGCCTACAAATCATAAAGAAAATTTTTTGTGGTTTTCTCCAGAAAGGGTTTCCATGTAAAATATTGTGTCTTCTAGTTGTTAGATTTTATGTGATTTCTTCATTATGGTTAATGACTGTTAAAAATAAAAAGATAGTATTATATTGATTCACCCCCCCTCTGAGTATAATTGTGTGATCAACAATTGGTACCAAAGCAAGTTGCTTTGGAAACAGTATAACCACTAGAAAGTAGATATTGAGAGCATAAATGGTTAGTCTGGAAGGTTTCTCTACAAACAAGGCTCCATAGTTCGAAAAAATAAAATATTTTTTTTAGAGCATAAGGATGTGAACATATCTAATGGTCCTTGGTTTCAATATCTAGGAATTAGTCATGACTGGTTGTACAACCCCAACAATTTCACTAACGGATACAACCGAGAAAAATTCTAGCAAAAAAATGAAAAAGTTGTAACATCCCCATTATAATCCCCAGTTTAATTAAAAAATAATGTAGATATGAATGTGGCTATGCCCAAGCGATGTAATATGAGAAATTTATTTTCTGACTTTTAATATATATAATGTGATATTATGTCTAAAAGGGGTTCCAATGGGAGAATTAATTATGGGTATTAAATTAAACCCATATTTCTTAATTTTTATTATCATTTGGGGGACAATATTTTATTTTATGTTAAGTGTATGAGAGCCCAATCATTAAACTCATATAAGACAGTGGGTGTAGAAGTCACATCTTATAGTTATTGGAAGCATGGGGTTGAATCACAATCAACATTGGGAAGAGTGAGCAGTCACCCATCTTGGGAAAAGAAAGGAATTTTGTATGGATAGTAACAGGAAGTTTTTCACTTTCGGTTTTTGATGAACAACAAGCAAAGAGGAAGGGATAAGAGATTAGGAGCTGAATCAAGAAGGATGGGTGAATTCTAGACCATGGTGGAGAGTTTTTGGAGCATTTTGGAGCTGAAGACTGAAGATCCAGGATGTCATGCCTAGAGAGTGAAATTCTGAGTGAGTTGCACTGTAATAGAAAATGGTTGCTATTGTTTTTGTTGGTATTTTTCCTAGAAGTGAGTTCTCTTGAGTTCCCAGTAGAGAGATTCTCGGTTACCTCTGCTAGATAGACCTTGATAAATGAATGGGATGTGTGATGGACTAATATAAGTGAAGGGGTACATTCCTTTTGTTGGGCAGATTGAGAGAATGAGAGATAGATGAAATTCGAGATAGTTGTACAATACCAGAGGGTTATGTGTTATTGAGTTGTGAGTGGACTGTTAGAGGAAATCTTCTCTTGTGGATTCCTAGCCCCATCTTGGCGATGACTTGTTGTTGTGATTTGGAATAGTGGGTCTATGGTTGGGTGGAACAACCTTCCCAAGTACCTTGTTGCACGAGTGTTTTAAAATATAAGTGTTTATCTATTTATGAGTTATTTCATGAGTTTAATTGTTATGCTTAACTATGTGTAAGTGAATGGTTTATTTGTTGTTGTGAATGCGTTATTAGCCACATTCATGATTTTTTAGAGTGTTGTAGATGTGTTTAATTATGGGTGTCATAATCTAGTTGAATATGTGATTAATTCTTAGCTGATAAGCTACATAGATTAATTAACAGATGAAAAATTTGAGTTTATGTGTGTTTTCTCATAGTAATGTCCCTCAGTTAGGCTGGAGGACGTTATGGTATCAGAGTTTAAGGTTCAACGCTAAGGTTGTATGGGATAGAAGTACACGTGAATTAAGAAAATTCAAGGGTGCATATTTTGTCTTGTGATGAATTTAGGGAAAGTGGTAAACTGAAGTGAAATCCCCAAATTATGACCATATTTTGAGTTTACGTGCTTTAGAGCTGGAAAGAAGAAATTTTATGGTGTCGAGTTGTAGGTTGCATAGTCGATTTTGGCTTGGAGGGTCAAATACTGTGTGCTTCATGGAAACCATGAAATTTGGTAATCAACAACCCAGATTAATTTGAACTGGAGAATCAATGATCGAGATTCAATCACAAATTATCCGAACAGGGTGTTCCCGATAGGACTTTGGGAAAAAGATTTCAGAAAATCCTTGGAGATGGGCACGAGGTTGAGTCCAATGGAATGAATCTAAAATAACAAGAGCCATTGATTGACATTTTTATCAACCAACATATCTAGTGGAGAAGTTGTTTCATGAAGACTCATTCGGAAGGTTGGGCGTGTTTTTCACATCTGAATAAGTTCATCCGACCAAGTTAAAGATCGATATTTTCTGATTGTCCACAAAGATTTGGACCGTCGGTCGCAAGCAATATTGTAACATACCCAGTCTTATACCTTCTGGGTTATGCCACAAAGAAAATCTTTCAAAACTTTATATTTAAAACTTAAAACAAACAAATATATTCTGCAATGCATAGATTCATATGGAAATAATAGTAAACATATACATGCAACATATACAGACAATACCCATAAATATAAAAATAGGTGTAAATACACAACATTCAAATGAACACACAATCGATACTTATTTTTTATGGAAGACCACCAACTATGTGCAGACCTTCCACGATCCTCCCATCCTTAGACCACACTGCTCATAACTCTCAGTAGTGGATCACCCCTGAGCTGAGACTAAACTCAACCCGGGTAAAGCGATTCCTAGGCTAGGCTTAGAAAATATAAACAACAGGAAGTATTTCATCCCATGATCCAACTCAAACTACCAACCTACAGTCTCTCATACCCCACATGCATGTCCCACACTAGGAAGTGTAACATCCCACTCTTGCACACTGAGAGAACTTATTCTTTGAAGACACTTGCTCGCAAGTGATCCAGATTATTATGCTATTAAAACATTTGATTTTGATTATGAGGTGTTATGGGTTGATGTCATGTTGTTTTATTGCATTGACATAGACATGTTCTATTGACTCAGTTTTAATGAGTGTGCACGATTTTGGACCTAGAGAATGTAGAGGCCTCAATGGAACCCCTTGGACTCTGGATCGAGTCGGGGAGTGAACTATTAGGGTTTGTTTGTTTTATATGTGATATTAGTGCAACTAATTAGATGATATGATTATGGATATATTTCTGACATGATTCATTGATGATGCAAGATGACGATAGCTTGTCGACCAAACTCACATGTGGAGTAGAGGGGTCATGCAGGACTACCGGAGATGTTGAGGGAGAGGTGTGGATAACAGCCCCACCACATCCTACTAGCACTCCCATAGTGGCTTGAACTGTAGGTTAAAAATTACCTGGTTGGATAAGACCCATGATGCCATGAGGGCCGACTGTGAAAGTCACTCACGATGATTCTAAGGGGAACGCAATAAGGAAAGGGCCTTATTCCTTAGAGGTCCTTAGTCTCCCACAAAATCACCTGGCGGAGTATTGACTCCAGGGGTTTTTGATGTCTACCAAGTCAGTCAAGAGGTGAGTGGAACCCTTGGAGCACATGGTGTGTCTTGAAGGGCATGTTGTGCAAGAAAACTGGAAAGAGGTGAGTGGCACCCTTGGAGCACGTGGTACATCCAGAAGGGAACGTCACGCAAGAAGAATGGAAAGAGGCGAGTGGCACCCTTGGGGCACGTCGTGTGTTTATTTAATAAATGAATAAACCTAGATGGCTTTAGGACAATAAAGTGATAAGGAATATTTGAAACCTTTCCCTTAAAAAAAAATAAAAAAATGTGCCGCCCCACCTAGGAAATTAAGGTCTAGGTATAATCTTTGTTGGTGGTAAAATTTTACCTTTTCATAATAATAATAATAATAATAATAATAATAATAAATAAACATATATATAAAAATAAACATATATCTAAAAATAAACACACACACACACACACACACATATATATATATATATATATATAAAATAAATAATAAAGATAATCTTCATTAACCTTGTGACAAGAATGGGGGTAAGCAATTAAAGTTATTTATAAAAATCTTTTGGGATAAAACTTTAAAAAAAGGGGGGGGACTGATTGTTTTACTTTATTATGATAATTAAAAAATTCATTCATTAAAAAGGGGAAAAAGGGTAAGTTTTTGCACATGCCTTTTTGAGTTTAATTAAAAAGGGAAAAAGGGGAAATCTAAAATAATTAGGAAACTAGGGAAAAGAAGGAACCATAAAAGAAACGAGAAACACTAGGGAAAAAAACAGTTAGTCCAACTTAGTAAGGTATCTACCATTTAAGAACTTTCTAAGTTAAACTAAACTAGGAAATTAATAATGGGGAAATTCATTAAAACCTGTAAGGGAATTTGGGGACACCTAGGAGCGATTCTAAGAGTGACTCTAGGAGGGTCAGGGAAATAAGGGTAATTAATTAATTAAAGAAATTAGTTTTTGGAGGAATGAGGGGGATGGGTGACACATGTACGGGGAGGATTTTTATGAATTATTTTATTAAACTTTAAATAAAATGGGATTTTGGGAAAGTAAAGGACTTCGAAACTCTATATAATGGAGAGAGGAGAAGGATGATGGATCTCTTTTGTGTGCGTAACGTTACACTGCAAAAATCTATACTTGACTGACTTAGCTTGTGGGAGTTGGGACACCCAGCTCGGTGAGGAGTGGTAGATCGACCTTGCGAGGTGAGCTGGGGGCTAACTGATTCTCTGGATAGTGTGTGTGGCCCCTTTGTGTCTTGAGGGGCTAAGGGGGAAGAAGAGTACCCCTAGTGTTGGCTAGGAGGTACCGGTGAAGTCTCATCAGCCGAGAAGAGAGAGTTGCATGGAGTACACAGGACATCAACTCAGAGCGGGGGATTAGGAAACGATACGCTTCCTTTATTTCTGCATGGTAGATTGTTAGTATGATTTCTTCTTTAGTTTTGTTTGTTTAAATGGGTAAAGAAGAATATAGTCTTAGCATTCTAGATGATGACCAAAAATCCCCCATAGCCTTAGCTTGATGATGATTGATTTTCCCATGGCCTTGATCCTTGCATGTCTTGACCATCATGAGGTTTATTGATTGCGATGTTTGCAGTTTATTTTTGCCTTCATCCCTAGCTCATCAATCCGCACCTAAGCAGTCAGCCAGGAGCCTGATCTACGGTCGTCGCTTCGGTGTTAATAGACCTATGGATATCAATGCCCTACTTTTTTGTGCATGGATGATGAGCAATGGATGTTCCTGCCAATCTTCTACCCATGTTGGTTGTTCTTGTTGACTATGGTCATGGCGCTTTGAGAGAACGTTTACCCTGTGCCTTATACATCCTCATTCCCTGTGTTTTACTTCTGCACCTGATTGTTTTTAGAAGGATTTTGCCTGCATTTTCCTTCGTGTTGACGGTCCTTACCCTTGCTTGGGCTGTGATTTTTTCTCATGCTTTAATTCATTTGAATGAAAAAAAATGAATTATCGATCCTTGTCTGCGTTATGGTTTGGTATCCCAGGAAAATGAAAACGTTTTTATCATTGTCTGCATTCAGTTTAGTATCCCTTTTTGATTTTTGTTTAGTATCCCTGTCTGCATTTTGTTTGGGTAACCCAGGCAAAGGAAAACGAATTCTCTATCCTTGGTCTATGATTGTATTGTGCATGGACTGTATAACGATTTGGTCTGCGATTGTACTGTGCATTGACTATATAACGATTTTCTCTGCGATTGTATTGTGCTTGATTGTAATAACCATATCCTCTGTGATTGTATTATGTATTGATTGTAATAACCATATCCCTGTCTGCGATGGTATTGTGTATTGATTGTGATAACCATTTCCTCTGCGATTAGTATTGTGTAATGATGGTATAACGATTTTCTCTACGAGTTGTAATGTGTGATGATTGTAGTAACCCTTCCCCGCGATCTGGGACTGCATGTTTTTTTTTTTGCTGAATGTTTGGGATAGCGTTTAGTATCAGGTCACCTTGATCTTAGGTAGCAAATGGTAGTGGGTCAGTAATTCCATTTATTTTTTTACCACAGTAATTACGGAACAACGAGTTTTTCACAGTGTTGTATTTTGGAGTAATCCTTCAGTTTTTAGTTAGTCAGTTGTGAGTGAACATTATGGTGGAGTAAGAATAACTTGTGGTTGTCCTGGTAGCCAACCTTCATTTTAGACCACGATTTTTGTTTCTTACCTGACCACGCTACCCTCTCTAGGAATGCATTTCATTTAATTTTTCCCCGAGACTTCTGAAGGCATCTTTGTTGCCAGATCTCTTGCTCAACTATTTATGTATTGATGCCTATCCCCAGAGCTCTTGCTCATCTATTTATGTATTGATGAGTATCCACATATCTCTTACTCAACTATTAGTCATTGATGTGTATCCCTTGCAGATTACTGCTTTGCCTTTTAGGTTGAATGCATTATTTTTTATTATTGTAATTCATTTATAGCTTAATCTTGTATTCCTGTGTTGAATGCCTGGTAATTATTATTGCAAATTTTTATCATTTCAGTCATGTATTCTGGCCTTGAATAAGTCAAATCTATGTAGTCCTAAGGGTTAAGTAGATTGCAAATTTTATAACTATTCATGCGTAAATGCCTTGTTTTTATTATTGCAAATTAATTGTTACTTAAATCATGTACTACTACATTGAATGCATAGTATTTATGTATTCCTTAAGGCTATTTATGTTTTAGATTTGTACTTAAGGTTTCTTAGATTCGCAAGGTTACTGACTAGTAGTCATTTAGGCTTGCTAATTTGATGTGTAATAAAAGTTAAATTGTCATGTAGTTATTGTCTAACTTGGTAAATTAGACTCGTTAAATTAGATTGGTGTGAATGGACTTACTTGCAATTTAGACTTGTTGAATTTAATGTTAATATAGAATTGTAATGGGTGGACTAATTGAACTTTGACTTACTTTTAGATTGATAATCTATGTTAATTTAGACAGTCAACATTGACTAGTTTAGACTGGGTGATTGGTCAGGTCATGGACGATATCGGGTATTGGTTGTGTCATCCCTTTTCTTCGTACTCTGGCATTTCGTCGACCTGTTGTTGGGGTATGGGCATGGTTTTCCTTTCGGTATTTAGTTCTAAGCGCGTTGGATTTATCTAAAGTCCTTGGTATTGATAGGATGTGTGGTGCCAATGTTGTCGACGCGTCTATCACTTAGGGATGACATGATTCCTGATGAGGGGCTCATGGCATGCCCTATGGGATAGTGATGAGCGAAACCTAGCCATAGTCGATGTATGTTGCAGAGTGTTGTCATACGTGGTAAGTTGCTTGGGTGCATGGGCGGAATGCCTTCATGCGTTTGGTTCACGCACCTTGAGGTTCTAGTTTTATTCATCAATGTCATTGTGTCAGGAAGGGGAAGTTGTCCTTTATCTTGTAGGAGTGTCTTGTTGCGTTGGGCGAGTAGTTGTTCCTCCTTGTTTTCCTACACATGTTTCTCCCAGTTGCCCTTGTGCCAGTGAGTGGAGTCGTAGTTTCCTATTGCTTGGGCTACGTGCTTGTGTTCGTCATCTGTGGTGTGGTTAAACTGTTGTCGTCGTCGCCTTCTTGCCTCTTAATTCTTTAAAAACAAAAAAAAAAAATCTTCGCTCGTGGTCGTAACGAAGGGGTTGTTACATTTGGTATCAGAGCTAGGTTCAACCCGTGAGTTGGGATCACTACAGCTTTCATTGATATGATTTCATTATAATGTTTCTAATTAAGTTGACTTGTACTCGTGCCGGTAATCATGGTTAGAGGATGTTGTGGGGGCAGATGACGGGGTGTTAGGGGAGGAGGTTCGACACCTCCAGTAGCATCCATGCATGAGGGATCTAACCCCTATGGAGACGAATAGGTTGTCGGGAGGGAGCAGATAGCGGTGGGTGACGTGGTTGGCATGATGAGGTATTTTAAGCGAATGTCTAAGGCACTGATCAACCATTTGGATAGAGATGAGGCCAGGGCATTGACACCCCCTGAGGGTTCACCATGCACTCCAGTCAGTACTGGTAGCATTCACCATGAGATTGAGAAGGTCAAATTTCTCGAGTTCTTTGGTGCCCCGGATGGCGCTGCAGCCAAGGCATTGTTGGAGAATATGGTGATGTGCTTTGCACTTCACGACTATACCTCCAAAATGAAGGTCTACATGGCGATATTTCAACTAAAGGGGAGTGCTCTTCTATGGTGGAAGATTCTCCTACCACAACTGAACATGGCCATCAAGGATATGTCATGGGAACTGTTCAAGGAATGGTTCTGAGAGAGGTATCTATCAGAGGAATTCATTGAGCGTCAAGTCAATGAGTTCAACGCCTTACGACAGGGTGGTTGTACGGTGCCTGTGTATGAGGCCCGTTTTATGGAGCTTCTCCGGTATGCTCCACATCTTAACATTGAGAAACATAAGGTCAACAGGTTTGTGTTCGGCCTTAATGGCAGCATACTTGTGAAGTTTAGGATTCTGATGCCTCAAACCTTGCATGATGTCATCCATAAGACCCTCATAGCATAGGAGGAGCTTATCAGCGAGGGTCAAACCAGGACTCCAGTGAGACCAAAAGGGCAGGTGTCATCTGGTGCATAAGAACATCAGACACCAGCCATACATACACCGTGATATCATGGCTTCTAGAGGGGATCCACTTTCACTACACCTCGGTGACCGATGCCTCAACAACAGACACCTTATCGGGGACTGCAACATCAACAACAACGTCGACTGTATCAACAACAGTTTAGGCCTATTCAGCAGAACAAACCAGGATTCTGGGCCAATGGGATGTCATCTTTTTCTTTAGGTATCAGGAGTACTGGACCGAAGAAGGGGTGTTGGACGTGTGGGGAGCGACACTACCAGCGCAACTACCTTGTGGAGAGGACTAGAGCATCTGGATTAGTCAGACCCACTACCGTGGGAGATTTGGGCAAGGCCCATTGGATTCATGCAGTAGTGAATAACCGCCAGGTAGAGCACCAGACGACTGTGCTCAAGATGTCAAGTACCATCACTGACCAGACCCTTAGTATCTTGATAGATCCCAATGCTACCGAGAGTTTCATTTCTTGTGAAGTGCTAAAAAGGATTAAGGTAAAGGCAGTCCAACATGATGAGTTTAACTTCGTAGATATGGCTTTGGGATCCAAACAGAAGGTTGGAGGAAAGGTTACGGGCTATACCCTTAACTTGGAAGATTTTGTCACCAGGGCCAACATGTACCTCATGATCTTAGGATCTTATGATGTTGTGATTGGTCTGGACTGGTTGGAATCACATGAGGCAATACTCAACTATAAAATGAAATGGTTGAGCTTGGTTGATGATGAGGGACAGAGATGTGTGATTGTAGGTTGGGACTAGGGAGTTTCCCTAAGGTTCATCTCTTCCTTGCAGCTATGGAAGAGCATGCGCAAGTGATGTAATAATTATGTGATCCTTGCGTTAAAAAAAAGGGGAGTAGTTGAAGGACTAGAGCACCTCTCGGTGGTGAGAGAGTTTGTAGACATCTTTCTGGAGGAGTTACTGGGGATGTCGCCAGAGAGGGAATTGGAATTTACTATGGACCTAAAACTGAGGACTAAAACGATAGCGAGAATGCCTTATAGGATGCCGACCCCAGAGTTACAGGAGTTGAGAATGCAACTGAAATAATTTCTAGACCTAGGACTGATACGTCCAAGTGTGTCACTGTGGGGTGCACCTGTTATTTTCATACGAAAGAAGGATGGGTCGTGGAGGCTTTGTATTGAATACCATGATCAAGAATCAGTATCCATTGCTGAGGATTGATGATCTGTTTGATCAGATGAAGGGTGCGACAATGTTCTCAAATATCGACTTGTGATCAGGATACCACTAGTTATGGATTAAGGAGGATTACGCCCCTAAGACCACATTTAAGACGAGGTTTGGACATTACGAGTTTACTGTTTTACCATTTGGACTGACGAACACCCCAGGGGTATTCATGAGTTTCAGGAACGGGGTGTTCCACGAGTACTTGGACAAGTTCATCCAAGTATTCATTGACGATATTTTGATTTACTCTCGGGAAATGGAGGAGCATGATGAGCACTTATGCTTGGTACTACAGTGTTTGCGAGAGAACAAATTGTATGGAAAGTTGACCAAATTGTTATTTTATCAATCAAGGATTCACTACTTGGGGCATGTCATCTCTGGAGAAGGTATCATCGTGGATACAGTGAAGGTCGAGGCTATTATGGAATGGTCTGCACCGACGAATGTCATAGAAGTACATATCTTCATGGGTGTAGTAGGATACTATCGACAGTTCGTTGAGGGATTTTCAAAAATAGCAAATACAATCACGGAATTGTAGAAGAAAAACAAGTTTGTTTGGATCGAGAAATGTGTGGAATCATTTTGGAGGCTCAAGGAGTTGTTGAAAACAACATTGGTACTAAAGGTCCCTGACATAGACGTGGACTTCTTGGTATGCACTGATGCATCCAAGGAAGGCTTAGGTAGAGTCTTGATGCAAGACAGTCGAGTGATCGCTTGCATCTCGAGGAAACTGAGAAGGCATGAGGAGAACTATGCGATGCACGATTTGGAGTTGTTAGCCATTGTATATGCCTTGAAGGATTGAAGACACTACCTTGTTGGAGAAAAAATTGAACTAAAGATGGACCACTGTGGACTACAACACATCTTTACGCAAAGCGACCTGAACGCATGACAACGACATTGGTCGGAATTACTTAGTGAGTATGACTTTGAGATTACTTACATAAAAGGAATAGTGAACCGAGTGACAGATGTGTTGAGTTAGAGACCACACATATTTTTGGTGTTGCCTCTTCAGACGAATCTACATGAAAAGATTCTAACTTTACAGTGTGATGATGACTGGTACAAAGAAGTTGAGGGTTTCATCAGAAAAAACACAATGATGGTACCAATATTTGAAGGATTTACATTTGACGACAATGGATTATTAAGGTTCAAAAATTGGATTTACGTACCACCGAACAACGATTTGAGGAGTTTGATCCTAAACAAGGCTCATAGAACAGTGTACATGGCTCACCCAGGAGTCATGAAGATGAGGGCAGACCTTAAAACCTTATTGTTCTGGAAGGGAATGAAGATAGATATAGTCAACTATGTGGCCAGATGTCTAGAATGGTAGCAGGTAAAGGCTGAACATAGACATCTATTAGGATTACTACAGCCACATGCTTTTCCAGAATCAAAATGGGAGGTTATTTCGATGGATTTTATTGTTGGATTGCCACTGATGGAAAGGAGACACGACTCGATTTTCATAGTATTAGACACTCTGACAAAGAGTGATCACTTTATTCTTGTGCGTATGACTTATCAGGCACCTGACATAGCTAGAGTTTTTATTAGTGATATTGTGAGGCTGGATGGCGTGCCTAAGAGGATTATATCTGATCGAGGATCGGTGTTTACTGGAAAATTTTGGACGAGTTTCCAAGAGGCCTTGGGAAGACAACTTTACTTTAGTACTTCGTATCACCCGGAGACTAACAGGCAGACCGAACGAACAAATCATACCTTGGAGGACATGTTGTGCATGTACGTGATGGAGAAACAAGAGCGTTGGGAATAATTCTTGCCACTGGTGGAATTCACTTATAACAATAATTACCAGAGCACCATTAAAATGGTGCCTTTCGAGTTTCTATATTTGTAACCGTGTCAGACACCTTTGAGTTTGGATCACCTTGAGGATAGGGTCCTGGTGGGACCAAAAGAGATCCAAGAAATGGAAGAGAAAATGCAAACATTACGACAAAGGATTAAAGAAGCGTAGGATCGACAGAAGAGTTATGTCGATGTGCACCATGTCGACCGTAGTTACGAGGTTGGTGATCGAGTCTTATTGCAGGTTAAACCGCATAAGAGTTCGATCAAGTTTGGAAAGGGATCTAAAATCTCTCCTAGGTTCGTGGGACCTTTTGAGATTGTGGAAAGGAAGGGGCCCGTGGCCTATCAACTAGTCTTTCCTAATTCCTTGAGGCATATGCACAATGAGTTTCACATATCTATTTTGAGACATTATATTAGTGATCCTACTCACGTTATTGACATGAGTTCCTTGCAGGTATCGGATGAGGGGGCACTCATGGTTGAGCCAATACGCATCCTGGATCATCACGTTTGATAGCTATGGCATCGAACGATAGATCAAGTCAAGGTCCAGTGGGACAACTATAGTCCGCACTTAGTGACCTGGGAGGACGCATATGATATGCGCCAACAATTTCCATTTTTGTTTGATAGATAGACTTATGATACTGTGATACACATTATTTCAGCACTTATACTATGAAACTTCGGGATGAAGTTTAGGCCAATAGGGGGTGTATGTAACATCCCGCTCTTGTGCACTGATCGAACTTATTCTTTGAGGACACTTGCTCACAAGTGATCTAGATTATTATACTATTAAAACATTTGATTTTGATTATGAGGTGTTATGGGTAGATGTCATGTTATTTTACTGCATTGACATAGATAGGTGTTATTGACTCGTTTTTACTGAGTGTGCACAATTTCTGACCTCGAGGATGCATAGGCATCGATGGAACCCCTTGGACTCTGGATTGAGTCAGGGAGTGAACTATTGGGGTTTGATTGTTTTATATGTGATATTAATGCAAATGATTAGACGATATGATTATGGATATATTTCTGACATGATTTGTTGATGATGCATGCTGATGATAGCTTGTTGAGAAAACTCACATGTGGAGTAGAGGGGTCACGCAAGACTACTAAAGATGTTGGGGAAGAGGTGTGGACAACAACCTTGCTATTAGGACCCTGAAATGTCCCTTTTCTACTACACCTTTTGATCATTCAACCTTCTCATTCCTAAGCTAAATGACTATTATAATGAGCACCAAGACCCTTTTTCCCAAGGTATGAACTATTCATCTTGCTTTTATATTTTCATCTACTTAGCATGTTTGATTGATAATGTTCACAGATTATACCCATGAAATGAGTTAACTAATGATCAAATTGTTAGAACAACCCACTTTGATAAATTCGTTGTTGTTACAGCTATGCTCCAATCTTGGAAGTTGTTACATGACTTCTGCAATGGATGCCCATCAATCCTAGAAGTTGTTACACAAATGCTACGACAAAAGCTTGTTAATCTCAGAAGCTGTTATAAAAGACACCACCAGTTATGTTGTGATACGACTGCTGCAACAACTGCTGATTAGAATGATGGGTCACGATGTTGATGAAGGAGAATTCAAGATTTTTTATTAATGATATCTAACAAACAACGTGAGAATTGGGGATTCTCAAGACTATTTTGTTTTTGAACATTGAACAACTCTAACTTTAAATAGAAGAGCTTTTGTAATGTAAAGGGTTGTTAGTCTTTTTTCTTGAACTGAAGAAAGTAGTGATTGTTGTACACAGACATCTTTTTGGCAATTAAATGAAGAAGTGGATTGAATTTCTTTAGCAGACTGCAACCTATCTCTTTGAGTGGATTTAGTGAGAAGGAAAGGGTCCACCTTCCTCACTGATTCCCCTCTATTTAGAATTCTAGATTTAGTCATTTTCATTGCAAATGGTTTAACTATTAGATATTTATGAATATAGTTCCTTCTTGGTAAATGTGCATAAACTTTTCTCATGAGAATTAGAAGTCAGTTGCTAAACATGGCTGGAGAACTACTTTTCCTTTTTCTGCATTAGGTTAAAATCTTGTTTTGGAGAATTAAAAGTGTGAAGTAGCTTCTTGCAATAAGTAGATTTCCCTTCTGCAATAGTATAGAATTTCTTCCTGCAAAAGTAAATTAGAAAGTTAGATTAAGGTAGGAAATTCATGGCTTTTTGTATATTCATTAGTTTAGATTGAATTTATGATTTTAAGTCTGTAGCACTTCAGCTGTATTAGCACAATTGTGTTAGTGATAATGTTTGTTTGTTTTGTTAAAAAATAACTTCCCTACTATAATTAGATTAGAGATGCTTTCATAATCTAGCATAGACTATGCAAAATTATCTTGAAATAACAGAATTCCCTGGGTTGACAATTTATATTGAACACTTTGATTTTCCATTCAATTAGACAATTAAGGTGCCCAACATTTTGGCGCCGCTGTCGGGGAAGATAATTGTAGATTTTGGTAAGCACACTAGTTTTTTTTTTTTGGAATGAATAGTCTGCATGAATCACCAAAGGCAAGAACAAACCCCTAAAAATACTAACATTATAGGCACCAGAGGACGTGGAGGAAGAAATCCTAACATACTGGGAAGAGAGACCATTGTTGATGATATAATAGCCAGAGCAGATTCTTCTTCAGGATCCATTTTTCGCCCTGCCAATCCTCCAAGAGGACATGATCCACAGTCAGCAGAAACACCCCCTCTCGAAACATCGTTCTCATCAAGGGTTGAAGCTGAAGCTGAAGCTGAAATCAAAGCTGAAGATTTGTCATCAACAAATTAGCAAGAAACACTGAAGAACATTGAGGATCAAGGTAGTATAGCCTGGAACTGAGAAAACCTAGAAGAACCTGATTATCAGATCAATTGTCGGATAGTCACTAAGGAAGAGTGGGATGCTATTCATATTGAGTGGAGGGAGAGAGTACATATGGAGAATCAAGGGGATAATGAAGAAGATCTCTACCAAGAGAATCCATAGAACAACGAGGATTAGGTAAACAATGAAAACACTATCGCTACCTCTCTTGTCTCTCTCAAATTTTCATGGATTATCTACTGAAGATCTGGATGAGTTTTTGTTTGAATTTGACATTTTGTGTAGAAGCTATGACTACACCACCACTACATAGAAGCTTAAACTGTTTCTAGCCACATTAAAAGGAAATGCGTTAAGATGGTTCATGAGCCTTGGAGGGGAAAACATTTCAACATGGATACAAATGAGGCAACTTTTCCTGCACAAATACCAAGACTACTTTCGAACAAGGGAACGAATAGAGGAACTATTCAAAATGTCATAGAAGGGGGACGAGACCCTTGAATACTTTGTGGAGCGAATCCAATACAATCTACAATGGTCTGGCCATCTGGATGTGAGTAAGGACATTCTAAAAACCATTTTTCTAAAAGGAGTTAGAGAAGATTGTTTAGATATGTTGAATATGCTTGGAAAAGGAGATATATCTAAGGAATCCTATGAGGACATTGTAGACCTCTGCAAAAGATGTTCTCGAGGATCTATAAGGAATAAGCTAGCTACCAAGGATACTACTTTTTCAAGGGTACAAAAATCAGCAAATGGAGGAGCAACAAGAGCAGAAATAGGTAATATGTTACAAAGTTTGAAAATAGAGATGATTAACTCTTTTGCCTCACAAATGGATACTTTGCAAGTCAAATAGAAACAAGCAGAACCGGAGCAAGTATTATGCATTTTCTATCCAAAATGTAGGAAGAAACATCCACCAAGGTAGTGCCCACTGAATAGTGTCCAGGTATGCCTTATTTGTGAATTAGACCATGCCACCGACCAATTTCCTTCTCTACCAGGGGTAAAAGAATCAATGAAGGAAACTAATGAGGAAGCAGAGGCTATCTATCTGATCACACAAAGGAGACAATGGAAGCCAAGAGGTCAAGGTATGAATTCTCAATTCTCTCCTCCAACATTTAATTATTGGAACAATCAGGTACTATATGGCCAGTCGAATGCCCCCCCTCCAAATCAAATGCCACCCTCTTATCAGGATCCCAATGCATGGTTACCTATGCCCCAACAACCAAATCACTATGGGCAATGGAACCCATACGGGAAAGGTCCTCAACAACAACTCAGTTATCAAAGCCAACACCAACCGAACTTCTTTCAACAATAGTTCCAACCCCCATACCAGCAACAACAAATGCAATTACCTCCCAATAACTCACCAAACAATCCTCCCTTATGACCTTAGATGCCTATGCAACCTAACCCAAACCCAAATAATAAGGTCATTCAGAACATAGACATACATAATGTGCCATCCTTATCTATTACTCCTATGCCTTGTGATGAAATAAAATTAAGATCTGGGAGAATAGTTGAGCCAATAATTGAATATGCTCCATCTTCAGAATCATATAAGGAATCAGGGGAAAGACCATCTACTGAAACAGAATAAATTGACCAACCTATTCTAGAATCAGCAGACCCAATGTTCCCTGAAAGACTAAAAATTACCAAGCCTATGGAATTACCATCTTTCAATCTCCTTGGAGAATTGAAAAATATGCACGTTAATATTCCACTACTACAAGCAATAAGGGATGTCCCTATTTATGCCAAGACTGTGAGGGACCTCTGTATCAGAAAACCTAGACGAAAACCTAAAGATCCCCTCACAGTGCATGTAGTGGGGGATTTGTCTGAGCTAATGTTAGGAAAAACTCCACCTATTAAATATGGCGACCTAGGAAACCCTACAGTCACAGTTAAAATTGGACATAAATCTATTCCACATGTACTAGTTTATTTAGGGGCTGCAATTACCGTTATACCAATAGAAACTACGTAGTTGCTGCAACTCAGAACAGAAATCTGACCTACTCCTGTTCTAGAATTAGCTAATTGCTCTACCATTAGACCAGAAGGAGTAATCGATGATTTAGTTATTTCAATAGACTCATGAGAATATGCTATTAATTTTTTCGTTTTGCAACCCAAATCCAATCTGGGAGGCCATCCCCTAATTCTGGGACGACCATGGTTAGCTACAACTGACGCTTTCATAGGTTGCAGATCTGGTTCTATGACCATCTTAGATGGTTATGACACAAAAAAACTTACCCTGTATCCTCATGCTACACCCAATGTAGAACCTGAAAACTCTCTATGGATGGACACTGAGGCTGAAAGTGCGTTGCCTGTGCTAACTATAGGAAAGGCCCTGAGTTTCAATGACGAGACAGAGGATGAGTTAATCAACTATTTTATTTGTGACCCCTCTGTTGTTACACAGCACATGCACCACCAATTGATCAGAGACTTTGACCCTATGTCCCAGGAAGAAATGAACTCGGAAATGTTCTCAGCAACTGCTGACAATTAGAGTGATTCAGCTGTAACAACAGTCGCTGTAACAACAAACACTGTAATAGCAGATGATGAAACAACAACAGCTGAATTATTTCCTAGAGTCAGTTCTAAGAGCATCGTTGTAGAAATCGAACCTGGAAAAACCTTGAACATCAATCCCAATCTCTCCAATGCTGAAACTCGTTGACTTATGAATTTATTGATTGAACATAAAGAATCATTTGCATGGGATTACATGGATATGAAAGGCATCCCCTCTGAACTATGCACCCACCATATATACTTCAAAGAAGAATGCCAACCCATTTTCCAACTGCAAAGGAGGATGAACCCAAACCTTAAAGAAATTGTTAAAGAAGAACTTCAGAAACATCTCAATGCCGGATTCATCTATCCTATATTAGAAAACAAGTGGGTATCACCATTGGTTATTGTGCCTAAAAAGAATGGTAAGTGGAGATTGTGTGTGGACTATAGAGCCCTGAATAAGGCAACGCAGAAGGATCATTTCCCTCTGCCATTTATTGATCAGGTTTTAGATAACTTAGCTGGAAAAAAATATTTTTCTTTCCTAGATAGATTCAGTGGCTATAACTAGATACAAATTGCCCCACAAGACCAAGATAAGACCACCTTTACCAGACCTTGGGGAACATTTTCCTACAAGGTTCTCCCATTTGGCTTGTGTAATGCACCAACCACTTTCCAGAGAGCTGTGATTGGTATTTTCTCTGATATGGTGAATGACTGTATGGAAATATTCATGGATCACTTTACACCTTATGGGACTAACTTTGAAGATGCTTTGTCTAATCTAGAAAAGTGCTCAAAATATGTAGACAGTATCATCTTTCTTTAAGTAAAGAAAAGTGCCATATGATGATGCGCGAAGGGGTAGTGCTAGGACACTTCAGATCTTATGTAGGGATTCAGGTAGATCTAGCCAAAATCAAGGTAATTTTGGACATTCCAACTCCATCAACTCAGAGAGAGGTAAGAAGTTTTTTAGGGAATGTCGGGTATTACAGGAGATTCATTAAAAATTTCTCTAAACTTGCCTCTCCATTGTTTTTCTTACTAACAAAAGATGTTAACTTTCGTTGGACTGATGACTGTGAATTGTCCTTTGTATATCTTAAATAGAGATTGTCTACAGCTCCCATCTTGAGAGGGCCCAATTGGGCTTTGCCTTTTCACATTTCTTCAGATGCCTCAGAAACTGCAATTGGTACAGTACTAGAGGAACAGTAGGACAAAGAACCCTACTCTATCTACTATATCAATAAGAACATGGCTCCTGTTGAGTGAAATTACACAGTTACTAAAAGAGAATTCTTGCCAGTAGTATATGCAATCAATAAATTCAGGCATTATGTAACTGGTTACCCAACATTTATTCATACTAATCATATAGCCATTAAATAACTAATGAATAAACCTATTACTAATGCCCGAGTGACAAGATGGTTGTTACTACTGCAATAATTTGACATCACTATAGTTGATAGACCAGGAAAAGAAAATGTGGTTGTTGATTTTCTCTCGAGATTACATATAAACGATGATAATTCACCTATAGATTATTCCTTTCCTGGTGAACATTTTTTTGCAGTATCCGCTCACTCACCTTGGTATGCATACATAGCTAATTATTTGGTTGTAGGGAAGGTACCTCCACATCTATCTCCTCGAGAACGAAGGAAAATTATTCAAAAGAGTGCTAGGTACAGTTGGATAGGAGGATACCTCTTCTACACAGGCTTGGACCAAGAAATCAGGAGATGTGTGAGGCATGATGAGGTTTATGATATGATGAAAGCTTGCCATGATGGCCCTTGTGGGGGTCATTTTGTTGATAAAAGGACCAGGCATAATATTTAAAGTATGGGCTATTATTGGCCCAACATATTTCAAGATGCCAAGAATTATGTCCAAGCTTGTGACAGTTTCCAACGCATGGGTCAACCAACTCACAGGGGTGAGATGCCGCTCCAGCCTCAAGTAGTGTTAGAACCTTTTGAGAGATGGGCCATGGATTTTGTAGGACCCATTCACCCACCTTCTAATTACAAAGTCTATATATTGCTCTGTACAGATTACATGACCAAGTGGGTGGAGGCAAAAGCACTTATCAGAGCATCAGAAGATGTTGTCTTAGCATTCTTGTTTGAAGATATATTTGTTAGGTTTGGAATTCCTAGAGAACTAGTCACTGATGGAGGACCCCCTTTCACATCACATAAATTTGAAGCTCTACTTAGTAAATATCATGTTTTACATAGAATAGCTTCTCCATACCATCCACAAGGCAATGGCCAAGTGGAAAGTACCAACAAAGTTATCATAGCCATTCTTACTAAAACAGTGAGAGAAAATCATAGGGATTGGTCTGACAAACTGCATGAAGATCTATGGGCTTACCGAACTACTTGGAGGAGCACAACTGGTTTCTCTCCTTACGAGCTAGTATATGGAAAAGCCCTAATTTTCCAATTGATTTCGAAATCAAAACCTTAAGAACTGCATCAGCAGTCAACCTTGACTTGACTATGGCATAGAAAGCCAGACTGCAGCAACTCAACGATCTTGATGAAAAGAATTTGGACACCATCCATCAAACCACAATGATTCAACAAAAAAGAACAAAATGGCATGACCGAGTCATTAAGAAGAAATTATTCTAGAAAGGAGATTGGGCTCTATCGTATGATTCATGCTTTAAGGAATTTCAAGGTAAGCTACGTACACGATGGCTAGGGCCTTACGAGGTAGACACCATATTTCCCAATGGGATAGTCTGGTTGATTATTATTGATGGATCCAATACAAACTTACATGCAAATGGTCATCGCTTGTGTCTGTATCAACGTCCACTATCCAAGACAGAATTCAAAACTAGTTTTACAGCTGATACAAATTATCAAATCTTAAATGGAAAGGAGCTTTCTCCTTCCCCTTCTGTTGGAGCCGGAGGTCACCCCTGGATTGCTAGCAGGAGCAGAGCCCGACACCCATCAGTTTTTAATGTCACGATTTGTTTAGAAGGGTGATCGAACGGAAGGAAACTTAGAACAGTATCGTATCAACTCAGAGACCAGACCAGGCATGCATGAAAAAATGAGGTCTTGATAAACTTCAAACAGTGAGTCGTAATAAGGGGTGAGTAGGTGGAAGACTTATACAAGAAGGGTGCAAGGTCTATCACAGACATCCGGTTTGTAATAGACTGAAGAAGAAATGTATTCGAACACAAAATCCTTTTACATTCAAACACATATACCAGAGAATACAAAGATGCCACAACAAATCCTTTATCGCAACAAGATTGTTAAGCCCACATGAATCCTTCACTGTGAACCCTCTAGCAAAGATGAAACAAAGATGGAAAAGAAAGGAAACTGTTTGTTATAAACCAATAAGTCTCAAACATAGAGGCATAACCAGGAAACTAGAGTATCGCTGAGACTTTACAGTCGAGAGCTTAGCTCTACCATCGATAGATACAAAAATGGCAAAAATGCCTACATATACTCAAAACAACAACAACAACAAGATCGAGAAAATGCATTGAAGGCTTTGTGTCTGCAAGGCTTCTGACACTCTGCAGCCGCAATCTTTGAATAATTGTGCAACTTGTAGTAGACGCGATAGATCTTCTGACAGTTACATCGGTGAATCGACGTTCTTTTAATTCATTGTAGGACGTCCCCATTATGGCGGAGACGATGTCTAACCACCCTCAACCGCCTCAATAACTGCTTCTTGGGATTGAGGACGGCCAGGCCAACTCAGCATCTCAGGATAGGGAAGACTTCTCGCGCTGTCACCTGGAACAACCGAATAGCTTGAGGGACGGACATGAGGGCCAGCGCAGAGGACTTGGTGTATGGTAGGAGTGATGGCATCGGGGAGCGCGTGGAAGGAGTGGAGGGAAGTGAGAGTGATGACAGAGAGGGGTGACAGAGGATGATCCATGGCAGAAGGCATCGAGGTATATGGGGAGAATACGGGAGAAACGAGCTCGCCTTCGGGTGAGAAACTGATGTGGAAAGGAACGGGACGCATGGCAGGAAATGAGCAGATGGTGGGAAGAAAGGAGAGCCACACGTACCAAAGAAGAGCGATGAATGGATGACACACGGCAGCAGGAGAAAGGCGGAAGGAAGAATGAAATGACAGGAGGAGGGCCCACACCGGTTAAGAACAGGGCAGCTGAGAGGAGCGGGGCTACACGAGCGTCGTTGATTTGGGCGCTACGATCGTGGCCGTCGGGAAGCTGGACATGGGATTTCGGACCCCCCCCTTTCATTTAAAGGTAGAAAGGCGGGGGGGGTCCGAGATGGTTTTCATCGCCGTTGATCCAGGCGTGCTCATCTGGTCCGTTGGAGAGGTGCGCCCCCGATCTCGGACCCCCCCCCCCTGCTTAAAGATCGGAAGGCAAGGGGGGTCCAGAATTCAATACACGCCGTCGATCTGGGCGTGCAAATCTAGACCGCCCGGTCTTGCTTGCTGCTTACCACGGCGCATTATCGCTCGAAACTTTGGACAAGTGGGGTTTACCCCTTCTTTTGTGTTCTACCCCCCTATGCAAGAAATATCGCTAACATTTGGCTCCATGGGGGATAGAGTCGTCCCTGTGATGCTCTAAGAACTCTTTTGCAGACTTAGTGCCTTTGTTGTTGGGCTATGGAGTCATTTATTAGTCCGGAAAACAAAACAAAAACAAAAACAATATTTACAATACAAAAATGAAATGAGCCGGCTGCGGCTCACAGAAAACACTTCTTTAAGAAATGCCCATTGACTGGGCCACTAAAAACTTCATTGCCTTCCAGATCCTGCAATCTGTAAGTGTTATTGGAAAACACTTCCAGGATATTGAAAGGCTCGAACCATAGGGCATCAAATTTACTGTGTTTTCCCTTCTCCTGCCTGGGTGCATCCCATTTGAGCACCAGATCACCCTGCTCAAATTCTTTCTTCTTGTTTTTCCTGTCAAAATCTTGCTTGATCTTCTGCTGACGATTGTAAGCTCTGTCCAGGACCTGTTCTCTAATCTGCTGCACTTCCACCATTTGATGAATCCTTCTGAGCATAAGATTAGGTTCCCCCTCATAGTCATGGAGGAGATTTTCCATAGGCAAGGCAAGCTGAGAGGGGAAAACTGCCTCAATTCCATAAACAAGCTGGAAGGGTGAAAGACCCAGGGATTTCTTTGTTGTCACTCGGTCGGCCCAAAGTGCAAATTTAAGCTTTGAGTCCCAGGCCCATTTATTATCCTCCAATAGCTTCTTGATAAGCTTGATTAGACTTTTATTAGAGGACTCTGCCAGTCCGTTTCCCTGAGGATAGTAGGGAGTGGAGTGAACCAGTGAAATCCCAAACTGTTCACAAAATTTAATCAGAGGCTCAGACCAAAATGGGGAAGCATTGTCAGTGACAATTTTGCTAGGGCAGCCAAACCTAGCAATGATGTCCTCCAGGAAGTTGATGATTACTTTGTGAGAAGTGCTTCTGGTGGGGACATCTTCTATCCATTTAGTGAAGTAGTCAGTTGCTGTCAAAATCCATCGGTGTTGGCCACTTGAAGGAGGATGAATTTCCCCGATAAAGTCCAATCCCCACTGCTGAAAGGGAGCTGAGACCACCATAGGTTTCAATGGCAGGGATTTGAGCTGCTTCTTCCCTGAGAATTTCTGACATTTGATGCAAGCTCTAATTTCCTTGCAGACATCAAGAAATAAGGTGGGCCAGTAGTACCCAGCTCGGAGGATCTTGTGAGCAGTGTTCTTCCAAAAATAATGGCCTCCACAAATACCACTATGGAAATCATTCATGACCTTCTGGGCCTGCTGTGGGTCCAGACACAGTAGTAATATCCCCTGGGGGTCTTTCCAATACAAATCTTGGCCAATAAGACAATACTTGACAGCTTTGAGATTTAGAGCTCTTGCCTTGCCTTTTTCCATTCCATCAGGGGGTCTCAACTCCTGCAAGAAATACACAATATCTTTGTACCAGGGGTATGTTGATAATGGCACAATGCTTTGGAAACCCCTGTTGGATGATTCGGCTTGTTCATCGACCAAGTTGATTTCCAAGGCTTTATAATTGGATTCGGCCAGGAGCTTGGCCAAACCTTGCCCTTTTATTAGTTGGTGGGCTTGATCTCCAGGTCAAATTCTAGGATCTTGGTGATCCATTTACTTCTTCTTCCGTCTATGTCAGGCTGTACAAGAATGTCCTTCATAGAGGTTGAAGGGACATACGCAATGATCTTAGAGTGTAAAACATAGACCCTGAAAGCTTTGAGAGCTTTCACCAAGGCATAAGCCTGCTTTTCCATGATCTCGTATCGGAGCTCTGCATCTCTCAGCACCTTACTAAAGAAGGCAATAGGCTTCTCTTGCCCTTGATCATTTTTCTGCAACAGAACTGCTACCACTGTGTCAAAGGAAGCAAAAGAAAATATCATAAAATCTTTAGAATAATCTGGACTGACTAGCACAGGAGCCTCGGTCAATGCTTTCTTTATTTGGTCAAAAGACTTCCTGGGCTCAGCAGTCCATTTTATTTCGTGGCCCTTCCTAAGCATGGTTGTGATATGCTTCACCAATTCAGCAAAATTTGAGACAAACCTCCTTAGGAAATTAATCCTTCCCAAAAATGCTTGGACCTCCTTTTTAGACCTGGGAAGTGATAGGGCTTGAATTGCTTCTACCCTGTCAGGATCAATCCTCACTCCCTCTGCTGAGACTATATGGCCTAACAGCTTCCCTTCTTGCATAGCAGATAATGATTTCTTGGGATTCAGGGAAAGGCCAAACCTGCGACACTTCAGGAAAACCCTCTTCAAGTGGGAATGGTGCTCAATATCAGTCTTGGAGAAGACTGTTATGTCATCTAAGTAAATTACCACGAACTTATCTTTTTCCCCGATGAAGGCTATGTCCATGGTTCGCTGAAACGTTGCTCCCGCGTTCATCAGCCCAAATGGCATCTTGGTGTACATGAATGTGCCCCAAGGCGTGGTGAAGGTTGTCTTTTCTCTGTCTTCTGGCATGACTGATATCTGATTATAGCCAGAAAAGCCATCAATCATAGATATCCTAGATGCACCAGTGACCCTCTGCAATATATGCTCCGTGTTGGGCAGGGGGTAATTGTCCTTCCTCGAACTCCTGTTCAGGTTCCGGAAATCGACACAGAGTCTGATTTCTCCGCTCTTCTTTCTTACTGGGACCAAATTGGCTACCCAGCTAGAGTATCTCAAGGGGACTATGATTTGGGCATCCAGCAGCTTTTTCACCTCCCTCTCCATGACAGGTAGCAGCGTAGGATTTATCTGTCTCAGCTTCTGCTTGAAGGGTCTAGCCTCCTCTTTTAGTGGGATCTTGTGCTCAATGACTGACGTGTCGTATGTCTTGAGGTCTTCATAGGTCCACGCAAACACGTCAACAAACTCCCTCAGCAACTTAGTATCCGATCCTCTGCTCCTCAGTTAGGCTCTTTGACAGCTTGACCAATTTGGGCTCCTCTGGTTTGCCTATGTTGCATTCGGCTGTATTAGCATCATCACCTGCAATCCTGACCTTCATCGCCACATCGTTCCCATCGAACAATATTTCTAATGGAATTAGACCTCTTGGTATATGATTGCTCGGTAGTTGAATAATCTGATGGTCAACAACTTTATTCGACAACTCCCCAGGGTGGTGGTCAGGTTCCTCATCAGGGTCCTCATCTATATGTAATGCAGAGAAGTCATCGATGGATTGGAGGAACTTCTCAATCTCCTAATCATCTTCAAATACCTTCCAATGTTTGACATTGTCAGGCACGGAGGGTCTATATCTTATTTCCACCTCCGATCTGTCAGTGGGTGGTGCAGGAGCTTCGAACAAGCTAGCTGAGAAGGCCTGAAAGTCGGCTGAAGCGTTTTCTTCCCGTGGAATGAAAGAGATGTTGAAAGCCAGGAAGAAACTATCAATTAGATCCCATACTTCGTTCCTGTAATTCTTGAGGCGAGGGTGCTTGGTCTAATAGACATTTTTGACCTGCTGGACAATTAATTCTGCATCCCCGAACACAGCCATCTCCCTGATTCCCATTTCTTTTGCAGCCCTCAATCCCAGAACCAGAGCTTCATACTCTGCCACATTGTTGGTGACTTCGAATTCCAGCTTGTATGACAGTGATATGGTTTCCTGAGAAGGAGATTTGAATACCACTCCGGTACCTGCACCTATACTGGAAGAAGCTCCATCAAAGAACATTTTCCACACAGAGGTGGCTGGAGGAGGCATCCCCTGATTAAGACTGAGCTGCTTTCTGATCTGTAAAGGTGTCTCAGGTTCATCAGTGAACTACAACAAGCTAGATCCTAAGTCAGTGTCCAAGGCATAGATGGGATGATTAGTAGGGTTTGCTTCATCACTGACAATGTAGGCTAGCTGGGCCTCTCTGTACAATCTTCTATGTTCCCCCCCAAAGACTGGAATGGTGGCATATGTGAGGTCCATCTGTAACGTCCCTCCAAGTCTCTTGATCCAGGACCTTGACAACAGTGTGCCAAACTTGGGGGGAACATCAGCTACCACTATATCCATGACCATACTTTTCATGGGCAGCTGAAACAGGGAAACTACCAGGTCCTTGATAACTCCCAAACATTGTACCCTCCTGGAGTCAAAGGAATAGAGGTCATGATAAGCTCTGGTGACCTCTAATCCTAGCTCTTCCATGACGGCTTTAGGCATGAGGTTGTGGGAGGCTCCTGAATTCATTAAGAAATTATGTAGTACTTTGTCATGTATGTTCAGGGAGGTGTAGAGGGGAGGGGATGAATCATCTCTGTCTTCTACCATGGGACCTAAGACCACTGTAGGCCTTTCATCTTGGAGGTTTATGTAGTCTGTGGAAGGGCCAGAGGCTTCAGATTTCAATAGGTCGGAGAAACGTTTTTTGAATTCCCCATGTTTGATTAACTCAGTGAGGGGCACAGGGATTCTGATCTTTTGAATTTCATGCTCAAAATTAAAGGAATATCTGAACTTTGGAATTTCTCTAATCTCAGGAGCATGATTTTGAATGATAGGGGAGAGAGGTTGGGCCTTCTTACCTCTGTGGTTGTCTGCTGCTTCGTCAACAGGATTCTCTTCTCTAGTGGATGACTCAGGAACATCAGGGGCTGTCGCCCGATTGTATGATCTCAGGTTATACCTGCCCCGGCCACTGCCAACTTTGTCTGCTCTGCTTAGTTCATTGAGCTGACCATTCATGAGAGACTCTTCATATGCTGATTTGGTTAGATAAGGAAAAGGGGGAGTGACCTCTAAACTGTGAATCTTTGGCTTAGGTTCGTCCACTTCCTCTTGTTCTTCATCAGCCATGAAGTTGTTCTGGAAGGGAGCCTGAATTCTTTGGTCATCTCTGTCTCTTTCCTTCTCTTTGTGCATAGTCGGAGGAGAAAAATTGTTTGGTCTTATGAAACCTCCTTTATTTTCTGCGTTCTGAGGGCCCTTATACATCTTCCTTCTTTCCACCTTCAATCTTTCCACTTCTTCTTTGAGAAAGTTCATTACTTGCGCCAGCTCGCTTACTTGAGGGTGGGACAATGATGAGCCAGAGGTGTTAGAGTCAGAAGTTGAGGCTTCTGATTTTCCTTTTCTTCTATCTGTGTTGGCCTTGCTCCTCAATCTGTCTGCTGCTAATATATTAGATTCCACCTCTATAGTTGCATCTTGCATCTGAGCTAAAGAGGTGGCTCTCCTTTCTCTTAATACGAGACAGAAATCAGGGTCAAATGCACTAGCATATGAAATTTGAGCAGAGGCTTCGGAAGGCTTTATCTCTACAGGAATCTTGTTATACATCTTATTGAATATTTTGGAGAAGTCAGAGACAGACTCTCCTTCCTGCTTCTTCAGGGACCCAAACTCAGTCATGTAATATATATAATCTTTTCTATCCCCCCACTGTCTTAGGAAAAAATTATCCAGAGCCTCAATCCCAGCTATGGATCCAGGGGCCAGCCCCCTGAACCACTTCCTAACTTCATCATCTAAGCTCTGGACAAAGACTTTCATCCAGACATCTTCGTTCTCAATATTGAGGTTGTCTGCATAGCTATAGAAGGCAGCCAGGTGCTCTTCAGCAGTGACATCTCCCTCACCACTGAACTTGGGCATGTATTTCAAATAGTCTCTAGCAGGGAGAGGGTTCAAAGGCTGAAGCAGAATCAAAGGAACATATCTAGCAGCGACTATGGCATCCATTCTGTTCGGAGGGGGATTAACACCAGCCATAGGGATGTTGAGCAGAGGAGAACTTGGAGGAGAAGGAGTGCAAACAGGTGAGGAAGGAAGAGAGGTCCTCACAGGAGACGACGGAGAAAACAGAGAGAAGTCTAAGGGACCTGAGTACGCAGGTGTTTCTCTCTGTGCAGCAGTAATAATCAAAGGAGGAGTAGTGAAACCTCCTGAGAGGGGAGTGACAAGGATCTCTCCTTCTGATACTGGACTAGGAGGGGAAAACTCAGTAGGAACACTCCCAAATTTCAGAAAACGGGAAACTTCAGAAGAAGGACGACTAGGAAACTGAGAATCTGAAAATGGAGTTCTCACAGAAGGGGAGGGCATATTACCTTTTTCATCGATAGAAACTTCTTTTGCAGCTCTCTTTCCCTTTCTGCGCACCGCTTCCAAGTCTGCTTCTGGTGTGGCCAAAGGAAAATGTGGATTTGACCTCGTATGTCTTCCTCTCGAAGCCACAGTTGATAGAACAGGTTCTCCCCAGCGGAGTCGTCACAGTGGAGTCGCCAGGTGCACAGTAGCAATCTTCAAGTTCTGATTCCTGATGCACCTTCAGAAATCAGTTAGTCGTTGTCGTTCTTCCCAGGGAAAATCTTCAACTTCGTTCCCGGCAACGGCGCCAGAAATGTTGGAGCCGGAGGTCACCCCTGGATTGCTAGCAGGAGCAGAGCCCGATGCCGATCAGTTTTTAATGTCATGATTTGTTTAGAAGGGTGATCGAAAGGAAGGAAACTCATAACATTATCGTATCAACTCAGAGACCAGACCAGGCATGCATGAATGAATGAGGTCTTGATAAACTTCAAACAGTGAGTCGTAATAAGGGGTGAGTAGGTGGAAGACTTATACAAGAAGGATGCAAGGTCTATCACAGACATCCAGTTTGTAACAGACTGAAGAAGAAATGTATTCGAACACAAAATCCTTTTACATTCAAACACATATACTAGAGAATACAAAGATGCCACAACAAATCCTTTATCGCAACAAGATTGTTAAGCCCACGTGAATCCTTCACTGTGAACCCTCTAGCAAAGATGGAAAAGAAAGGACACTGTTTGTTATAAATCAAGAAGTCTCAAACACAGAGGCATAACCAGAAAACCAGAGTATCGCTGAGACTTTACAGTCGGGAGCTTAGCTCTACCATCGATAGATACAAAAATGGCAAAAATGCCTACATATACTCAAAACAACAACAGCAACAAGATCGAGAAAATGCATTGAAGGCTTTGCGTCTGCATGGCTTCTGACACTCTGCAGCCGCAATCTTTGAATAATCGTGCAACTTGTGGCAGACGCGATAGATCTTCTGACAGTTACATCGGCGAATCGACGTGCTTTTAATTCATTGCAGGACGTCCCCATTATGGCGGAGACGATGTCTAACCACCCTCAACTGCCTCAATAACTGCTTCTTGGGATTGAGGACGGTCAGGCCAACTCAGCATCTCGGGATAGGGAAGACTTCTTGCACTGCCACCTGGAACAACCGAATAACTTGAGGGACGGACATGAGGGCCAGCGCGGAGGACTTGGTGTATGGTAGGAGTGATGGCATCGGGGAGCACGTGGAAGGAGTGGCGGGAAGTGAGAGTGATGACAGAGAGGGGTGACAGAGGATGATCCATGGCGGAAGGCATCGAGGTATATGGGGAGAATATGGGAGAAACGAGCTCACCTTCGGGTGAGAAACTGATGTGGAAAGGAACGGGACGCGTGGAAGGAAATGAGCGGATGGTGGGAAGAAAGGAGAGCCACACAGACCAAAGAAGAGCGATGAATGGATGACACACGGTAGTAGGGGAAAGGCAGAAGGAAGAATGAAATGACAGGAGGAGGGCCCACACCGGTTAAGCACAGGGCAGCTGAGAGGAGTGGGGCTACACGAGCACCGTTGATTTGGGCGCTACGATCGTGGCCGTCGGGAAGCTGCACATGGGATTTCGGACCCCCCCCTCCGTTTAAAGGTAGAAAGGCGGGGGGGGTCCGAGATGGTCTTCATCGCCGTTGATCCAGGCNNNNCCCCCCCTGCTTAAAGATCGGAAGGTAAGGGGGGTCCGGAATTCAATACGCGCCATTGATCTGGGCGCGCAAATCTGGACCACCCGGTCTTGCTTGCTGCTTACCACGGGCGCATTATCGCTCGAAACTTTGGACAAGTGGGTTTTACCCCTTCTTTTGTGTTCTACCCCCCTATGCAAGAAATATCGCTAACACCTTCTGAAGTTTAGGACTTCTTTTGCTCAGAATTTGTATATAAATAATCTCAGCAAAATTTGCATTTCTCTGTTCTTAGTTGAAATTTTTCTATTTTCTTTACTATGCTAATAAAGATTTGAAAGGTATCAGCCAATTATGTGTGTGCAGATAGATTGATGAACAAAAGGAAACGATGAGTTCATGGAAGTTGAAAAACTTCCTAGAATCGAAGTAAGGTAGTGTTTGGCCGATTTCAATGTTGTTACACCTTCTCCCAATAAGTTGGCCGATTTCAATGCTATTACACCTTCTTCCGATAAATTGGCCGATTTCAATGTTGTTACACCTTCTTCCAATAAATTGGTCAATTTCAATGTTTTTACACCTTCTCCCGATAAGTTAGCTGATTTCAATGATGTTACACCTTTCTCCGATAAATTGGTCGATTTCAATGTTGTTACACCTTTTTCCGATTTCAATGTTGTTACACCTTCTTCCGATAAATTGGCTGATCTCAACGTTGTTACACCTACGTCCACCATTTTTGAGAAAGAACCTGCTGATACATTAATTACTGAAATTCTTCTTGCCACTTCACTCTTTCTTTTTTGCCTTTTTGTCGATGTTGGGGCTCCAGCCCTCCAATATTTCATGCAACAACACCAATGATACTGATGCTTTCTATCCGAAAGCGTTGCTGCTTCATTATGATGTGACTTCACATTCATCGATATCTAGTGAGCTCACTACATTAAGGACTACATCTCTGCACAAGCTATCATTTCTCTCATGATCCTTCATCATGTCAACTATTCTGCGCCACTCAGATGGCGGTTGAATTGTGCAGTTACTCCGACAGGTCATTATGTGAGGTAAGATTTGAGGTACGTGACTAATCCTACGTGTTCAAATAATGAAGATATAAAAGCACAATTTCCTATTTA
>ML783142.1:139823-153826 GCA_009831015.1 Picea engelmannii | reverse complement strand
TAATATAAATCACAACTAATGGCCTAAAGCCGACATAAATAAAATAACATTACTAATCTAATATGCCCCAATTAAGTGGTAATGAGCCAATATTAGGGCTTAACATTTGGTGACAAGCTTGGCTTTGTATCTGTTGATCTATCCATCTGCTGCGCTCTTTTTCCTGCAGACCCATCTACATCTGACAAGTTTCCTCCCAGAAGGAAGGGGAACCAGATCCCAAGTCTGGTTCTCAAGGAGGGAGTTGTACTCCTCCCGCATTGCGGATTCCCAAAAGGGATTTCCAGCAGCCTTGCCATAAGACTGTGGATCTGAATACTGAACCAAGAAAGTATGCCTGGAAGGAAATGGTTTAGTGGCAGTGAGTGCAATAGGAGGCTCCTCGAAATCAGATCGAGTCCTCCTAGTATCGGTTGGATCACCAATGAGGTCCCCTACATCCTGAAGAGTAGTATGTGCCCACTTGGGCCTCTACTCTGGCTCTGCAACTGCATCTAGATGCTTTGACTCTGCATATAAATGTACTGACTCTGAATATGAATCATCTGATTCCTATGAATCAGAACTCTCATCTAAAGACGACTCAGCATGTGCATGCTCATCATCTCAGAGAAGTGGAAGAGTGAAGGTGTCTGCATGCGACTGTTGAGGTACATTCGAGACACTTTCCTCGAATGGGACACTAGGCTCAATGATGATTCGGTCTGAGGAAAGATCAATAAGCCAATATCCCTTCACACCGTCGGGGTATCCAACAAAAATGCATTCAGTGCTCTGTGGATCAAGTGCCTTCCTCTTTTCAGAGGGAATCCGAGCCCATGCACGTGAACCAAAAATGCGAAAGTGGGCCACTTCTGGTTTGAGGCCGCTCCAAGCCTCGTAGGGGGTCTTATCCTTGACAGATCTATGAGGAGATTTGTTTTGGATGTATGTTGCACATTTAAGTGCTTCATCCCATGGTCTTTATGGTAGTGACTTTGCATGCAACATGCAAGATGCCATCTCCTTTAGAGAGCTGTTTTTCTACTCAATAACTCCGTTTTGCTGCGGAGTGTAGGGAATTGTATGTTGCAAATGAATCCCTGCCTCATGTAAAATATTATGAATCTCATGATTCACATACTCTTCCCTGTTATCAGTTCAGAGGACTTTGATCTTCTTTTCGGACTGTGTCTTAACCAAATCTTTGAAATCTTTAAGGTGTTGAAAGACCTCGGATTTTTTCTTGACAAAGTAGATCCAAGTAAAACGTGAGAAATCATCAACAAAAATGAGAACAAACCTCACTTTGTTGATCGATGGATGCGGAAAAGGACCCATGAGGTCACTATGGATCAGATCTAAAGGTGCATAAGCTCGCTGAGACTTTCCTTTGTCGAATTTCTCTTGAGGGTGTTTTCCGAGAACACATCCCTCACATACTCTCTTGGAGAAATGGATGTCTGGTAGACCATCAACTAATATGTTCTTGCTAAGCTGTTGCATCTATCTAAAATTCAAATGTCCAAACCTTTCGTGCCATATCCTACTACTTTCATCAACATGAGTAAGCAGTAAAGTAGAATCAGGTTCAATGAATTTAGAAAATGTATACAATCTAGACTGATGATTTACCTCACCAGTAGAAACCTTGGAGTTGGTTTTCATGTCGTAGATGTCCACAACATTTGGTGTGAATACAACTTTCTTTCCGGTGCTAGAATTCATCATTTGATACACAGAGAGAAGGTTGACAGAAATCTTGGGAACATGCAACACATTCTCGAAGCTTCCGTTGGTGAGTTCAATCCTTCCTTTGTCGGTGACTTCAACAGAAGAGTTGTCCCCCATCATAATAGGAGGACCTTTGCATGCATCCAAAGAATAATAGACTTCTTCTGAGGAATCCATGTGATGTGATGCTCCTGAATCTACGATCCAAGTATCAGGAGAGAAGTTGATTGCAATCAAGGCATGGCTAGAATTGCCTTTCTTGGAATTCAGATCTTCTGTCTTCTTCTTCTTTGCACCCTCAGGGATGCGATCTCCAAGGTTGTTTTGCTGAAGTATCTGAGACATCATATCTATTTGTTTTTGCATGCATGTGGATTCTGAATGGAATCCTTTGTGACAGTACGTGCATTTCTCTCCTTTTCTTCCCTTTTCTCATTTGGATCCGGAGGCATCAGTGAAGGGTTTTGTGTACCCTTCGTTCTTCGTACGTGCATGATATTTCCACTTATCTTTATCTTTAGATTTCTGATATTTGTGGCTGCCATCATGCATAGTGAATGCATGCACCCTTGGGCCTTTGATTTCACCCATGTTGATGAGCTTGGTTTGTTGTTGTGTCAAGGATTCGATAAAGTCCTTAAGAGAAGGCATCTTCTAGGTGGATCCAGAGGCGAATATGACAACATGGAATGTGGATATGAATACAGAGAATTTAGGTCCAATCTTGGAGAAAATGGTGAGAACCATTTGTTTCTCCTGCTTCAATTTATCAACCCCGCAAGCTTTGAGTTGTGTCAGTAAATCCTTGAATTTTGTAAAGAAATCTTAGATATTCTCGAAGCTTTTTGGATCCAATGTGAGCAGATCCACCTCCAACATGTGTCCCCTCATCTCATCCTATTTTCCAAAGATCCCTTCCAAGATGGTCCAGGCTTCATTGGGAGTCTTATAGGAAGATATATGAAAAAGGAGATCGGGAGAAATAATACTGCAAATTCTTTCGAGTGCCTCATCCATGTGATTTAAGTACTTGGATTTTTCTATGGATGATGTCAGTTCTGTATATATATTCATGGTTAACCTATACAACCCTCTGGATCGGAGATGTATGGCTATTTTCTCCTTCCATGCAAAATAGTTGTAAGGTGTAAGAATGAATTCTTTTTGGAATTCCATCTTTTCGCTGTCTTCGATCCTTTGTACCTGCAAATTTTTTTGGGTGTAGCTTTTGTTTAGAAGTCTGTTGGCTTTGATACCATGTAAATATGTTTACCTGCATAGAATATATCTATCTAAACAATGATACACAAATTTGCAGAGAGAATTGGAAAAGAAGAATAAGGAGAGAAAGAATGGAAAGAATTCTCATTAACCGTTATGAATAATGAATAATTTACACATGATATACTCTGTATATCTCAATGAGATTTACTTGAGGTGAACCAAGTCATCATAGTGGTTGTCTAGAGTGATCTAGACACACACCAGAAGTTACGGGAGTGAACTGCCACCTATTCTAGTCTCTCAGGCAGTTACGTGAGTGAACTGCCACCTAGTTGAGTTAACTAGTCAACTAGTCTTCAGTTAACTGACTGAACATAAATTAGAGAGGAGTTAACTCAAGGAATCAAGGCTAATGCACCACTTTGGTGATGATACCAAGGCAAGGTCAAATTAACATGGTGATGATCCCAATGTTGCTTGGTGATGATCCCAATGCACCATCTAAACTCAAGACAACTAGTCAAACTGAAGTGTGAACTGAAAGAGAATATTCTCTAGGTGGAATATTCTCTCCTAAAATATAGGAGACTGGATAATGACTAATTATGACTAATAAACAAATAAAAACCTTAGGAAAAATAAATCCTAGGTGTGTGTGAAGTAACTCCAACACATTATATACCATGAACAATTCAAAATTCTTCAAAAATCCCAAATCTTTTTCGATTGGAAGGTTGTTATCCACACGGTGTTATAATTTCAAGCACCATTTCATGTATTCATACTGTAGATGGAAGTCATTTTATCTATTCCATATAGCTGCTTCACGAAAGAATTCATCTCATTGTTCCACATGACATACCTTCATTATGATAGCTACCATTCCATAAGAACTCTTGTGTTGCATCTTCCTTGTTGCACTCACCCTTCCAGACTTAGGCATCCCTTCACTGCTACATAGTCCTTCAATTATCCATATTGCCAAGGCTTTCACACACAAGGACAGTGCCAACTCATTATTAGAACCCCACCAAGGTTTGACATTTATAGGGCTCTTGTGTCTTCAACAATAGTTGTTCTTTCCAAGCATTCCAATTTAATCAACATTATCTCATCTGCATCACACACATGCAGTTATCATGAGAGAAAATTATGAAAAATTCATTTAGAAACTAAAACTTATTTCATAAGGAATTCAACTTTTCCCAAAATATGAAATTTTGTTTCATATTTTTTCATGGTTGTTGCAATAGTAGGATGCATTCTTCCTTCTTGATTTCAGCAAGCACCATACTGAATACCATTTTTCTTGTAGTGCTTCTATCTTACATTCAACCAATAGATTGTCAGTATATCCTGTACATCATACTTTCATTGTAATATGTACCAAAACCTTACGAAGTTATCTTAGAATTGTCTACAACTAACAATTCAATCACAACTACCAAACCATTTATTAAATAGAATGAATTATCATTCTATGCCTATGCATGTTCACCATTAATATCAGTCAGTTCCTTACTCTATTTTCTGAACAGAAAATTCCTTGTACTCAATGCTCATGTGACTACTTGACTCACAACTTTCCTGTTGCAATGTCCTAACAACTCTTGAAACATTCTCTACTCCATCAGTTTGTAACATTTCAATTGTTAGTATATTTAGTTCCATTAGATAACATATATGCATGCATTTACAAAAAATGCATTCAAGCATGACAATTCTATCATGCATAAGTGCAACTCTACTACTTACTATGCATGAGTGCAACTCTCAATGCATATCTATTCAATGCACTTTTGCATTTATTTTCATGATGCTCTATATCTAAGTCATGCATCTCACCATTGGTAAATTGGAAGTCTGTCCAAATTCTCTATACACTTCCTATTGTCTTCTCAATTATTTGGATGCCTTCCTTTTCGACCCAAACATTATACCAAGAATATAATTTTGTGGTGTTCATTAGTGTTAGAAAAAAGTTTGCAGTCCAAGTATTATTTAAAGGTAGGAAGTTCATTGGACATAATGTGGTACATAGACTTTCCATAACCAAGCATGTCATGGTCTCATACATGACTAGCGTTTCTAGCATCCATTCCTATAACAGGTTCATACCCTTTATTGCTTTGATTATTACCTCATAACCAAATTAACATGACATGCTACTATGTCAGTGTGTGCATTCAAAACTAAGAAGATTTGATAATTATTATAGGCCTCTCTCCTTTACCACACCTAGTGGTATCTTATTCCCATTTGTGCATTTAAATAATACAAAACTGTGATTTTATAAATAAATCTGGCTGAGGATATTATTACCTAAATTCCCTTCATCAATTATGAAATAAGAACACATAGAAATCACACTTGCATAGTTTCCATTAAATATATTTCATGCTATCTGGTTAGTTGATGACATTATAAGCTCCCATTCCTCTTTTATCAGTCTTATAATCAACACTTCATCTTTTTGTTGCTTCCTTCCATATGTTGGAACATTAGTAGCAGCACATGTAACATGAAAGAATTCTCTCTTTCTGTGTATGTCTGTGCAATAAGCCATAATGTAATTTTTTCTACAATAATTGTATCAAATGATTTCTCCCTATTTCACTTTTCCTTGCTAATCCCAGAAGTCTTCAATTCTTCCCGGATTCCTGAAGCTTCTTGTGCTCTCACTATAATCACTATACATGATTGTTGCTACCTTGATCACTTTTTAGCCAAATCACTCTTGGCTACTTTTTCATTTCCAGCTAAATACTAAGATGAAATTAACCTTCAGTATTCATTTATATCCGAGATCCATCTAACCCAACTCACACATGGACAAATTATAATTCCAACCATGTTGTCTTATAGACTTTTGGATATTCAACATCCATTTACTTTTCGGGACTGAACTACTTCAGCCCTTTCCTGAATGAATACTTTATCACTTGAGGTCTCTTGCACCATTCTCTTTTCTTTCTTAGACAACTAGCCTCAAACTTGACTTGCATAGCCAATCTCTAGCATACTATAAAGATGCACATATGCCTTCCTCACCAACTAAATAGAATTAATTGGGAGTAATTAACACTTCTTTTAATTTATCATCATAATTTCCAGTGATACTTCCAACCTTCGGGAATGTCACTCATGTATCTATTCCACTTGAGATGGATTCTTGTCAGGTACCATCTCCTTTTCATTCTATACCAAGTGTAGAACCATTTTCTTCTTCATGGTTCCTTATTGATTCCTCTTCAGAATTTCATTTATTTTTGAAGTTCTTATTGATTTGAGATATCCATGCTAGGATCTTTCTTATCTACTTTTCACACGTGTACCCATATATTATGTTGATATTGATTTTCAGTATTCCACTATTACTTGTATCCCTCTGATCCAACTCCTACATGACCAAATTACATTTATAGTCATGCTCCTGGATTAAGCTTGGATATTTAACACTAATTTATTTATTGAAGAAAATTGATTTAGCCTTTCCTTGACTGATCATATCAACACTTGGATTTTCTTAATGGACCTATTATCACACCAGGAGTCTCTCTATGTTGTAGATCAAGAGAGCCTAGTAACTTAATCAAATGCTCAAAAAGAGGTAAAAATTGGATCAATTTGGATGACTTGATATGCTCTCATTCACTCAAAATACACAGGGATACACTCAAACATAAAAGGATTTCAACCATACTTGTTCATAAATTTTTATCAAGATGTGAATATATGAAGAATGCTTATCATACTTGCAGAAACACACACACAAGGCATATATGAATGGCCATCTATAACAAGGAAAAAATACTTGTGAGTCTAGTCTATCAATGAAGAGACAAGATGACAGTTATATGCCATTAGATAAACATAGATAAATGCATATAACATTCACTCACAGGCATATAAAAGATAAAAGATGGAATTCTGAACAATATACAGTGAAAGAGGCTTCTATTTCAATATGTTTCCAAAATGTCTCTTATACATGAATAGTAACCAAATCTCCAAAGTTGAACCCCCTGAACAGTGATGCCTCTATGGGCTTAAATAGTGTTTACAATATGGTTGTCAGATTCTCCAAGGATGGATCTCAATAACAGTTGTTAAAAAGAAATCTAGAATATTACAAAAGATAGGATTTCAGATCCTATTTTCAAGGGATAGGTATCCCATCATAATCACTCACTCCTCTAGGTTGTAGATCAAGAGAGCCTGGTAACTTAATCAAATGCTCAGAAAGAGGTAAAAACTGGATGAAGTTGGATGACTTGATATGCTCTCATTCACTCAAAACACACATGGATACACTCAAACATAAAAGGCTTTCAACTATACTTTTTCATAAAGTTTTATCAATATGTGAATATATGAAGAATGCTTATCATACTAGCAGAAACACACACACACACATGGGGCATATATGAATGGCTAGCTATAACAAGGAAAAAATACTTGTGAGTCAATGAAGAGACAATATGACAATTATTTGTCATTAGATAAACATAGATAAATGCATATAACATTCACTCATAGGAATAGAAAAGACAGAAGATGGAAGTCTGAAGAATATACAGTGAAAGAAGCTTCTATTTCAATATGTTTCCAAAATGTCTCTCATACATGAATCGTAGCCAAATATCCAAAGTCGAACCTCCTGAAAAATGATGCCTCTATGGGATTAAATGTTGTTTACAATATGGTTGTCAGATCCTCCAAGGATGGATCTCAATAACACTTGTTGAAAACAAATCTAAAAGATTACAAAAGATAGGATTTCAGATCTTATTTTCAAGGGATAGGTATCCCATCCTAATCCCAAGACTTTAGCTCCACCTGAGCTTCCTAATGGATAATAAACCATCATCATCGACTTGTAACAAATGGAACACTAATCCAATCTTTGACTACTGAAAATAAGCTCGATCTTTGACGAAATATTTCACACACAGGAATTTGATGAGTTTGTAGTGCAATACATTGTGGAAACTTGTATTGCACTACAAACTAGTTGTAGGAGACTGTTTTAGGACACACCGAGTGAACAACTACTTTGAAGAGTGAGATAGGTGCCGCAAGAAGTTTATTTAGACCTGTTAATTCATGATATAACCTGTGTAGCCCTGAAAACTTCAATCCTCTATGTTTTCCCTTGGGCAACTAACCAAATATACACCATTAATGAAACCAAAACATGACATTTTATATTTATGACTATCTTATGCAAAAATGCAAAATCATTGTCCAACCTGTTGAGAACCAAAATGAACAGTAAAATTTGTCATACACCAAAATTGAAGAATAAACCTGGCATCATCAATTAACTATATTCATCTGCAGGGCTGGATGAAGACGTTTCTTTCAATAAGATTGCCAAATTCTTCTTTCTCAACATGTTCTTTGCCAAGTATACATCTTCTGATAATTTTCTGTTGCTTGATCTTAGGCTGAGGTTTTGCTTATACATTCTCACCAACTGTGCTCTTTGTATGTCTTTCTTTCTGACCTCCTCCTTGAATTGAGTAATTTTCTCAACTAGATCAGCCATGCGCCATTTTATAACTTGAGTTAGCACATTGTTTCTCTTTTGCAATTTCTGGTTTTCTTCTTTCAATGTTTGGATTTCCAACTGTGCTTCTGCATAGTTATCCTTGTTTCTTGCATGCTTTCTTCCTTCACCTTTCATTTGCACAGGTTTTAGGGGGGACTCCTTGAGTTGTGCAATGACCTGAATTACTTCTTTCTCCAAAGGGGAAACTGATCTTTTAGACCATCTAGTTCTTGGTATACTGGATTCAACCTCTTGAAGAGGCTCTTCAACTATTGGCTCTAGGACCAAATTCCTTCTTATAGATATCCTTAGGGTTGTCGTATCAAATTTTTTCTTCAACCTTAGTTTTTCTTCATTAATCTCCATCTTTGTAGGTTCAACAAACTGTTCTTCCCTTTCCTCTATAGAACTTTCCTTAGCCTTTCCTTTTCCCTTATTGTTCTTGGTAATCTGAATGGGCAAGGTTTCTTTGAAGACAGGCGCAATAGGTGACTGTGGAACTTTAGAAGTTGCAGCTGAAGATGAGCCTATAGATTGCTTTCTTGGTTTCTTATGCTTGGGAGGAGAGGTAGGAAGATCTACTTGATAATTAGAAATAAATAGGAAAGTAGACCAATCCTTACCCTCCCTTTTCAATTACTCCATAACTATGATTTTAATTAGGGCATGATGGAAGATAGATTTCTCAAGTTTCTCCAGTTTTCTCTATGCTCCTGAAATCATCCTCTGTAAAATCATAAATAGAATGTAGGACAGGTCAATCTCTTTCTTACTAGTGAAATGGAGAAGCAGTTTGAAGTGGTATTGTAGAACCCAACTATATCTCCCTTCACAGGTGAAGAAACTTTGTATGATGAATAACAGTTGGTCATACTCCTCTAGCAGACAATTCCTTAGCACTCCCTTTATCAAATCAACTTCTTTGAATTCAGTCTTAAGCATATCCTGGCACCAATCTTTTTTCTCTAGATTTTTGGATTTGAACCAGAGTTCTCCTGATCTTGGAATAGCAGTTACCTATGCTATGAAATCAGTTGTCAATTGAATTTCTATAGGGCCAACCCGAGTCTTTCCTTCCTTGTAGTTCTATACAAAGTCCCTTGATACCTCCAGATGGTGTCCTTGCAGTTTCTAGCAAAACCTCCATCATCCCATGCATTTGAAGGAGTCCACACGGTTAGGATCTTTCTCAATTAAGGAAGCATATGTAGGCTTGAATATGACCAAGGAGCCTGACCTTTTCCTGGGAATGAGGTATTTCCTTGGTGTCATGATAAAACTGATAACCTGCTACAACTGTTTCTTCACAAGAAAAGGTGAGAAAAAACCCTAACGAAGAAGATCTTTTTTGAATGTATGCAAACCTTGGCTTTATTTTCCTTTGATGGCGAGCAATAGTCGTACAAGAGGGATCACAAGATTAATAATGGTTAAAAAACCTTTTGAATACCTTCTTGAAACATTTTGTATACTTGAAGAATGTTGACATACGAAAACAAAGTACTTCCCACGAGTTTGCAGCGTAGCAGTGTAAAAGTAACTATTTGCACTGACAATTCAAGACGAGTTTGTAGCACACCTTATACAAATTGGTTTGTTTGCACTGACAACTCATGAATATGAAATATAATCACAGAATACATGTGAATTCACGATTTTAAGTGTAATGATGACTTGTGATGACCTCTAAATGATGTTGACAAGATGATATTGACTCTTAGAAGCTTGGACGACTTGACCTATGTATTACGAAAACCACTAACATGACCATTTAGTCACCTATCATTTATTTGACATGACCAAAATCTTAATGACTAGACTCAATGAAACATCAAATTATGCTAAATGATCAAGAAAACAAAGAATAAAATTACCTTCATGACTCAATGTTACCAGTACTTTTTGGGAGCTAACATGACCATTACTTCCTCTTGTCTTGACCCATCTCATTTCAAACTAACTTTTATAATCAACTTCTATCATGCCATATTGATGTCCTTCATATCATGCTTCCACTGTGCACTCTAATAGAAATAATGGAGGTGTTGTCTCCAAACTGTAGGACCGATCCTTGGAGATGTTACATCTTATCTCCAAATATACTCATTGTTTCTCTTTATCATAAAAATAGCATTTTAACCTATCAATCTTTTAGAGAAGATATGTCCACACCCTACTGCCTTATTTGTACATTGGAATCCTTAGAGTGAATGGAAATTCACTACATGAACTACTCTTATACCCAAATTCCATTGAACACCTTGATTAACATGAGTGGATTTCCTGTAGTTGATTCCCAAAATTCATGGTTGTACCTAGATTCATATCCTAACATTATTCAGTCTTTGCCTTTGATCATCTTGTGGGATATTCTTGACATCACATTATGTCCTCAAGTTCTTCAGCTCCTTCTTGATACCAGGTCTAAACTCTCTTAGGATTGCATAGTCTTCAATATTTGACACCCTATATTTAGGTGTCCCTTCCATATGAGCTGGAAGTATTTGACATCCTTTTCTGTAATATTTCTTCAGCTGCAATGATGAAATTTCTCTAACAATTTCTACCCTGGGAATTCCCTGCACTCTCCTTAGGTTCCCTTCTTCATCCAGGCAAGTAAATGAATTATTATGATAGTCTAGGATCGCATGTGGTTGTTCCAACCAATCCATACCAGTTAGACAATCATAGGAACCTAAAGGTAGGATGTTCAAGTCTTCCTTGGTGCTCAGTCCATTCATGTCCATCAAACATGCCTTAACCATCACATTAATCTTTCTTTTAGATCATGTAGTCAGTTGCACCAACCAATATTTTCCATGCTTACTTCCACTTCAATCATATGTGCCTGAAACTCAACTTGCTTGTTGTCTAGGGTTGCATAGATCATAGGTACACTTATGCCCATGTCCTCCACTGTCTCAATCATTGTGGGTTCCATAATGCATCATAATTCTTTCTTCTGATTTGCCTAGGTCAATTTTTTGAATGAGTAGTTATATTATACTATTCAAAACCTTTCCAATGCCTACCTTTGTGCTCAATTATGAGTGTTGAGCATAAAGTTATGGGTATTTAAAAATTGTCTTTTCGATGATGTAATCCCTGTACATTTTTTCTTCTTCTCTAGAGCCGAATAGCTCTTGGACCCATGATGAATCCTCTTTTTTAGGTTTACAGGATTCTATAACTTCCCTTATTTATAGGTTCGTACAAATAAAAAACCCCATGGGATCCTTTTCTAAGCCCCTTTCTGTCCTTAAAAACAATTTCCGGGCACTAACCCTTTTTCTTTAGCCCCTAATCTCATGTGACCATGGGCTGTGACCAAGTGCTTAATTGAAAGGCGCTTTTTCAGAGCTTCAAAAATTTGGGGCTCTGGAATTTTGGGCTTTGGAGTCTCTTACTACCTCCCATCTTATTTCTCCCGAACACCAAACTGGCTAACTCTTGCACGGTACATCTTCAGAGCTTTGGGGCTCTGCTACTTTGGAGCTTCGGGAGATTCACTAACATAAAATAACACTTCTTTCGAATGTCGAATTGGTGAACTCTTGGAATTGTGCTTTGGAGCTTCTCGCTTCAGGGGTTCTTATACTATTACACCTTAATTCTGGAGAGGCTCTCTGGAGCTTTGCGTTTCAGAGGTCTTTACAACTTCGCACCTGAAAACTCTCAAACACTGAATTTGAGAGTTGTTAGAGTATTCTTAGCACTGTGCACCCGGGGTGATATGTGTCAAAATATGGAGATGACATGTGGCCCAATCGACGAGTGACACATGTCAAGTTCCAATTGGCACATAATGTTTGTAAAAGTCACGGATCAAGTTGACACGTGGCATGCATAAGTGGGTCCACGTCACCCTAGGTGACGACATAACTTCGACGCTCTAGGACTTCAGTACTCCAGGCTTCAGAGGATATTACTGCACAATGCTTCACTTCCTCTGAACACTAAACCAGAAAACTGTCAAAGGTTTCAAGAATCAATGATCAATGCTCCTGGTTGAGATCCATGGTATATAGGAGCTCCAAGACTCTCGGCTTCGAAGCATTTTGAAACACAACACAACATTTCCCCCGAACACCAAATTGGTTGACTCCTTGAATTGTTGCTCTTTGGATCTTTAATAGTTTGGTGCTCCAGAGCCGATCTTTGGAAGACTTCACATTATAACACTTCAAAACACCCGAACAATGAATTTCCGAACATACGCTATTTGAATATTTTAATACTTCGATGCTCCAGAACTTCAAGCTTTGGAGATTTTTTATATTTAACACCACCCAACCCATGAACTGTCAAACGTTAAATTAGAGAACTCCAAAAAATGCACTCTCTGAAGCTTTGGTGCTTCAGGCTTCGTGATACTTCTCCACTCTACACCACAAATCTCCTTAACGTCGAATTCTCGAATACTTTCTAATCTGCGGACACGTGTCCACAAACACGAACAGTCTGTATTGGAGCTGGACTTCGTATCTTCATGGAAAACTCTACTCCATGCAACCACAACCAAATTATCCGGGAGTGTCGAATTTTCAAACCAATCGGGGATCCAATGATCCACATTCTCCTAGAGATCTATGGTTGAGATATGCTTTAAGACTCTTGGGCTTCTAGGATTTTTCCTCCTTTTGGTAAAAGACTTGAAAACCGTCAAAGCAATAAAGTTTGAAGGACTTGAGGGGTTAACAACCATGCTACTTCCATAGATCCGACAACTTGAGGTATATATCTTCTCCCGAACAGATCCAACGGCCAAAATCTAAACTTTATGGCCCAAAACCATGATTTTTGTGGTTTCTTTCCTATGTTGGATTTCTCGAACCGCTAAACCTCTTGATCTTCTGAACACAATCAAGATGTTCTCTTAGCACTCTCTTAGCACTCTGTAACTTAAATTCTCTGTGAAATTTTACTACAATTTCAACTTACACGGCCCATCCAAGCTCAGTGTTGGAAACCTGGCTCTGATACCATATTGTAACATACCTAGCCTTATACCTGTTGGGCTATACCACACATAAACTCTTGCAGAAATTTATATATATAACTTAAGATAGACAAATATATTTTGCAATGCACAGATTCATGCGGAAATAACAATAAACATATACATGCAGTGTACACATGCAATACCCATAAATATAAATCCAGGTATAAATACACAGCATGCAAATGAACACACAATTGATACTTATCTTTTATAGAAGACCACCAACTGTGTGTAGACCTTCCATGATCCTCCTAGCCTTAGACCACGCTACTCATAACTCTTAGTAGTGGGTCGCCCCCGAGCTCAAACTAAATTCCATCCGGGTAAAGGGATTCCTAGATTAAGCTGAGACAATACAAAAAATAGGAAGGATTTCGTCCCTGGATCTTGTTGGAAGATTGATTGTTGTCATTGATGTCAACCCTAGTCATGGGTTTTGGACTGCAAGATTGATAAAGGTATTTGGACATGAAGGAAAATGCACATGCATATACAACACCCATGAATGGA
>ML783142.1:91069-135129 GCA_009831015.1 Picea engelmannii | reverse complement strand
GGTGTATTGTGGTGTATTGGTGTAACTCTTATACTATTGTTCATTGCTCATTGGATATAATTGAATGGTTTAAGTATAAGTTGAAAAAGGTTTTAAATTGTACTTGATACTGATTCACCCCCCTCTCAGTATCAACAGATCTAACTCAAACTACTAGCCTACAGTCTCTCATTCCTCACATGCCTGTCCCACCCAAGGAAGTGTGCCCCTTCTCAGCTCAACAACCCTTCGACTGCCCCACTTCCCTTCCAGGGCTTCAGTAACATGCCAGACAAGAAGTCTCAAAGCACTGTAGCTACGTTGGGCTCCCTCGAGAAATCAATTCCCAACAATTCTCTCACTTGGAGAGAGTTTCCCATGGGCTTGGAAACTCGCCTGTTTAGTCCCACGACCCTGACAACCGGCTTCTTCAATCCAACTCTTAATTCAACCATGTACATGTGAATGTGAAGGAAAACACAAAATTCGAGTATGGAACATGGAAATGAAGACACCACGTTCAGACAAGGAACGACGATGGAAACAACAGAATTCAAGGTAACGTACAAAAGATGGCATCAACAACCATTGGGAAGGTACAGGGCGTTGTCCTTAATAGGAAGTATCAGTTACTCCTCAAGGCATGCGTGCAAAGAGAGAGAGTTCGAGAGATGGAGGGTATGGAACGAATCGAAAGAATGGCTCCCTCGTCAATGGGAATAATGCCCGCAAGAATCCCCCTCATGCACAAAGCTCCAACTCTTTGTATGCATGTCCCAAATTGGACACTTGTTTTCATGAAGCTTCATGGGATCCACTTGTAATTCATTCCTTTCCCCAAAGGAACTTAGGATAACATGAGTTATATCCAAACCTTAATCTTTAGGAATATATTATAATATTCCGTTGGAAATAATCCCTCTAGCTTAGCCCCTTTCCTAGGCTCTTAACCCCCCCTTTCCCTTCCTAGTGGTGTTTAATCCCCCATTCTCTTTTATCATGGTTGGTCTACATACAACGATGTGTTTTATTAATGATATGAGTGTTTACATATACAAAAATAGACTTAATGGCCTTAGCATCTAGGCTCTCTGGCCTAATAATCACATAAGCCTGATGGCCTATAATAACCTGGCTCACCAGCCTATGAAACATATTCACATTCACATTTATAATTGGGGCTCGGTCTTGGGGTATTACAAATATCAACCATTAAATTTCTCATAAAGGTGGATTTGGAAAGGTCCATTCAGAAGCTCGAGGAGAAATTCACTTTTCGATGAAACCAATATAACCGAGGAAATAGGTGCGCAACTTGGGAACCGGGATGATGATGGCCATTAATTGGAACGATTGTTGATCGTCCGATATATCAGATGAGAATGTTTTTGTGGAAGGGCCAAGGGTGGTAGATAATGCCAAGTCAATTTCCACATGAGCATGTGTTAACCCCTAGATTTTCACTCTTGAAAATTTTGAGGGTTAAGAGTTAGCATGCAGTATTTTGGCCGACATATTGAGATTTTCCCAGAGTTTAGCACTTATGTTGAGTATGAGGTTGATTCCCACATGAGGCAGGTATATGATCGGTACAGGGTTGCTTGGTTCTAAGTTAGAGTTGACTCAGTTTCATGCATTTTTTAGAGAAATGTATACATATAACATAAGTTGCTAAAATTTAGGAGACACGGTTTGAGTGGCTCTCTTGACAGTTTGGGGAAGTATGAGCATACAGTATGAGTCCTTGCGGGACTCTAGGCCCGATGACACTTTACGGGTGACATGCAAGAAATTTCTATTTTTAGCAGGTTTTCCTCTAGGCCCCAGATTCAGATTCTGAGAGCACAATATTGATCCTTGAGACATCCAGAGTATTTCGGATCTTTTTCGGGATGATGTGGCCCATTTTACTATTTTTAGGAGGTTGAGCATCAGGGCTCGCATGTCAATTATGATCACATATTCAGACCCCGTGCGAAAATATGAGATTAATGAGTCTAAAGTCAAGGGTATTTAGGAGACTTTCGATTTTTAGCAATGTCTATTTTTAGACAGTGACATGTGGTGGTGGCCTCCCAGTCATCCTCTATGATGTGGAGAGTTTCCTAAATTTTAGGAGCTAGATTCTATTTTTTAAATTTTTTATATTTAGTAGGTATAATCACCATCCATGCGGTGCCAAGTGGCAAGATCAGATTCCAACGTGGTCACAAAGTTTCAATAAGATGTGGCATGTACGTGGCATCATTTGACCAAAACATACATAGGATAAGGTGACACTTCCGTGGAGAAAATTTAACCAATTAAAATAGCTTTTCCCGTTAATTATTCTTCACCTGCCATAAAACCACTTTCCATATAATCCCTAAACCATTTTTCCCTATACCTCTTAACCCTCTAAACCTACCTTATCCTAATCCTAAACCCACTTCCCCTTTCCACTATACCCTCACTCACCTTTATCCTAACCCATTCATGTAACCCATTTAATTAATTAATTACTCTAACCCCACTTCCCTTTTCAACTATACTCTCACTCACCTTTATCCTAACCCATGTAACCCCTTTAATCAATCAATCAATCAAACCTCACTTCTCATTCTTATGTACCAATTCCCTTTCTCCTTTTGATTAATTAATTCAATAAAATGTTTGCCCTTTATTACCCCTTAAATATTTGATTGGTTTTTTCCCTCTATCCTCCCATACACACTTTCTATTTCTATTAACACACGTCCCATGTATGCATACCTTTTTAATCCCATTATTATTATATTAATTAAATGAAAAGGTTTGTCCTCCCATAAATTCATACGTATCTCCCTTTCAACAAACAAGTATATACCCATCCCTCTCAATAGATCGCATGCTTATTCTATCTTTGGGACCATACCGCACCCCTTTACGTCATCACCCTCGTGTGTTCCCCACTCATCCGCACGCGTGATATGCTATTCTCTCGCATTATCCTCTTCCCATTCGCATATGTCAAAAATAAAGGGAGAGTTAAATTAAGAAAGGGTAAGCTCGCATGCGAGTAGACTTGGGTTTTCGCGTGCCTTTTTTACGTCCCACTCCCCTACGTCTCTCGTACATGCGAGCCACCAGTTGCATGTGCATCCTATCTCATGCATTTACTCCCGCATACGATGCATGCTCTCTTTTCCCTCATACGCCATGGGTTCCCTAATCCATAACTTATGTTTTCCTCATTCTTATGCATGCATTTGTCACTGCCTGTGTATGCATGCATGCATGCTCCACAATTTCTATATTCTTCATTCATGCGCTCTTCCTATTTATATCTCCATGTTAACTACTCCTAACATTCTTATTCGACTCTTCTATACTTACTTCACTACTACTCCCTTATGCCATGCATCGTACCTACTATTTTTTATTCACAGATACACATGTTATTATTACATGGAGAGATGTTCCCTAAACTATATATATGGGATGTTTCACATAGGTTTTTGGTCAGATCATTGAAGTACAAGCATAGTGTCTCTCTTTCTCTAGTCTAAGTGGCTCTTCTATGCATAAAGTAGTCATTGTAATAGTTGTAGGCTTGACAAGTGTGATGTAAACAATCCTCTTGTACGTTTCATTAATAAAGAAGTGTGTGTTTGTCTTCAGACCTCTTTCTTATTGGCATTATGGTAAATTTGTGATTTGAAATGTCATTTTTTAAATTCTTCGTTATGATTATTTTTTATTTTTTTGAATAGTTTTCTTCTTATTTCCAATCTATTATCACTGTACTAACTTTTTGGGTTCCCTCCAAGCATAGAAGATTGTTTTTTCTCATTGTTTTGGGCTTCTTTTACACATTGTCTGATCCAAATGGATGTCGGTGGCCTCCCACCTATTCCAATTGGCTCATTTTGACAGTTTGACAGTTTTTCCCCTAGTTTTCGGGTCCCTGAATTACAGGGATGTTTTGAGGCCCTAAACAACATTTTTTAGGGCTCTCCATAGTGTAGTCCTCGGATATACCTTTCCAATGAGCTATCGTGCGCCTAAAACAACAATCATATGCAAAAGTTACGACCCTGGGAAGTTGATGTACTAACTTACCCAAACGGGGCCCACATGACATTTGGAGGTTCATCTCCTAGGGTTAGGTTTTTTGGATGTATAGGGTTTTTGACATTCCTGTTTATTGTAAAAAGGCCTTCAAAGCCTCATTGTAATCATCTTATTGCGAATGAGCGCAACCGTCACGGTTTTTCTCAGAGATAAGCCGCCACCATTCTAGCAAGCTTGTTTCCACTGCATTTTACATTTTCAACTTATTTCTTTATTGAATAGAAACCTGTTTTAATGTATATATGTTATTCTGTGTTAAGCATCTTTTGATAATGATCTGTATTAATTTCTTTTTACAAATATATTCTAGATCAGTGGTATCAGAGCGGTCTACTCCTTGTCGTTCTTAATGCATGTCCCCAACGAGGCCAGGATACAGAGAATTAGGTCTCGAGTTTGTTTCTCTTGAGGACAAAAGCTCTCGCATGCCCAAACGACCTCTCACAGAAGAAGAAAAGAAAGACAATGGGACATGAGATCCCTTCAAAATGTTGCTCGAGGAAGCTCTGATGCAACAGAGGAATGAGATGATGGATAGTTTTGCGCAAATCCTTCAACGACTACCAACAAGCGACACATCTTCCTCAAACGGAGACGCTTCTCCCTTCAAGGTACAAATCAACTTCGATATTCCTATATTTGAAGGTCAGATAGACGTAGATGCGGTAGAAAAATGGTTGAATCTGCTAGAAGGGTATTTCTTTGTCCATAACTTCTCGAATAGAGAAAATATTACTTTTGCGCTCCTCAAAGTCATCCCCCATGTCAAAGATTGGTGGGAAACTTTTTGTGAGTAAAAGGAAACATAGGAACCCTCATTATTTACAGTTGCAGTCACCTAGGAGTCCTTCAAGGATGCTATTAAGGAACAATACTACCATATTGGAAGTTATGATGACCTGTACACAAAATGGACCATGCTGTGACAGGAAAGAGACCAAGAGGTGCCCGAGTTCACAAATATCTTCCATACCTTGCGCACTAAGTTGGGTATCAAATATTCTAAGCAACATCTGGTGCTCAAGTATCGTGACGGTCTGCATAGATACATCTAGGCCGAAATGGGGCTTCTTGATATCTCATCCTTATCTAGTGCTCAAGTATCATGACGGTCTACCAATACGCTATCAAAATTGAGTATAAGGTCAAACAAAAGACACAGAAATTTGGGCCTAGGAACCCTCACATCAAAAGCCAGGAAATGGCAGCCCCAACTCACAAGAAAAAAGATAGAGAAAAGGTGGACAACTTTAGGACAACCAGTCTAGGCCGCAAGCAAAGAAGGACATCAGAAAGACAAAGAAATATACCAACAAGTGGTGCAACTTCCATAAGAGCCCCTGGCATAACAGATGATAACACTGCTAATTGCTGCTCAAAGCAGTCGCTAGTGGCTAAGGTGAAATTCTCTGAATCAGATGTGGGTTCCGAATCTCAGTAAGAACCAGAAAGGGGGAGATAGATCATTGAAGAAGAACTCAGTGCTATTGTTACTACCACCAAGCTCCAACCCGGTGAACCAGACAAGCCAGAGGAAGGCGAGCGCCTTTTTCATTCACATATGTGGCTGAAGGGTACCCCTCTACAATTCATCATTTATAGAGGTAGCTAGAAGAACCTCATCTCTGCAGAAGTTGTCAAGCAACTCTCCCTATAGACAACGCCGCACCTGCAACCCTACACCATCGGATGGCTTCGCCAAGGAAGCGATATCCATATCAGTCAACAATGCCACCTGTCATACGACATCAAGCCCTTCAAAGATGAGGTATTGTATGATGTTTCCCCTATCGAAGTTTGTAATGTTCTTTTGGGACAACCATATTTATGGAAACGTCATGTTGTATATGAGTCCAGGCCTCGCAGTGTTATTATTACTTTGAACAAGAAATTGTACAGGATACCCAAGGCAGTCCCACCCAGTGCTATTTCCTTCATCTCTGCCTAGCAATGCAGAAAGGTCATCCCTCAGACAGGGAAGTTTGTTTTCTTCATGATTCACTCTCAGAATGAGTGAAAGATTGCAGCCACATCTAGGGTCTCCTCGACCGACCTCTCCACACAAAAGAAGGAAGTGGATAAGGTCGTGGAAGAATACTTAGATATCTTCTGCTCACCTATCAGGGTACCTCTTCACTGTCATGTCAAACACCCCATCGATCTGACCCCCGATGCAACACTGTCCAATGGGCCAGTCTATCTCCACTCTCTGTTAGAGAATGAGGAGATCAAGCAATAGATCCAAGAACCACTCCACAAGGGGCACAACTATCCTAGCTCATCACCTTGTGGGAGCCCAATCATGCTGGTACAGAAGAAAGATAGAACCTGGTGAATCTGCATTGATTACCAGGCCCTGAATAAAATCATAGTAAGAAACCTCTACCTGATTCCCTGAATCGACGACCTCCTTGATAAGCTAATGGGGGCCAAATACTTTAGTAAGATTGATCTGAAGTCTAGCTACCACCAAGTCCTAATAGAACAAACATATGTATGGAAGACCGCCTTCAAGTCAAAGGAAGGTGTTTTATAATGGTTGGTCATGCCCTTTGTTTGGACAAATGCTCCAACCACTTTCATGAGGATGATGGATGATATCCTGCAACCATTCACCAATAATTTTGTAGTGGTGTATCTGGATGCCATCCTCATTTACAACAAGACTTGGGTAGAACACTTGCAACATATTCAACAAAATCTGCACACCCTACAGCAGTACCAACTCTACACCAACTTGGAAAAATGCTCCTTCGTCATGGACATGGTTCATTACCTAGGCTACATCATTTATCAACATGGAGTACATGTGGATCCATCCAAAATCCAAGTCATCCGTGACTGGCCAACCCCAACCACACTCACTGAGCTTCAGAGATTCTTGGGCCTTGCCAATTTCTACTACAGGTTCATGTTGGGATTGTCCCATATTGCATGGGTCCTCAACCAAGTAACCAAGGGTGGTGGTAAGGCAAATTTTTGTGGGGCCGGTCCCAACAACAAGCATTCGAGGATTTAAAGCAAGGCTTGTGCTCAACCCCAATACTTTCACTACTAGACCTTTAGTAGCCCTTTGAGATCGAGACAGATGCTTCAAAGTATATTGTGGGTGTCTTTCTCATTCAGCACGACCACCCCATGGCATATCATAGTGAGACACTATCATATGTTGTCCGTAAGTACCCTACTTACAACAAATAAATGTACTCCATTGTGCAAGCCTTTCGCCAGTGGAGACATTACATTCTTGACAAGGAGATAGTCATCCACACTGATCATAAACCACTGTAGTTCATGCAGACATAAGGAAAATTGCAGAATGACCACCATCAGAAGTGGTCCATGTACTTGCAACACTTCCACCTCAACATTAAGTATAAAACATGAAGCACCAACCACATCGCTTATTGCCTCAATAGACTGCCAGTCATGACACTCACCATGGTGCTAGACTCTTGTGACTATGAGACCTCTAGATGGCTCCAACTCTATGAGACAGACCCAGAATTCGCCACCACCTACCAAATGTTGGGCACAAATATAGTTGTCGCTAATTTCCATCTTCAGGATGGCTTGATGTGCCGTTTGGGCCATATTTGTGTTGCATCAAGCGAGCAAGCGAAGTTGATATAGGAATCCCACTACATTCAGGTGGCAGGACACTTCGGCGTAAAAAAGACAGTGTAAATGTTGCAGAAACATTTCTACTGGTCAAAAATTTGATAGGAGGTTAAGAAGTATATCAATTCTTGCACTGCCTGTGTGATTGCCAAACATGCCACTAATAAATATGGCATGTACAACCATCTGCGTAGTCCAAACATGCCATGGGAATCCATCTCAATGGACTACATGTCGATCCTCCCATCCACCAAGCGGGGAAATGACTGTGTTTTTGTGGTTGTGGATCTCTTTTCTAAGATGGCGATTATGGTTGCCTGTGTTGTTCCAGAGTCTATACTTAAGGCTTAGAAGTACAATGTCTAGGCATCTGAAAGTGGGTAAAAGGTGGAGAAGAGAGAAACGTCAACCTTCGGCTAAGGAAACTAGGGAAGATTTCTACGTTGGCGTTGTCTAGCTTCCAACTGTTCCTGGATAGTAATATATTGTTCAATGGCTGCCCATGAACGTTCAAGTTCGACCCAGTTAGTAGTTGTTTTAAGAATGGTGTCAAAAAGGTTTAAGGCAATGTGCGTTTGGTTTGATTATCTGGGTTCAATATTGGGCTGTGTTGGTACAGGGACAGTCATGGAGGAATAGTAAAAATAAGAAAAACTTCAGAGAAAGATTAAGTGTTGTCTCAATTTGGTCGTATAAAAGAGAATTTACGGTTTCAGGAATAAAATAGGGATGCAAATCAAAGGCTCTTTCCTATAACTGTGTTATATTTTAAATAAAGGTATGGGGTGGGAGAAAAACATTTAGCTGTCTATGGTGTAAGGCTCCTATCAAGGGAGAATCTCACATATAAACAGAAGAGGAAAACTGTAAGGAAATAACCGATGTAGCAGAGAATATGTGTAGAATTCTGAAAATGTGGACTGGTCTTACACCCGCTGATAGTTGGTACAAAGGAAAAATAGTAAACAATTATAGAAAACCAAAATTCATTCGCTATAGTAGTGGTTGTACTAAATTATAATGAAGCACATCAGTTAGGAATATGAAAAGAAACGAAATATGAGATACAAGAAAACAAACTTGTAACATAGTCATGACGGAATTGATAATCTTTAGATTTGCTTGGTATTAACTCTCAAATGTAAAAAACTCTGTTACAATCGACACAAAAAGGTCTAGCCCTATTTATTTCTTTCTGTGGTATATTTATACAATTTTACAAATAAGATAGAATCTCAATAGTCACAAAATTTCGGTTATGATAGGGAGGAGATCAATCGCTCCATTTCTTCTCTTCTGTCTTCACTTGGTGCCAGACGTTTGTCCTCGCACGGGCTCGATATAGGTGACACATCTTTCAACTAGCTGAGATATTAGCTGCGGCGGTTCTGCTTGACAGCTGGCTTCAAAGAAGTAACATTCTCAGGCTAACTGTTGCAACCTATCTTCCATCTATCCATCTATGATGTCAATGGTACATAATTGTGCGTTGGGTCTAATCATGCATTTTTCTATTCGGACTATATCCACCATATTCATCTGGGAAATATCGGCCGAATCTCTTTCCTCTTTTTCTTTTAGATCAAGCGAGATTTTTTCCACATTCATCTACACCAATGTCTCAGCATTACCTTCACTATCAATGCCTAGCAGATCATCGTCTATAGAACTGAAGGCCTCTTCTAAGGAATTGGTTATCTTTTTGGCTTACTGCTTGCCTTCTGCAATGTTATGCTCCCATTCCTTTAATAGAATGTTCCCTCTGGTCTTCTCTGAAATGGTGAACCTGGGAGTACTTTCCGAATCCTTGTTGTTCATGGCTATCACAGCCTCTTGGAAGGCGACTCGAGCTGCTCCAGCTTCCCTTTCTTTGGAGGATAAATTCTCCGAAACCTGGTTGACTAGCAAACAGTTGTCCCAGATCGCTTCTACCTTGGCAAACAAATTTCACTGTGTCGTAGAGACTCTTCTCCGAATCTCGATCGCCTGGGATTTGAACATCTCGATGTTTATCATTCTGTTCTCGGCGATCTCCACCCTAGCCTGTAGTTGTTCGATCAAATCCCTTTGCTAGCTCGCTTGCATCCGACCATCCCGGACCACGAGTTGTGCTTGCTCGAGCTTAGTTTTGAGCATCTCTATCTCTTTTTTATCGGCCAACCTGGCCTGCTCTATTCTTATGCTCGCCTGGTCTTTAACAGTCTCTATTGCTGTGGCCAGTCTGGCTTCAAGGGTCCTAATGAGGCGATTTTTTCTTTTAAGTTGGTTTTTTAAGAGCCCGACTGAAAATTGATTTGCCGAGGCATATGCTCCTAGTGTCCCTGCTATTTCAGTGGCGAATTGCTCATTCTTCTTGTCCTTTCCATTAGTTATAACTTTATATTTCTTTGCAGTTGACTCTCCTTCCTGATAGAATTCCCTTTTTACTACTGCCTTCCTCTTCTTATCGAAGAAAAACTCATTCAGAGGGAGTTCTTCTACCCTTATGGGCCTCAACTCTTCATTGATTATCCATCCTGCATCGATATTTCCCTGCGTCGATTGCAAGGGGGTAACTGATGTGATAGGTTCTCCGACCTGCTTCGCTGATTTTCCTGGAGTAGCGACCGGACTCTGCTTCTTCGGCGGGTCTGGAGTCTTTACCTCTGATTTCGGACTTTGCTTCTTCGACGGGTCTGGAGTCTTTATCTTTGCCTCCAGATTCTTCGTTTGCTCTCCCTCGTCCTAGTGTTTTCCTTGATCGAGAGTCACATCTTTAGAGCCTTTGGCATCTTTCTGTTTCGCCTCCGATGTACTCGGACCTTCACCTCGCAACACAGAGGGAAGACAACTACGTCGATGTTCCTGGAACTTCAGAACATCGACTCTTTCCTTGAGTGCCAAGGTTTGTATCCGATCTAGAATCTCAGCATAGGACCTTGCTCCTCGGAAAATGTCATCCGAGGGTGAATTCTCATGCTCAAATCTCTTGAGCCCGCAATTGGCTAAATGATTGCTCACGACCCTCTATGGATCATGCTTCTTGTATTCGATGGAGACCAAATTTAGGTCTTCCAGGGCTACGGCCTCGACTTTGGCATGCCCAAAATCTAATAAAGAATAAGAATTCAAATGAATAGGAAAAGATGGCCATACCTTCTTTGACTACCCTTTAAGTTCTTTGCTTACACCGCCAATTACTATTTGCCGAGCGACCTCGCGACAAGCTAGCTTGTCGGGAATGAACAATGGTAGCACATGCAGGGGGACAGAAGCCCCGAAAACTCTAAGGTATGAAAATTCCGCTTCTACATACCAGTCTGCTATGCTCCTCAGATTTGTTACTATGTTGTCCGAGATCCGGAGTGGTGGGTGACCAAAAATGGCGACATGTAGGGGTACCATCACCCAGTTAAAAATTTCATAAACAAAATTTTCCGCTTTGTTTTCCCATAATTTTGCATGATATACATGTATGGGTTCATCTTCAGTCGGAGTCCAACTCCAACTCATTAATGGAAATGGTGTCATAGAACAAATTGCGTCCATAATGTATGCAGACATGAAGAATGAAGACGCCTTCCCATTCTCTTTCTGCGCCCGATACTCTATGACCCGACTGGTCAAGCTATCGGAAAGCATCTTTTCCCAGTCAAAGAAACTGCCTTCGGCGACCCGAAACATTAGAGGCACCCACGAAAGGAAAAGATGTGAGGTGTCCTCTTTCCCGTATAACCTACATGTCATCATGGCTACATATTTGTACTACGGTTCTAAAGAAGCGATTGAATATATGCCATGGGTATCAGCTCTGAACTTTGCGGTGTTTGAAACCCAATCCTTTATTAAACTGGACATGGTTTTATCATACTGTACGCATTCCTTCTCCTTGAACTCTTCCAAGAATTCAGTGCCATATCTGTGGTCGGACGTCGTGGGTAGCTTATACATGGTTTGCAGATGTTCCGGCCTAAAAGTCTCGATGGTGACTTTCTGCTCGTTCATGATGGTTCTAGTCGATATGTCCACATGGTCCAATGCCCATCGGACCATGTCATAATATGGAAGCAACCGTGGCCTGGCTACTACTCTGTGCATTCCGGATTGGATGACTATTTTGTATTTGGTGGTTACATCATCTTTTTCGTTGTTGCTGGAGTCGTCGGAATAGTCCACCAACTCTGCCTGTAGAACATCCGAAACGAATGACCAATTTAGGACCAAATCGATACTTCGAGGCGAAGTATCAGAGACATTGTCTGAGCCTTGTCCCGAAACCTCAACATTTTCCTTTGATGCTTTTCGTGGAGCCATGGCTAGAGATTGCGTTTTAGCTCTTCTACCATAGAAATGTGTATACATACAGAAGTCAGTTGCTCAGATGTAATGTGCTCTGCGTAATATGAAATACATTTGTTATAATGAACCACAAGTCTTATATATATTTGAAAATTCGGTACCTTTCAGAACAAGTCTGTCAAATCATATTTAGAAATAAATTTTTCCGTAAAAATCCAATCTTACATTCATCGATTTACCCTATTTCCTCATTAATGCCATAAATTTTGGCGGTTTAAAATGACGATGGCGTATGAAAGACTAAGGCTACCTCGTAAATTGTGCAGACATCAAAATGTGGGATATGTATTGATTTAGCTTAATTAATCCGGTTTTACCAACGTTAATCAATATTTCGGTGCTCGTTATATTGGGGATTTTATTTTAACACTTTGAATTTCTAACATCCGAGATTGCGAAGATCGATTTTGGTTAATAAAAAGGTAATCGTGATTTGGGGCTTGATTAATTTTATAATTATTATATTCGCCATATCGCGACTCGGAGCTTCGAAGATAAGTTTCTGGGAGATTTACATGCCGAGCTGCGAAACCGCGAGATCGCGATAACATGGCTTAATTAAAAGGGAAGATAATCTTGGATTAAGTGATTAATTAATCACGTTATAACCGCATCGTGATTTCAAGAGTTGGGGTTTAGATGGTGTAACTTTCGAAAAGGACAACGCCGAGTGGTGAAATGCCGAGAGAGTCTTTTACCATGGTTAGCTTTTGCCTTTAACCTTGTCATGGGTTATTCAAATAAGGACCTCGTGTTCTCGACTATCGGGGCTATGACAATAAATTTTTGGGTTTAGCGAATGCCGAGGCGCGAAACCCGACGACGTCTAATCATGGGTTAGGGAAAACTTTACCGTTGTTACTGTCTTGAGTGAAAAATTAAAACGATTACGTTGTTTCATGGCTCGGGACGTGTGAACTACATCACTTATCCGACCTACGAGATCGCGAAGTAGAACAAAAGAGGAAACATTTTTACGAAAGGTAGGACTTGTTTCAAGAATAGAATAATCATCGTTGCTCGCGTGATAAAGCTTCAGAGATCTTGATACCTCAGAGGGAAACTATGAAAACCATCTTTAGATTTCAAGCATTAAAATGAAATTTGTTATGGGCTAGAAAAACAAGGGTGGCTCCAACATAGGCTTCGACTAGGGATCCCGCCTTCTTGTGAGGCGGGAAGAATAGTAGACGATGTGCCAATATTGGGTAAATGGAGTCAAAAGCTCAATCAGGCGAAAAGGTTCCCGAGAATAGGGTATTGAATGGGGAAAGAGACTTCGTTCTTTACCTTGAAAAGCTTTTTCAAAATCAGATACTCTTTTTAAACATAGCTATAGTCCCTTTCACAATTTTCCCTTTCCCGCTACTAAATTCAGGTATGTTTTAAGACAATCAAAACAGTCCTAGGAGACCCAACAGATCTTGCGGCTATCGACTTGTATCAAAAGAATAAGATTATATGTTTTTAATTGGGGAGTCCCGTCTGAATTTGGGATGTGGATTAGGTTTTAAAAAGCATTGGTTACCAGAGTAGAGTGATATTCATGTATAACATCCTTACAGATATCTCATACATTGCTTCACTGCCAGCGAGCCTGTTCAGTACCCCAGTGAAGTTATCTGGCCCCTTTTACTGAATTTCCTTTCACCACTTCGGAATATATTTATGCATTTAAATGTTGAGACGAGGGCAATCATTTCTGAATTTCCTTTCATCGTCTCTTGGACTAGGTGGGGGAAATCATTTCTGAATTTCCTTTCACCACCTGTCTTATAATTTACTTTTTAGAGCACAAAGATGGGGGCAATCAGTTTGTATCAGGGCTGATATCTGTGTAATATTTTGCATTTTAGGTCTGTCAACTTACTTTGATTACTCGGCACCAACCTTCCCTTGACCTTCACAACATCTTCATTCTTAGGGAGAAAAAGAAAAATAACTTTTTAAGGGCATTCTATTTGAGCAAGCTTCAATCCTCCGATGCCGTTAAAAAACCTAGGAAAGTTAGGATCACTCTAAATGTTCCTTCGCTTAGTAGGGGATAGAGTAGTTTTGAAGACCTGCTTTCTTTCCACAATCTGCTTTGAAGCTCATGAGTTTGGAATGAAAAAATTTTATCCCTTCGTATATGAAACAGAAAGATGGTGACTTTTTAAAAGGTAAGCCTGAAGATAGAAAGGATGCTAGGTAGTGATTTACTGACTGAAAATACAAAAGTCAAACAATTCAAAACTGACTCTTGTAGATATTTTTGGGGATAATTTACTTTGACTGATTGTTTTTAGATTGGGTGAATCGTTTAAATTGTCTTAATTTTTTCAAAGATTATCAAACCAAGAAACAAATCTGTTATCTATCAGTTCAGCTGATATTGCAGTTTACCTCGGTTTTCTTTAACAGTATTTAATAACATGTCTTTTGAGAAATCTCATCTTTACCTTTTCCTTTCACTTTCTTTGCGCAATATGAAACTACTTTAGGTATCACCTGTTTATGTCGATTTATTTCTGACACCGGCTTTCAGATTACTTTTCCTGCTTGTTTCGTATGCAGTTGGAATTCTGTAAAAAGCAAATACGAATCTTATTCGAAATGTGTCGAAAGTTCATGAACAAAAAAATAAAATCAAAAGAAATGTTTAAATGAAAATACATATATGTACACAAAATATATATAATAAATTTTATTTTATTTTATTTTATTTTATTTTTTATTTTTTTATCTGGCGACTGTTATGTCATGTAATGCTTTAGATACCGCCCATTGACAGGGGCGTTGAGGACTTCTCCGTCTATATTTTCTAGTAGGAAATAATTTTTTCCTTCCGGAGCCGAGACCTGAATGGCCCGTACCAGAGGTGGTCAAATTTACCATGCTTTGTTGCTTCCTCCTTTCTTGCATCCCATCTTAGCACTAAATCACCTGGAAGAAATTCTCTATCCTTTGCTTTGTGGTTGAACAATGCTTTCATGTCATCTTGGTACTTCTTCATCTTTTCATCAACTTCGACTCTATGTTGTTGAACCTCAATCAGCTAATTAATTCTCCTAGTTACATGATTGGGTTCTTCATTTTGGTCTTGCCATAACTTCATTACTGGTAGTGCTAGGTTTATAGGTAGAACAACATCTGTCCCATAGACCATTTGAAAAGGCGAAATGTCGATAGACCTTTTAGTGCATATGCAGTTTTCCCACAATGCGTATTTTAAGTGTACATGCCAAGACCTTTTATTTTCATCCAATACTTTCTTGATTATATTTACCAGGCTCTTGTTAGATGATTCGGCCAATCTGTTCCCCCAGGGGTGATATGCTATGGAATGGACAAGAATGATGTTATGCCTTTGACAGAAGCTTATCATAGCCATAGATTTAAAGGCCTGGGCATTGTCAGTAACTATCTTTCGAGGACAACCGAATCTTGACAAAATATTGTCTTCCAAGAAATCGATTACCACCGAGTCTGTTGCCCTTTTGGTTGGAATGGCTTCCACCCACTTAGTAAAATAATCTGTAGCTATCAAGATCCACTTGTGTTGAGCACTAGAATGGGGATTAATCTCGCCTATGAAGTCTAGACCCCATTGTTGAAATGGGGCTTCAGCTTTGACTGGAACTAGAGGCAGTGCCGGGAGCTTCTGTTTACCTGCGAATAGTTGACAAGGGTTGTAGGCACGCACTTTGGCATTGACATCCGAAAAGAGTTTTGGCTAGTAGTACCCAGCCCTCAAGATCTTGTAAGATGTATCTCTCCATGTGTGATGCCCCCCATGGACTCCCTCATGAAATTCATTTATAACCCTCTGAGTTTCCGATTCAACTAAACAGACTAACAAGAAATCGAGTGGATCCTTCCAATATAGCTGACCTTCGGCAATACAATATCTAACTACATGGAGATTTAAAGTTCTTCCTTTAGATGGTGATAGTTCATTTGGGCATTTTAGGGTTAGCAGGTATGACACTATGTCTCTGTACCAGCCCGATGATAAGAACTTCTCTTCGATCTTGTTTGGACTTGTTTCTTCATTCAACTCGTTTAGGTTTGTGTCTTCGTCACTTTCCTGCAGGCAATTGATATCAAGGGCTATGAAATTTGACTCAACTAAGAGTTTGGTCAGGACTTGCCCTTTTATTGATTTGGTTATTTTAACTTCCAGATCAAATTCTTGGATTTTGGCGAGCCATCGCACTCTTTTTCTGTCACTGTCTAGCTGTACCAATTTATCTTTCACAATATTGGTAGACACGTACGCGATAATCTTTGAATGTAGTACATAAGTTCTGAATGCCTTTAGTGCTTTTACCATTGCGTACACCTATTTTTATATTATGTCATACTTCAGTTCTGCGTCTCTAAGGCTATTGCTAAAAAACGCGATCGGTTGTTAGAATCCTTCTTCATTCTTTTGTAGGAGCACCGCGGCAATAGTATGTTCAGAGGCAAATGAGAAGGTAAGAAAATCTTTTAGATAGTCTGGACTTGCTAACACAGGTGCCTCACTTATGAATTTCTTAATATGCACGAATGATGCTCTGGCCTCAGTTGTCCAATTTACTCCAATGTCCTTCTTCAACATCCCTGTGATCAATTTTACAATCTCAACGAAATTGGGGATAAACCTTCGTAAAAATTATTCTTCCTAAGAAAGATTGAATCTCTTTTACATTTCTGGGAATATTTATGGTATCTATTGCTTCAATCCTCTTAGGATCAATCCTGATTCCATCCCTAGATATGATATGGCCCAAAAGCTTACCTTCCCGCATAGTGAAATGTGATTTCTTTTGGTTCAAAGATAGACCAAACCTGCGGCATTTTTCGAAAGTCTGTTTAAGATGGATCAAGTGTTCTTCATCGGTTTTAGAGAAAACCGTCAAATCATTGAGGTAAATGACTATGAACTTGTCCCTTTCTCCTATGAAAGTGATGTCCATAGCATGCTAGAATGTGGCCCCTGCATTCATCAAACCAAAAGGCATTTTGTCATACATAAATGTACCCCATGGTGTGGTGAAAGCAGTTTTTTCCCTGTCTTGTTCATTCATGGCGATTTGATTATAACCAGAGAACCCATATATCATAGACAATTGGTTTGCTCCAACAACTTTTTCCAACACATGGTCCATTTTGGGCAGCGGATAATTGTCCTTGAGAGACGACTTATTTAAGTTTTGGAAATCCACACACAGTCTGATTTCCCCACTCTTTTTCCTGACTGGGACCAGGTTTGCTACCCAGTCCAAGTATCTCAGAGGTACGATTATTTTCACGTCTAAAAGTTTCTTAACTTCTTTTTTGATCATAGGTAACAAAATGGGGTTAATCTGTCTAAGCTTTTGCCTAAACGGTTTGACCCCAGGCTTCAAAGGTATCTTGTGATCAATTATGGAAGTATCATACGTTCTTAGCTCATCATAAGACCAGGCAAAAACATCCTTATACTATCTGAGTAGGTCTTTATACTTAACTTTCACTTCGGGAGGGAGGAACTTGGATATTTTTACCACCCTGGATTCTTTTTCAGTTCCTATATCACAGTCCTCCACTTCTTCTGGTTGGGGCTGCAAAGTGGATTTTACAGGTACGTCGTTCTGATCAAAAGGTCTTTCTAAAGGAATCAATCCTTTCAGAATCTGGTTGATTTTAAGGACCAGCATACGATGATCTGAAATTTTTCTCGGAAGGTTTCAGGATCTTCCCCTTCTTGCATGATCCACATCGGGTCATTTTGATTTTCTTGGTCTGCATGAGTTTCGGAGAATTCACCCACTGCTGCAAGAAATTTCTTAATTTGTTCGTCATCTTCAAAGACCTACCAATGTCGGATCTTGTCTGGTATAGAGGGTTTGTATCTGATTTCAATGTGATACTTCAATTTGAAATTCGTGGGAGGAGACAAGGTTGAAGCTGCTTTTTCCAATGCATCAGCATGTAAATTCTCTACGTCAGGGATAAAGTGGACATTTACAGATGAGAAAAAGTTTTCCATGAGATCCCAAGCACAATTTCTGTATGTTCTTAATCTGGGATGCTTGGCTAGGTATTGTCGGTTTATTTGTTTGACTATTAACTCTGCATCACCATATACCTCTAAGTTATTTATATTTAGATTCTTGGCAGCCTCTAATCCTAAGACCAATGCTTCATATTCACATACGTTTTTAGTGTAATCTATATCCCAATGCGGTTGGTAGGAAAAAGGAACAACAAACTTAGCTCCGAGAGACACTAAAAGCACTCCTGCACCCGCCCCTTCAAAGATGAAGCACTGTCAAAATACATTTTCCAGACACCGGTGTTACACAGATCCTCTGTCATGTAATCTGACTTTTCTCACTCTATATCATTTTCCTTCAGACAACCATCTAAACCATCGTCAATAGACAAGATGCAATTTCCCAGATCTTGGTCCACAATGTAAATAGGGAAAATTGTTTGGGTTTTGAGGGTCACTCACTGTATATGCTAATCTTGTTTCTCTGTACAACCGAGTGAAATGACCACCGAACACAGGGATTGTGGAAAACGTCATGTCCAACTGAAGAGAACCCCCCAACTTGGCTCCCCATGACCTAGATAATAACAAGCCATACTTAGGGGGAATATCTGCGATAACCACATCCATCAGGATACTCTTAACCGGGACCTGCGCTAGGGTAACTACCAGATCTTTTATCATCCCCATACACTTAACCCTTCTTGAGGATCTCCATAAGGTCTGGTGATCTGGAGACCCAACTTGCCCATAATAATCTTGGGCATAACGTTATGGGAGGCTCTGGAGTTTAACATGCATTTATGTAGCAATTGATCATACACATTCAGAGTGATATAAAAGGGAGCAATGGTGTCTTTGGCCCCTTCAAAATGGGGACCAAAGGTGATGTTAGGTTTGTCATATTCCATGTTTAAAACATCAAACTGGATTTCTAGCTTAGAGACGCCCATCACTTTGGTAATCTTCTTCTGATAAATGGGGTTTTTTGCTAATTCTACCAAAAGGATTGGTATCTTAATTTTATTTATCTCATTTTCAAAAATGAAAGCTCCGCTCACCTTGTCTGTTTCTTTGGTTGAGACTTCTGAATCCTTCCTTACCAACTTATTCGTCTAGACCACTTTATCACTCATGGTCCTGGTTGAAGACGTAATTTTATTTACTGTTTCGGTTCCTTGTGCTTGGGTTTCAACTTTTTCCACTTCAGACTCTTGTGTGCTTACCATTTTCGTTTTGTTGTTGGGTAACAAGGTCTCTTCCAAATGAGGCTCATAAGCTTGACCTCTTTGGAGGATTTTCTTGGGTTGAGTAGTTGAGGTGGGCTTACTCTTAGATCTTAAGTTGTACTTTGGTTGAAACTCAACCATTATCATCTCAATTTCTGGTTGAGATTCACAGAGATCAGTGTGATCACCTTCTTCACCCTTATTCGACGGTCGTGGTGTGTTTAAATATTTTTCATAGTCTTCTCGAGTCAGATATGGTTGAGTGCAGTCATCACTGAAGTTCGTGACATCATTATCCGAATCTCCAAAGTCTTGAAAATCGTTCACTCCTATAAAATTTCCATTCTTTAAGGGAGCTTGTATTTTCTGATCTTCATTTTTTGTTTGTCTTTGTTGGTTCGGGGGGTTGGGGTTCCTCTTGAAATCCTTTTTTGGGAAAGAGTCAGCTTTGGCCTCTTCGAGCTCCATTCTGGATATTTTATTTGACAGTTCTTTAATCACTCTGGCCATATCGTCCACCCTACCATCTGTGGATCTATTAGACCCTAAAGGACCTGCTTGTTCTATAAAGCGTTTGGTCTCTTGGTTTTCGGTTTCTAATTTAGCTTTAAGCTTACCCGAAGCCATCATATTAGACTATATTTCTACCGCATCGTCCTGCATTTGGTTTAGGGTGGCTCCCCTTCTTTCTCGCAAAAGAAGTGCGAAATCCTGTTCGAAGGCTCCGACGAAAGTCACTTTGGCCGCGAGTTGGGATGGTTTAACCTCGGCTAGGATTTTATTATACAGTTTGTTGAAAATTTGAATGAATTCCATGGCTGTTTCTGAATTCTTTTTTCTTAAGGACCCAAATTCGGTTAAATAATATAGATGGTCTTTTCTCTCACCCCATTATCTGAGGAAAGCATCTTCCAAAGCATTGTAAGACAAGATAGATGTTGCAGGTAGGCTCCGAAACCAAGTTCAGACCTGAACTTTGAAGGTTTGGACAAGAAGTCTCGAATATACATCCTCATGTTCGATACCTAAAATGTCTTCGAATTGATCAAAGAAATTAATATGTTCTGCCGTGGTCAGATCCCCTTCCCCGGTGAATTTTGGTAAATTTTTTATGTAATTTTCGGGAAGGTCATGTAGAGGGATGGGAAATACTAAGGGAGCATATCTGGCTGCAACTTTCGCAAAAACTCTGGGAGGGGGGGCGGGCCCTTGGCCTCCAGCTCCTCCTAGAGGGGCTCCTCCCCCTCCTCCTCCGATAAACCCTCCACCTCCTCCTACAAACCCTCCACCTCCTCCTCTGGCATCTTTCATCATTATTTGTGGAAAGTTATAAAGGGGGTTTTGGAAAATTAAAAGTGACTCTTTGTTTTCTTTGCAAAGAGGTAAATCCGATGAGGAAAGATAAGGGACACGATGACTCAGTTCCTTGGATTTGCAAGAGATGAAATCAGGAGAATCGATGGGTGTGGAAACCGAGTGTGTAACACACTCCTCAGAATTTGGGGAAGTCGGGAAATTCAACGGAAGGAAAGATGGTATGTCAAAAGCCGACGAACTTTCAATCGGGCCCTTTCCTTTGTATACTAAGGGGATTGTCGGATGAATATCACTCCTAATTTCGAAGAAGTTTGGCGTTGAAACTTTAGTATCAAAGAGAGGAATGAGAAAATTTGAGGGTTCGGAAGAACTTTTAGTCTTTAGTGGTGGGGTTTTAAGTTTGTAAAAACTACAGCAGTTGGCTTAAGAGAGCCTCTCACCTTTAGAATCTTTTTGGGATCGGTAACAGGCGTAATCTACTTACCATCCAGGTTTTGTCTGGTATTCCTTCGACCGGATGCTAGTTTATAATTTGTAGAGTCGCCAAGTGAAAGATTAGGAAGACTTAAAAGGTGTGTACTCTTTGTTCACTATCAAAGGGTAACAGTTTCAACGAAAAACAAATGTTGTTTTCCCAGGGAAAAATATTTCGTAACTTTGGTCCTCGACAATGGCGCCAGAAAGATGTTGTTCCAGAGTCTGTACTTAAGGCTTAGAAGTACAATGTCTAGGCATCCAAAAGTGGGTAAAAGGTGGAGAAGAGAGAAACGTCAACCTTCGGCTAAGGAAACTAGGGAATATTTCTACGTTGGCATTGTCTAGCTTCCAACTGTTCCTGGATAGTAATATCTTGTTCAATGGCTTCCCATGAATGTTCAAGTTCGACCCAGTTAGTAGTTGTTTTAAGAATGGTGTCGAAAAGGTTTAAGGAAATGTGCATTTGGTTTGATAATCCAGGTTCAATATTGGGCTGTGTTGGTACAGGGACAATCATGGAGGAACAGTAAAAATAAGAAAAACTTCAGAAAGAGATTAAGTGTTGTCTTAATTTGGTCGTATAAAAGAGAATTTATGGTTTCAGGAATAAAATAGGGATGCAAATCAAAGGCTCTTTCCCATGGGTATCAGCTCTGAACTTCACGGTGTTTGAAACCCAATCCTTTATTAAACTGGACATGGTTTTATCATACTGTACGCATTCCTTCTCATTGAACTCTTCCAAGAATTCAGTTCCATATGTCTGGTCGGACGTCGTGGGTAGCTTATACATGGTTTGCAGATGTTTCGGCCTGAATGTCCTGATGGTGATTTTCTACTCGTTCATGATGGTTCTGGTCGATATGTCCACATGGTCCAATGCCCATCATACCATGTCATAATATGGAAGCAACCGTGGCCTGGCTGCTACTCTATGCATTCCAGATTAGATGACTATTTTGTATTTGGTGGTTACATCATCTTTTTCGTTATCGCTGGATTCGTTGGAATAGTCCACCAACTCTGCCTATAGAACATCTGAAACGAATGACCAATTCGGGACCGAATCGATACTTCAAGGCAAAGTATCAGAGACATTGTTTGAGCCTTGTCCCAAAACCTCAACATTTTCCCTTGATGCTTTTCGCGGAGCCATGGCTGGAGATTGCGTTTTAGCTCTTCTGCGATAGAAATGCGTATACATACAGAAGTCAGCTGCTCAGATGCAATGTGCTCTGTGTAATATGAAATGCATTTGTTATAATGAACCACAACTCTTATATATATTTGAAAACTCGATATGTTTCAGAACAAGTCTGTCAAATCATATTTAGAAATAATTTTTTCCGTAAAAATCTGATCTTATATTCATCGATTTACCCTATTTCCTCATTAATGCCATAAATTTTGGTGGTTTAAAATGCCGGTGGCATATGAAAGACTAATGCTACCTCGTAAATCATGCAGACATCAAACTGCGAGATATGTATTGATTTAGCTTAATTAATCCGGTTTTACCAACGTTAATCAATATTTTGGTACTCATTATATCGGGGATTTTATTTTAACACTTTGAATTTCTAACATCCGAGACTGTGAAGATCGATTTTGGTTAATAAAAAGGTAATCATGATTTGGGGTTTGATTAATTTTATAATTATTATATTCTCCATATCGCGACTCGGAGCTTTGAAGATAAGTTTCTGGGAGATTTACATGCCGAGGTGCGAAACCGCGAGATTGCGATAACATGACTTAATTAAAAGGGAAGATAATCTTGGATTAAGTTATTAATTAATCACATTATAACCGCATCATGATTTCGCGAGTCGGGGTTTAGATGGTGTAACTTTCGAAAAGGACAACGCCGAGTGGCGAAATGTCGAGAGAGTCTTTTACCACGGTTAGCTTTTGCCTTTAACCTTGACATGGGTTATTCAAATAAGGACCTTGTGTTCTCGGCTATTGGGGTTATGACAATAAATTTTTGGGTTTGGTGAACGTCGAGGCGTGAAACCTCGATGATGTCTAATCATGGGTTAGGGAAAACGTTACCATCATTACTGTCTTGAGTGAAAAATTAAAATGATTTCGCTGTTTTGTGGCTCGGGACATGTGAACTACATGACTTATAGTATCCGACCTACGAGATCCCGAAGTAGAACAGAAGAGGAAACATTTTTACGAAAGGTAGGACTTGTTTTGAGAGTAGAATAATCATCGCTACTCATGTGATAAATCTTCAAAGATCTCGATATCTCAGAGGGAAATTATGAAAACCATCTTTAGATTTCAAGCATTAAAATGAAATTTGTGACGGGCTAGAAAAACAAGGGGGGCTCCAACAGCCTGCAAGAAGATAATCAAAGTAGAGGCCACTTCCAAGCTCTTCTTTGAACGGATCTTGGTACATTTTGGAATCCCACAAACCATTGTCTCAAATTGGGATAGTTGATTTCTCATCACATTCTGGTCAAGCCTCTGGTGATTGTTGGACACCATGCTCACCAAATCCACGACCTTCCACCCCCATAAATATGGCCAAACTGAGGTCGTAAATCGAATGATCGTGCATAACTTTCTCATGTATAATTCCAAGTACCCTCACACATGGGATGATATTCTCCCCTATGTTCAACATAGCTACAACCGAGCCCTACATAGCTTAACTAGCCACAACCCCTTTCTGGTGGGGTTGAGATTCCAACCATTGGGTCCCATAGATGTTGCACTACCCCTTACAGTCACCTCGACTGAATCATCTCCTGCTCCAACTGAAGTTGACAAATCCACCTGGTTCATTGAGCAGATCCAACACATCCACCAACAGGTTCAGGATATCCTACATAAGTCCAATGACAAGTAAAAGCAATGCCATGATCAACACCAGGTGTCACATAAGTTTCAGGTGGACGAAAAAGTTTGGTTGCACTTACAGAAAGAGTGCCTTACAGGACCCCATCAGAATCTTCACCCACTCCTTTATGGGCTATACACCATTACCAAGGCTCTGGGTGATAATTCTTTCGAGCTCAACATTCCTCCTTTCCTTGGCTTGCACCCAGTGTTCAACATGGATATCCTTCGATTGTATTTCCCACCATTATTGGACACCTCAAAGATAACATAACAACTAAAACCAACAGAGCTCAACCCCAACTACATACAATAAGAATCTAGTGATAATATTTTGGAAAAGAAGATCAAGGTCACTCACCAACAAAGGATCCAACTTTATTGAGTTGTCAAAGCAGGGCAACTCCTACACCAAGGAAAGTGGCTCACCTGGGGCCAAATTCAGTATAAATTTCCTCATCTGATGGGGGAACTCAACGCAATGGAGACCATTTTTTCCTATGAGGGGAGGATTTATCCATATGGATGTCATTGGCCTCCCACCTATTCCAACTGGCTCATTTTGGCAGTTGTTTTCCTAGTTTTTGGGTCCTTGAGTTGCAGGGTTGTTTTGAGGCCCTAAACAACATTTTTAAGGTATCGCCACACTCAAAATGACCTTTGATAAATAGAAAAAAAATGTGTAGTCCTAGTATAGACCTTTCCAATGGGCTATCATGCGCCTAAAACGAAGATCGTATGCAAAAGTTACGACCCTGAGAATTTGATGTACTAACTTACTCAAACAGGGCCCATATGACTTTTGGCGCTTCATCTCCTAGGGTTAGTTTTTTTGGATGTCTAGGGTTTTTGACATTCATGTTTATTGTAAAAATTCCTTCAGAGCCTCATTGTAAGCATCTTCTTGCGAAAGATCACAACCGTCACATCTCTTCTCAGAGATAAGCCACCACCATTCTAGCAAGCTTGTTTTCGTTGCATTTTACAGTTTCAACTTATTTCCTTATTGAATAAAAACCAATTTTACTGTATATCTATTATTCTATGTTAAGCATCTTTTGATAGTAATATGTATTCATTTTGTTCTGCAAACATATTCTGTATCACTGTCAAACTTGAACAACTTGTTTTGTAGGTTTTATATGCAAACATCAGACTTAAGGACAACAACAAGGTGCTTCATAGTGCCTAGTGTTGTAGAGATTTTGCACCATGCAGGAGATGATCTCCCTTATATTATATCAACGCCTAAGACATGAATAGAGACATAAACTAAGGATGTTCTTAGACCTAATTCATACATGAAAAAAATCAAGGAAGAAATCATACATGGATTGACAACATATCTAATAGTATATCATAACACATATTTATACTAATTCTCTACCAATTAATACATAAACTTGTATGAACAATTTGTTGGACACACCGACTACACTGAGAGGGGGGTGAACAATGTAGGGATCTTTTTCAAAACTTCCCTCTTACATGGAACTCATTAGTTAGCAACCACCATTTACTCATTACTTATTGTTGTCATTTATAACCAATTAGATGTGAACATATATATCAGCAACATATATCAACAATATATCATCAACAAAAAATCACCATAAGGAACATAAAGGACACAAGATGTATGTACAATTTTATTTTTATTACGGACTACAATCCTTGGGTTTATCATCAACAACTAAATAGACTACAACTCTAAAAGAGCACCAACTCTATAATGCAAGACTCAACTTACACCCTCAACACCAACTGAGATGAGGCAATAATCCTAAAAAAATATCAATCTATCAACAGGTATGTGACCTGTTGGTAGTACAACACACGTATGTACGTGTCCTACCAGTAGTACAGATCGCGTATATACATGGCTAGTCTGTACTACAATCTACATAACACTTCTGAGCAATTAGGGTTTTCTTTTCATCACACACTCAGATCCTCTACAACCTTCAATCACGTTCTCTTCTATCTCTCACTATCCAATCTGACCCATAACCAATCACAACACTTCCAAGCTCTCCAACAACTTACTGATGCTCCTCAACAATACAATATGAATGCTACTCAATCATGTATAAGGAATCAACATACTATAGCAATCATATAAGCACTGAATCATAAGAGTGTTGCTCACTCCATCAACCAACACAAACCACATCACAACAACCATACCAAGAATGCCTTAAGAATTCACCACATAACAAGAAAGAGTATCCATCAAGACAACAATGTAACCATACCAGAGTCTCTGTGGTAGATTTGAGCCCATAGAATGCAGATCTGGAACCTGCTTCAGTATTCAATTTGCATGTCATCAACTCAACCACAAGTCTTCATGACTTCATCCACTATACACACCTTGTCCTCATTCATCCCGCGTATGTACGCACCATGGATCGCTACATCCTGCGCATACCTTAGAAACTAGGGTTTCTTAACTTTCGAAACTTTTTTCGTCATGATCTTAGGCTTATCAAAAATTTTATGTGTCCATGAGATCCTTCATACACTCTCTCTCTCATAATAGATCTTCAATACATGCTCAAGAGATACCCACAAGAGATGTCTTTCACAAGAGACCCTTTCCTCTTATTTATACTCTCCAAGTAGCTTCCTTAGAAGCATCTTCTAGGTCACTTAACCCATTTCTAGGTCACTTAACCTATTTCCAGGTTACTTAACCCATTTCTAGGTCACTTAACCTATTTTCCTCATTTTTAGGGTTAACCACTTTCCATAATTATAAAGTTCTCCATTTAAATATTCCTCCATGACTTTGTCACTTTTCTTTACCATTTAAATAATAATTTCTTCTTTGCAATCTCTTTGACTTCTTTGACCTTTTGGGGCTTCAAGCCTACATATGAGGGTTATCCAACTTTGTAAGGCCATAACTCTCAAACCATGAGGAGTTATGTGACATTCCACATACCACCAGAAATGGCATGAAAAGCACTATCCATCTAAGATAGTTTCACTAAAATTTTTATCTATATTCATCTCATTATTTCACAATCAAGCATGGGTTCTCCAACCATACTTCTAGGATAGATCAACCGTAAAGCGTATTCTCGTGAGATATTTCACCATAATGGGACCACTTTGGAGTTCATCCATTTGTACACCTTATCAACCATGATAAGACAATAAAGACTCATCTTTACATCAATCCAACAATGCATCATATACCAATGAAACCACATCGATCCATCTTTATCTATGCATCATGTATCAATGAAAACTCATTGATCCATCTTCATAAATATACTATGATCAGACATTGTTTAACATACATCAAACCTTTGACCTTTGACATCATTCAATCATCCTTTGGCATCAACCAATTCCTTGACATCAATCCTTTTACATCAATCAATCAATCAATCCCTTGACATCAATCAATCACTTTGACATCAATCCATCACTTGAAAACAATTAATTAAACATTTGGCATCAATGACAACATGATCCAACAATCTCCCCCTTTGGCATTGATCGAAATACCAACATTTATGTCAACACCAATCATTGATATCAACATGTAGACAATTCATGCTCTACATCAGTAGTTATCAATCATATCAATGTGATTATCTCTCCCCATTAGTAATCATCAATCACATCAATGTTACTATCTCTCCCCCTTTGACATCAATGGAAAAGGGTCATTCTCCCCTGGGGGCTGCTCCCCCTACTTGAACTCTCCTTGGGGCTACTCCCCCTGTCTGAATGCCTTTGATCTTGCTCTGAATAATCTCCCCCCTTTTGAACAAGGGATATCACTTTGATGTAATGATGAATATACATCGCTCATACTCCCCCTATGACCAATGATCCCCCTGGAATTATGCCTTTGTGCTCTTTCTTCAAGTATAGGGCTCTTTCCTCCTAGAATGATGGGAAGAAGAATGACTCTTGCTATGGGTATGTCTCCCCCTATCTTCTCTACAATATGAACACATGCTTTTGCTACAAATGCCACTGTTCAAACCACATCATAGATCAATCACTCTTTCTATGACGATCCTTGGACTTGTTCATGCATCAAAACTCGTGCCATACCATGAAACAAAATATATGCCAATAATGAAATAGAGAATCATGAATAAGATATCAACTAAGTAAATCATGACCAAATTGTGTGCCCACCATGCACAACACCCATGTACATCAAACATGTACATCAACACCATACAATGTGCCAAAAAATATCATCAATGGAATGCATCAACCGTATGCCTCTATCATCATGCCAACCATGTGCATCTACCAATATGCCAACCATGTGCATCTACCAATGGTGTACTTTTATCTAAGTACTATCATCCAAACATATACCATCTATGAGTGAACCATCATGCACTAAACATGCATCACCACTTGTACCAAGCAAGCACATCAACCATGCACCAATACCACAACAAGATGAATCCTCATCCATGTATGCCAAAAGCATCACAAAACATGTTCCAATCAAACTACTAGTAGGTGCCTCTACCAATGTACTAGAAGTGTACCAATCATGCATCAACTATAGATCAATCTCATCAATCATGTACACCATGATTACCTCATCAACTCACCAACTACATGTCCCAATATGTACTCCAACCATATGCCAAATGCATGCACCAAGATATCTAATCAATATGATTCTAATAATACATCATAAGCTATATCAATGAAACTTAAATATGTATCATCCATGTACCCGAATAGATTAGCCTCAATCCTCCATTCACTACAACAAATACTAAGCATCCAACAATACATGTTCTAGTAGTGTGCTTCAATAGATCAATGACATCTCTAGCTAGCATTATCATGATATATCTCATAACAAAAGTCCCATAACTTCACTGTCATAACATTGTTATTCAATAGAAAATACCTCAATCCATACTCCTGGGTTAGTGCCATGCATCCAGGATAGCCTCTCATTATATATCATCACCATACACAATCCAATATGTAAGCATGAAAACTTGCAACAAACAGTGTTAGAACCTACAAAAAACTATGCCATACCCTGTAACACGGAGTTATACCATCACATCAAGTTGCAACCCATGTGCATAGCCTTTTTCCCAAGGCTTTACCACATATACGTGGCCTACTTCACATACAGGTCGCGTATGTATGCAACCTATTCAAGGTCATCTTGTGTATGTACGCAACTATTACCACTGTCACCTTTGTATGCTTCAATAGATGACACACTTGAGCTTCCCTTGAGGCTTCCATTCTGCTCCGGTTGTTTAGTCTTCTTCACCCACTTATGAAGGTGTCCCTTCTTCTCAGAACTTGAGCTACGAGCTTCCATCTTTTCAAAGATTTCTCCCTTCCTTTATTCCTTCTTCTAGTCATGCTATATGAATTCCTCATCATGGACTTTATTCTTGTGTTCCAACAATCCTGTGATTTGTGGCCAAATCGACTATAGTTGTAGCATCTCATGTTGTGACACTGAACAACAATGTGTCCTACTTGATCACATCTCCAACACCTTATGGTGTTATGAAATCTTCCATTATCTCTCCTTGCATAAGATTTGCATTCCAAATCTTTGTGACCATATTCATTACATGAATAAAATTGACCATGAAAAACACTTTCATACCTTTGCTTTGGTGTCCTTTTTTTTGAGGTGTAAATATGGCTTCTTGATGTCTTCCTTGCTTTGTTATTTTGAAACTTTCGTTCCCTTGTGTATATTCCTGACTTCCAACATTATCTTCATCCTTTGAGAGTGAGGGACTTACCTCATGCTTCTTTGAGGTGCTTGCTTCAACATGTGTATCTTCTCTCTTGTATCCAGGGCCTGATTTATCATTTGGTGATCTTTGACTTTCCAAGATCTATTCAAGATTTTTGATCTATTCAAGAATTTGTTTGACTTCTCTACTTTCTTTCAAAGATCAACAACCTCAGCTTCTGACTTATGACATGACTCTTCCTTTTCATTTATTTGATTTCTCAATAGTTCTTCTACCCTTTTGGCTTCTTCAATTTGGGTCTTGATATGGAAAATAATTTCAAAACTTTTTCTAATCTCATCATCTACCTTCTTATCTTCTTTTTCATTCTTTAGTCTTGTGATCTCTTCTTCCTTTTCATCTAATTGAGTCATATTACTCTCTTCTTGTTCTTTGCACATTTCCTTTAGCTTCAATATGTGCCTTTGACTCTTCTTAAGAAATTTTTTAGTGTTATTGGAAAGATAGTTGTAGTCTATATAGTAATGGTCATTGTTGTATTCATATAGACCCCTTTCAACTTTCTCTTTAAGATCCAATAGTTTTTCTTATACTTCTTCCATGGGATAATAATCAATTGATTCTATACAAACTATTTCTAGATTTTCTTCTTCACTTGTAGAGAAATATTCAACATCATCACATTTTGAATTATTGCAATCAAGGGTTTGTGGAGATTCTTTACTTTCATTTGAAAAGTCTTCAAGATATTAATTTTTCCCAACATCATCACATTCCTTCATTTGAATTGTCTACAAGAATTTCCTTTTTGCCAACATCATCAGATGTAGAAATAATGCAATTAAGAGTTTTTGGAGATTCTTTACCTTTAATGGTATTGATGGAGTGGTCTTCAATATTTTTCTTCTTGCTTTGATATGTCTCCTCTAGCTTTAGCAATAGATCCTTGGCAGAAGTGCATTGTCCCATGCTCTCTTTGTTAGGGCTTGAGAGTCCACTAAGAATGGTCTTGAGAGCCAATGCATCATTCTTCTTTCCTTCCCTTTGAGTTGCAAACTTTGATTTTTTCTTCAAGGAAACTGATCCACCAATGAGTTCCTTCCAAATACCCGCTCCCATTTCCTTCAAATGTACTCTCATATCTATTCTCCAAGTAGAATAGTTTTCCTCATCAAGGATTGGAACTTCATCATCCATTTGTGTGTCCATGGATCTCCTCCAAGCTTATTAAGGATTATAGTGAAGGCCCTCTCTGATACCAATTGTTGGACACACCGACTACACTAAGAGGGGGGGGAGTGAACAATGTAGGGATATTTTTCAAAACTTCCCTCTTACAAAAAACTCATTAGTTAGAAATCACCATTTACTCCTTACTTATTGCTATCATTTATAACCAGTTAGATGTGAACATATATCTACAATATATCATCAACAAATCATGACCACAAGGAACATAAATAACACATGATGTATGTAAAGTTTTCATTTTATTACGGAATACAATCCTTGGTTTTATCAACAACAAATGAATAGAGTACAACTCTACAAGAGCACCAAATATATAATGCAAGACTCAACTGACACCCTGAGAACCAACTGAGATGAGGCAACAATCCTCAACAGATATCAATTTGTCAATAGGTATGCGACCTATTGGTAGTACAACATGCACATGTATGCGTCCTACCAGTAGTACATCTCACGTATGTACGCGGCCAGTCTGTACTACAACCTGCGTATCACTTCTGAGCAATTAGGGTTTTATTTTTATCACACACTCAGATCCTCTACAACTTTCAATCACATTCTCTTATGTCTCTCACTGTCCAAGCTGAACCATAAATAGACACAACACTTCCAAGATCTCCAACAACTTACTCATGCTCCTCAACAATACAATATGAATGCTACTCAATCATGTATAAGCAATCAACATACTATAGCAATCATATCAGCATTGAATCATAAGATTGTTTCTCACTCCATCAACCAAGACAAACCACATCACAACAAGCATACTAAGAATGGCTTAAGCGTTCACCACATAACAAGCAAGAGTATCCATCAAGACAACAATGTAACCATACCAAAGTATCTGTGGCAGATCTGAGCCCATAGAATGCAGATATGGAACCTGCTTCAATCTTCAAGAGCCTGTCATCAGCTCAACCACAAGTCTTCATGACTTCATCCACTGTACCTGCCCTGTCCTCATTTAACCTTCATATGTACGTGCCTTGGCTCATTAGAGCCCGTGTATACCTCTGAAACTAGGGTTTCTAAACTTTCGAAACTTTTTTCATCATGATCACTTACCAAAACTTTGATGTGTCCATGATATCCTTCATAGACTCTCTCTCTCAGAATAGATCTTCAATACATGCTCAAGAGATGCCTTTTACAAGAGACCTTTGCCTCTTATTTATACTCTCCAAGTAGCTTCCTTAGAAGCATCTTCTAGGTCACTTAACCTACTTCTAGGGCACTTTATACATTTCTAGGTCACTTAACCCATTTCTAGGTGACTTAACCTATTTTCCCTCATTTTTAGGGTTAACCAGTTTCCATAATTAGAAATTTCTCCATTTAAATATTCCTCCTTGACTTTGTCACTTTTCTTTACCATTTAAATAATAATTTCTTCTTGGCAAGCTCTTTGACTTCTTTGACCTTTTGGGGCTTCAAGCTTACATATGAGGGTTATCCAACTTCGTAAGGCCATAACTCTCAAACCATGAGGAGTTATGTGACATTTCACATACCACCAGAAATAGCTTGACAAGAACTATCCATCTAGGATAGTTTCACTAACAAATTCACTGATCTTAATCTCATTATTCCAAAATCAAGCATGGGTTCTCTGACCATACTTCTAGGATAACTCAACCGTAAAGCGTCTTCCCATGAGGGATTTCACCATAAGGGGACCACTTTGGAGTTAATCCATTTGTACACCTTATCAACCATGATAAGACAATAAAGTCTCATCTTTACATCAATCCAACAATGCATCATATACCAATGAAACCACACTAATCCATCTTTATCTATGCATCATGTATCAATGACAACTCATTGATCCATCTTCATCAATATACTATGATAAGACATTTTTTAACATACATCAAACCTCTGACCTTTGACATCATTCAATCATCCTTTGACATCAACTAATTCATTGACATCAATCCTTTGACATCAATTAATTAAAACTTTGGAATCAATGGCAACATGTGTTGGACACACCTACCACACTTAGAGGGGGGGGTGAATGAGTGTGGGGATCTTTTTCCAAAAACTTCCCTCTTACACAAAAACTCCTTAGTGAACATTCAATATTTTCTCATTACTCATTGTTGTCATTTATAATCAGTTAGATGTGAATACATATCAACAACATATATCAGCAACATGTCATCAACAAATCATCTCCACAAGGAACACAAAGAACACAAGATGTATGCACAATTTTTCTTTGTATTATGGACTTCAATCCAGAAGTTTTTCAGCAACAACTCAATAGAGTACAACTCTACAAGAGCACCAGATCTATATGCAAGACTCAGTTTACATTCTCAACACCAAGTAAGATGAGGCAACAATCCTCAACAAATATCAATATGTCAACATAAACAAGTGCATCAACCATGCACCAACCTGTGCCAAACAGCCTGTAATCAACCTGTACCATAAACAGGTGCATCCAACCATGTACCAAGTATATACCAATCATGTGTCAAATAATAATCAACACTGTCTCATCAATATGTACCAACATCATCAACTATACACCTCATGTATGTGTCAACTCATCAACTGCTTGTCTCAACCATGACTAGTTTTGGATTAGTCAACAACCCCAACTTGAAATAATCATAAATTTGTACCTGTAATGAATAAATATATGAAACTAATATACAATGTTCTTCAGTGTGTTTTATGCAATTTCTCTAGGTGGCACTAATTGGAACCTCTCAAAAAAGGCGTTATAGCAAAAATGGCATACCTTGCTGAATTCTGGATTATTCTAGAGAGCAACCTTGTAGAGCATGGCCCACACAAAATATTCATTAAATTGATCGGAAACTGTTACACAACATTCTAAATCCTATACCCTAACCAACACATTTTGTTTCACTGAATTTGGATCTGTTATGAAGAAGTTATAACGTGTTTACTCGAAACACTTGCTTTTGACTAGTTTCAAGACTAGCCAAAAACCCTGTTTTCCATGGAGAGTAACTCCCAAAATACAATGACCCACAAGATAAATTGTTTACCATAGATACTTGGGTATGTTTTCTCAATGGAATAGCAATTTCACGGTCTGAATCATTATAGAAAAAAAGTTAAAGCGAAAATGGTGAGATGACCTGTAAATAACATACCTTAGAAAGTGTTAGCGTCAGAAGTCACCCTTGGATTGCAGCAGGAGCAGAGCCCAACGCCCATCAGTTTATGTCATGATTTGCTTAATGGGGTGATCAGATGGAGGTTAACTCAAACGATGTGGTCTTAACTCCGAAACTAGGCCAGGCATGCATGGGAAAGTGAGGTCTTAGGTAACTTCAGACAGTGGGCATAGTAAGGGTGAGTAGGGGGAAGACTTGTATCAGAGAGATGCAAGGGTCTGTCGTAAACTTCAATTTCCTAATAGAATGTGGAAGAAAACATCTAAACGCAAGATCCTCCTATGCTCAAATGCAAAAAACCAGAGAAAACAATAATGCCATAATAAATCCTTTATCACAACAGAGTTGCCATAATTCGTGCGAATCAGTCGATCATGAACTCTCTTAGTGTAAGATGAGAACTTAGATGGAGTAAGAAGACTGTCTGTTATAAAATAAGAAATATCATATACAGATGCATGACCAGAAAGCTAGAATGTCTGCTAAAAATTTACAATTGGGAGCTTTGCTCTACCATCGATAGATTACCAAATACAAAGACTGAGTCTATATACTCAGTGAAAGTTCACCTAACAAAGGCGTGCCCAGTCACCCAGGGCTTGGTGTCTTTTCAGTCAAATTCGTACTGAAATCCTCCTTTATGCACCACCTTAACAACGCATGGCTCTTGTAAGGAGGGTAGCTAAGCCATTAAGTGCTGGGCTAGCGTGCACAGACTTCTCTGTCTAGTAGAGGACTTTGGCATGTCTTCTCCGAAAAAATGGGTACATAGGACCCTCTCGAGCAGACCACTCGCTAGACCTTCCATACTTCACACTTAATGACTGAGGAGATGTTTCCACCACCTTTTCTCACCTTCATTTACTCCAAGAGAAAACCAGGACCGAGGTCGGATCAAATGGCACTTGGAGGTCGTGGTAATTTCTTTTGTGAACATACATGACGCCTTCAGCCCTTCCTGAGCATCTCTTTTATTTCCCAAGTGACCACGGGCTGTGACCATGTGCTTATCCCCAAGGTGCCCTTGGAATTCATGAATATGAAGGGGCTGATCCTTGCTGCTCGAAATCGCGATGAGCGATATGACGAGATGGCTTAATCTGGCGCCACGCGTCCCTCTAGATCTGACGACTCTTAACTCTCCCGACGATACTGTGGGCCCGGGTCCGAGACTCTCCCGGCACCTCACGCATCAGAATATAATGGAGCTACTCTTTGCACCTTGGAGTCACGATGGGCGAAATTCCGAGATGGTTCATTTTGCTACCAGGTGTCCCCTTTGGATGGATGCCTGAAAATGTTTCGTGATGTCGCGTGCCCCACTTTCAGCGCTGTCGGGGTTTAGGGTTTCGAGATGTTCAAAGACATAGAACCTTCACCCTTTGAACTCGCGATTGCCGAAAAGCCACCGTGACCAGATCTTGTGCCACGTGCCCTTTGGGATGAACGACTTTCATCCATTCCTGATCATGCTATGGGTGCTATCCATTGTGCTAATCTCAGCACAGCTTTGCTAATCGCGATTTCCCACCCACCGCTGATCTGATCCTTTGGATACATCCTGAACATTGAAATAAGAGTGCTCGCTCGCTTGATCTGGGCCTAAAATGGATTTCTTCTATCTGTTGCACTTGGGCACTTCTCGTGCAACCTGCAGACCCGGATATCCCTATGCCGAAGACAAATAATGTTGCTGACAGAAAGCACCATCAAAATAATTTGTCCTTCCTTCCATTTCAGCCTTCTTTTCTTCACCTTTCCTCAGAATTTCAACTTAGATATCCTTGGTTACCTCAGACACATATAAATATTCAATATTCTCAAGTGTGATTAAAATGAGAGAGCCTTGCCTCTTATTTATACTCTTCAAGTAGCTTCCTTAAAAACATCTTCTAGGTCACTTGGCCCCACTTTCCTTATTTTAGGGTTAACCCACTTCTAATTTATCCATTAAATTTATTATTTATATAATTTATTTTTTATTCACTTTGAATTATAGTACACTCATAACTTCAATTTATTATTTACCTTTTAAAAACCCTTAAACCACTTTGACTACTTGTTGGCAGCCAATTCACATTTTCCATTGTCTTATAAGCTGCCTACACCAATGTTTTGCAAACATCAACTTTTTGTCGCAATTTTCAAGTGAACGACATTTTTATTTTTTGTGACATTTGCACATTTGCCTTCGTTTTGTTTTAACGACTGTAAGTGTGAAAACTTGGTCTTTCGTAGTCGCATTGAAATCATTATTTGGACTGTCGTAATCTTTCTTGTCGATGTGCCTATTGCACTTACATTTCACTTATCATTATGCAGCTAGCAAAACTTTTGATCTGTACTCTTTGGACATTCTTAGATTGATTGTGTGACTTTGTCTCACTGAATTGCGATACATTGACATTTCAATTTTCTTGTTATTTGACTTACTTGAGCATTGGTTTCATGAAGATACATAGGGGTTATGATTAAATATTTTATATATGTCTATTAATATAATCCCTATGTTTGTGTTTTCATAACTATTGGCACGTTTATTATATGAACACCCATTGTCACATTGGTTAAACTATTGATATGAGATGATACATTGGCACATGGTTAAATATTTGGCATTGATTTCAAATCATATGGTGATGGTTTAAAAACTATGGCATAATGTTTCAATTGCACGCATTGGTTGATAAACTTACCACTGATTTCATTGGTTGGGTGAATGACATGATTGTTGAACTATGTTATAGTGGGTTGAACAACTATGAACGCCGGTGGTGGTACTATTGGCAATAACTATTTTGCATGGCAGAGATAAGCTCCACCACCTTCGCACGCTAACATTTATGCCTAGCTCTTATCCTCGTTCACCTCTATTAGCCCGAGTACCCTTCATGCATTTTGATCCTGTGTGTGCTATGATCCAAACCCTGGGTTTACCATGTGCTCGGCTCCATGGCACCAGTCGTGCGAATCGAGCCAAATGGCAACCAAGCCTTGTTAATGTTTGGCAATTCCCGAAAAGACTTGGAGGAAAATGGGTGGCTTACCTTCATACAGTGATTCGAGGGTTTTAATCTCTGTGTTACACAGTAGTTTGCTTTGAATTTCAATGGTTGTAGAGCCAAGGTGGGCGACATACAGTTGGAAATTGATGAGAAGTTTATTAGTTCTGCTACAGGGTTACCCTCCTCGGGACAGCATTGGTTCAAAAATTATAAGTTCGAGGAGGTGCCATGGACGCTACTATTCGTCTCCTGAAAGGTCACCTCTTGTGACAGAGGTATGCCCATCTCTGCACTTAAACCACGGTGGCATGATACTTTGATGGTAGTCAAGCAATTTCTGACCTGTGAATGTCGATATGGACTTGTGTTTCTCTATCACCTGCATTTGCTAATGAATTTTATGGGATACTCGTTGAATATGCCTTTCTACTTTCAGCGCAGCCTATATAAAATGTCGAAAGGGTTTAAAAAAGAGAAGGCTGACAGTAGCCTGTTCCACCATGGACTCATTAAACTTATTATTGTTTATCATTTGAGTTTACACGGTGATAGTTGGAGAGCTTTCGTTGCTCGAAATGGTTTTGATGATACAGACCCTGTCCAGGTTGACAAGCCTGTGATTACTGAAACCAATGTTTAGCCACCCATGCCCTTCCATATCCTATTTCCCTCTCCTAAGCCTTCGGTCAACCCTGCTGTTGAATTACCAGACGTTGGAACTAAGAAGGCCGAGGCTATAAAGAAACCTATGAGCAAAAAGGCTAAGGAAAACCCTACAGCTAATGCCAAGGGTAAAAAGAACGCTCGGCTTATTTCGAGAATGGCAAGGAACAAACCTAAACCCTCTGCTGAGTCAAAGCCTATCGTCCTTAGTGAGGATTCAGATTCTGACATAGAATGTTTTCTAGCCAGCGAGTACCCTTACTCGCAGGGTTTATGCCTCGAACCACCTTATGATTTCGTGATGAATTTTCCCCCGTGCCTAAGGAACGATCCCAGTTACCCAGGGATTAAATTGCCTAACGAAACCCTTAGCCATATGACCAAACCCTCGCTTGCACTTTAAAAACCCACACAGTCGTCCTGTGACCAATGCGATTTATGGTTGGAATGATACTACATTAATGTTCCCCTACTCCAATCGAAAATTCAATCACTGGAAGATCAAATTGTAGTATTGACCAACCAAAGAGACCAACTCCAAGCAACTGATAAGAAGCAGAAGACAACCGGCTTCATCCTTTTCAAAAATGTTGAATCGGCCACAGCCCTTATCCACTCCAAATTGTTGTGATCAATCCATCTGCTCGTCATACAGGTATGATTTTCAAAATTGTTCTAGTTGTGTGAATGATCAGGGTTAATATAATGATTCGAACTTGGTTTTCGAATAGCCCTGTTACATTTTGAAATGACTCTGTCATAATAGGTTCATCATGTATATTTTTGCTTTGCTAAAAATAAATGGGATTTCATTTTGAATATGCGATTTTATCATTCCCAGTTTAGCCGTAGTTAGATTTTTATTGGATTTGAATGGTTTTCGTTTGGATTTAATTTGGTCACTTGTCGGATTGAGTCAATGAAACTAATAGTTTTCTTTCAATTGAATTCATTTTGTATCTACTCTGAACAAGAAGTTTCTCATGCTCAATTTAGAATACGATCACGTTTGGATTTGATTTGTTCAATTGAGTTAAAATTGATGATTTGTTGTCAAGTGAATTTGTTTGTACCCAATTTAAACATAAAATTCTTCATGCTAGATTTAGCATACGATCATGATTTGATTTCATTATGGTTAAGTATGCGGTGATCGTCGAATGATTTCATGAGTTTGATTGTTACGTATGCTGTGTTATATTCGAAGCTGAAATACAACTCTGATCATTTCCAATTTGGGAAGAACGACTTTGTTTTTTCGGAAACAATGCTTTCAAATTAAGTCTGTGCAAATAATATTCACACTCGAATCATGGAACATTGTTGATATACGATGACTATGTTAAATCCTCGCTGTTTGATCCACTTGATTGGATTGCTGTTTATTTTCAGTCAGTTTGATCATTTTCATGAGCTGGGTTCGCATCGTAAAAGCTGCTCTGTTTGATTTTAATTGGAAAAATGAATTGATTGACTTTGTTATCACTATTGAATCTAGTTATAATTTGTTTAAAAGAATTGATTTTGATCAAGGTTAATCGATCTTGTCAGCCCATTTGGCTAATAACAACGATCAGATATCTATTACGAACTCTGTTGATTGATCCTGTTATGATTTCGTTTGTGGGCAGTAACGAGTCTGTTATGGTTTAACTCGCTCACGGCCTAGATCATATGACAATACATTTATAATGATTTGAAAAGTGATCTTGTTTGGATTCGATTGTATCTCCTGTTGTTGAGGAAGCACAACAATTGCCTGCGATTTGTTTGATTATATCAATTTCAAATTGGATATGAAACGATTTCAAAATTGTTTAATTATGATTATGTCTATCCGAGTCTTGGAAACAAATGAAACAGAGTACACCTATCTCTGTAGTCGGTTGATTGATTTTAATCCTATTTGATTTCGAATGGTATAACATTTTCAAATTGAAAGATTTGTTTTCAAATAGCTGTTGGATGTTAATTGAATTTGATTTTTAAAAATATTTTCAATTGATTTTAATATTGATTCTGTGTCTTATTTAGACCAGCTACAGAATCGCGAGATTCTGTAGCTAGTCTATAGAATTAGATTTGTATCATTTTATCAATAAAAGATCCTTCTAAATTGTTCATTTTTGGTCCTTTTCAGGTAAATTCGAATTGCATGGGACATGCTGGACAGTCTAGGGGATATTTATGTGTTTAGTTTTATTGTAGTTTCCTAGTTTAGTTAAAATTGGGATATCTTCCTAGATTTATGTAAACAGTTTGATAATTTCCACAGGGAGGTTTTACCCTGTGGAAAAATTATAAATACATATTATTTTTGTAATAAGGATCATCCTCACTTGTGGGAGAACCAGGCTATGTATTTCTAATACAAACTGAGACAGAAGTCGATGTTCTTCTACAACTTTAGCTTTCATAATATCAATCTTTTGTTTCAAGTTTATGCATGTCATTAGCAATTGATTATAGACTACTTTAGCTATCATAGTCTTTTGTAGAATGATGTGATTTAATTAATATGATCCATGTCTGATTTCTTTCATTACTTTAAAAAATACAGCAAGTACTTAGTTCAGTGAATGAATGACAGATTTCTCTTCTTCATCAATTGAATTATTTCATATAAGTCTTTGCATACAGGTTTATCTAACTGTGGAGATTTATAAATCATATGATTGTTGTAATTTTAATGTCTTGTTTGTCCTGTAATCAATACTTGAAGAGCACTGTAGCTATCATTTACGAGAAGATTCTGGATAATACGGTGTGATTTTCCTCCCTCCGATCAGCTGAGACAATCATCATACACAGGACAAACCTGGGGCATTTTTCCAGGTCAGTTTGTGATTTATTTGTTAGTTAGTTTGTTTAGTATAATTTAAGTAGTTTAGTTAAATATATGTTTAGTTAGATTTGTATTTAGAATTAGTATATTAGTTGTGTAGTTTAGTTAGTTTTCATTTTGTTTATGTTCATAAAAGTTATAAAATCAACAAAAATATCTTTCTCCGTCTTAGGGCAGAATATCAATGAGTTTTTCAGGTTTTATTTAAATCTATAAATTGTGGATATTGTACATTTTGTGAATAAGTTATATTTCAGTTAGTAGGTAGATAGTTAATTAGTTAGAGTTAGTTTAATATTAGTTAGTAGATTGTATATATAGAATAGTTAGATTAGTTTGTTTTAATAATTAGTTTTAGTTTAGTTTGTTTAATAGTTAGGTTTAATTAGATTAGTTTATTAGTTTGTTTTATTTAGTTTTAGTTAGATTAGTTAGTTTAGATTAGTTTTCTTTTGTTTTATTAGGACCTTAGATTGGCTAACGGAGCCGCTAAACCTGTTAGGGTGGTTCATCCCAAACGGCTTGGGTTATTAGACAACCCCGGACCGGTTCCACTCTCTCAGTTGACGGACGGTCGATTTCGCCCATCAACACTACTTTGATCTTTTGGGTCTTCTAGATGACATGTGAGGGTCCTCCAACTTTGTAAGGCCATAACTCACAAACCATGAGGATTTATGTGACGTTCCACATACCACCAGAAATGGCATGACATGTAATATCCATATAGAATAGTATTGTCTGAAAATATATCATAACTCATACCGTTAACCATAAAAAAAACTTGGGTCCCTTACCCAAACCTGGGGTCTCCAACTTCTCACGGCTATAACTCTCTAACTATGATGAGTTATGTGATGTTCTACATACCATTGGAAATGGAATGAAAAGAACTATACATCTAGGATATTTTCCCTAACAAATTCATTGTCCTTCATCTCATTATTCCACATACAAGCATGGGTCCTCCAACCATTCTTCTAGGATAATTCAATCTGTAAAGCGTCTTCTCGTGAGGGCTTTCATCATAAGGGGACCAATTTGTATTTAATCCATTTGTGCACCTTATCAATCATGATAAGAAAATAATGAGAGAAAGAGTCCTCCAACCATTCTTCTAGGGTTACTCAATCCGCAAAGTGTCTTCACGTGAGGGCTTTCACCATAAGGGGACCACTTTGGAGTTCATCCATTTGTGCACCTTATCAATCATGATACGATAATAATGAGTCATATATACATTTTTCCAACAATGCATCATATACCAATGAAACCACAACAATCCATCTTCATCATGTATCATTGACAACTCATTGATCCATCTTCATCATATCAATGACAACTCATTGATTCATCTTCATCTATGCATTCTCATCAAGGAAAATGCATATTATATTACATGAATCATCAATCAATCAATCAATCCGTTGACATCAATCAATCACTTGACATCAATAAATGAAATCAATCAATCAAACCATTGGCATCAATGACAACATGATCCAACAATCTCCCCCTTTGGCATTGATGGCAATACCAACATTGATGTCAACACCAATTACCAATTATTGATGTCAACATATAGATAAGGCATGCTCTACATAAATAGTCAATGTGACTATCTCTCCCCATCAATAAACATCAATCACATCAATGTGATTAACTCTCTCCCTTTGACATCAATGGCAAAGGGCCATTCTCATCTTGGGGCTCCTCCCCCTGCTTGAACTCTCCTTGGGGCTACTCCCCCTATCTAAATGCCTTTGATCTTCCTCGTAATAATCTCTCCCCTTTTGAACAAGGGATATCACTCTGATGTAATGCTGAAGATACATAGAACATACTCCCCCTGTGACCATTCTCCCCCTGAAATTATGCTCATGTGCTCTTTCTTCAAGTATAGGGCTCTTTTCTAGGTATGAATCTAATAAATATCTCCTCCTAGAATCATGGGAAGAAGCATGACTCCCCCTATGGGTATGTCTCCCCTATATTTTCTGCAAGGTGAACATTGTGATACCATATAAAGATCCTTGGACCTGTTCATGCATCAAAATTATGCCATACCAAGCATCATGAAGCAAAATATATGTCAACAATGAAATAAAGAATCATGAGAAAATTATCAACCAAGTACATCCTGTACAAAATGTGTGCTTATCATGCACAACACCTATGTACATCAACATCATGCAATGTGCTAAAAGATATCATCCATGGAATGTATGAATCATATGCCTTTATCAACATGCCAACATGTCCATACCAATATGCCAACCATGTGCATCTACCAATATGCCAACCATGTGCATCTACCAACATGCCAAACAATGTATCATATCACTCATGATATTTCTCCATCATGAACCAAGTGACACAATCAAGTATCTCAAACAAATGTCAATTGTTGTGCTAATAAAGTAGTACCAATAGTGTAGTATCATCAAGCATATGCCATCTATGAGTGTACCAAACATGTACATTACCATGCACCAATACCACAAAATGATGAATCCCATATATGTATGCCAAATCCTCCATAAAACATGTGCCAATCAAACTTCTAGTAGGTGCCTCTTCCAATGTACTAGAAAAGTACCAGTCATGCATCAACTATAGATCAACAATGATGTACAACATGATCACCTCATCAACTCACCAACCATATGTACCAATATGTAGCCCAATCCACATGAAAAATGCATGCACCATGATATCAACATATGCTTCCAATTATACATCATAAGATATATCAATGAAACTCAAATATGTACCAGCCATGTACACCAATAGATCAACATCAATCCATACTCATGGGTTAATGTCATGCACTCGATATTTTATTTTACATAATCCAATAGATGAACACTTAAACGTACAACAAATAGTGTCAGAACCTACAACAAACAATGTCATACCCTGCAACAATGTGTTATACCATCACATCAAGTTGCAATCCATGTGCATAGCCTTTTTCTCAAGGATTTACCACATATACGCGGTCTGTTGCACAACAGATCGTGTACGTACATGACCTATACAAGGTCATCCTGCGTATGTACCTGACTAATACCAATGTCACCCACGTATGCTTCAGTAGATGACTTACTTGAGCTTCCTTTCAGTCTTTCATTCCGTTTAGGCTGCTCTGTCTTCTTCACCCACTTTTGTAGATGTCCCTGCTCCTCATAACTTGATCTCTGAGCATCCATATTTTCAAATATGTCTCCCTTCATTACTTCATTCTTTCTTCTAGCCATGCCATTTGAAGTTCTCATCATGGACTTTATTCTTGTGTTCCAACACTCATGGGATTTCTGGTGAAATCCACTACAGTTGTAGCGTCTCATAGTGTTACAGTGAACAACAATGTGTCCTACTTGATCACATCTCCAACACCTCATGGTGTTATAAAATCTTCCATTATATCTCCTTTCATAAGATCTACATTCAAAATATTTGTGACCATATCCATTACATGAATAAC
>ML783142.1:56156-83618 GCA_009831015.1 Picea engelmannii | reverse complement strand
AATGGTCTATATTGATGTCATGGTATTCCACGACCCCTTGGACTTTAATTTGTTCCTCGAGCGAGACTATGATTATGTTATGAAATCTTTTATGTCCACCTTCTTTCGATTGATGTGTTTCCCTCACAATGGAAACATATTGACCATATACCATATTTCATTCATTGGACCTTATATGATGGTCAACCATCAATATTCCCTGATTGGTCCTTATATGCCAACATCATCCACCCTGCCACAGGTCAATTATGTGGCAAACTATCCCATGCATTCAACTCTGAATGCAAAGGAATTTCTCGCTTCTTCTGACTTAGATCCAATTGTTGACATGGTAATATATTCAATAGGTATTTTAAACCCTGATCTCCCTACCCCTATCATGCCCCTCGACATGTATTCCTTCCAGAGTATTGTTCTTTCGTCTAGCGAAGATCTCTTAGAATACATGATCGAGGTTTTCCCCTTGATATGTATTCCTTCCAGAGTATTATCCTCTCAGAAGCCATGATAAATATGATAACAATGAACATGGTTCTTGTTATCACACAATCTTTACTTGACCAAATCCCAAGGAAAGTGAGGAAATATTGGTGTAACAAGGGGGTGACCTATCACTGTCACTTAATACAAAACTCTTTCTCATTTAGGAGGGTGTTAATATTAACCAAAGGGAGACGTCCCTAGTGACCTAAAGGGTTGATGAAGCTACAAAAAGGATGCACATATGCCCCCCTCTCACTAGTGGCTCAAGTCAAAAGGTCTTTATGTCTTAAGAGATGAAGCAAATGTAATGGGTGAAGTGTAGTTTCGCAGAACAATAAGAAAAGAAAAAATATGGTAGTTTCAAGTGCAAAATGATGTTAGTGCTTCAATAAGACAATAAACCTTTGAAATATATGTTGGCTAATATGAAAATGCAACAAAATGAAAGTTTACAACATCAATAAGTATTTTATAACAACTACAAGAAATATCCTTCTAAATTTTTGAAAAGAGAATGAAAAGATAAATTTTACTAGGTAGAATGATAATCAATTGTCACAAGCTAATTTGGAAGTGTTTAGATAGCATTAAATGTAGTTTATGCAGAAGCATTTCTGCATTAAGATGGTTGTAATAGTGATCTATAACAACAACGAGTAAATTATTTATCTAGGCTAGGTTAAAGTTAGTTTTAGTTAGTGAAATCTAGAAAGTTCAAGGTTTGAGTGTTGGTTTAATCTCTCTACAGAAGGAGTGTAAGGAATAGTTCCTTTAAAGGGTTTATGGATTCAAGAGTTCAGAAACATTCATTTTGAGTAAGCAACAAAATGATTATGTTTATCCAAGTAAAATATGAATCTTATAAGAGTAGTAACTTAAGTCTTCTTGGGATTCAATCTTTTGGGAGGTGAGTTACTAGAGAGTAGACACTTCTAGGCCTTGACGAATTTCCTCCTTCTCAGATAATTGAAGAAATATTTGGATGCAACCACAATTGATCAAGATGTCTAAAGAGCTATTTCTTTAGGGATTTATAGGCTTGTCAATACAAACCAATTAGGCAAAGTCTAGAAAATACAAAGTGAAGAAGTAGTAATTTAAGTTCTTCACTTCTAGGGTTTATCAAGCATGGAATTTCATAATATTTATCATGAGAAAGAAAATGTACCATAACCATTCAAAAGTAATGAAAAAAAGTAGATTTAATTACTTCATCAAGAATAATCATGCATGAAAACACTATATTACCAAATGACTTCACCAAAATTTGATCCAAGTTGCAAGTAGAAGGCTCCAAGAGAGGTGCGCATCACAATTTCAACCAATAAAACCCTAAGTAGGGAACCAACTTCAGTCCTCTTCCTATTGTGTGGGGAGTTGTTATGATAAAATGAGAGTACTTTATCTCTATTTATACAAAAAATTGACCCTCAATTAATTTTAGGTCAAAATTAAGGCTGACCTGGCCAATTTACATTAAAATCCAAATTTGACATAAATAAAATTAATTATCATCTAAAGACACCTCCAAGGGTGATGTCATGCCCTTCTAGGGTGATGTTGAATTCCTAAGGTGGAACGTTGTTCCTAGAAGGTAGAATTATTGGCCTCCAAAGGCCCCAAATGATACCCACACGTGCCACTAAGCTCACAACTTCCTCCAAAATGAAAACCCTAGCTCTGGGTGATGTCCAGGGTCATGATGGTGACGTCCTGGGCATTCAAGGGACAATGTCCATTTGAAAGAGAAATATCACCCTAGGTCTAGGTTTGTTAGGGTGCCTCCAAAGGTAACTTCCTTCTTTCTTCCTAGTGCAAATCTTCAATGTCTTCTGCCTCTGGTTGGGGTTACATCATCAATATATGGGCTTTAATCCCCCATGAAGGTCCGAGCTAATCATTCCCTCATGTGTACTTTTCCACCAGGCAAGGTCCTGTAGCAAAAATAAGTACGCCCTCCAGGGGTTCATAAGTCATAGGGATCATAGCATGTAAATCACATCCAATAATTAAATTACCCAAACATGTGCAACAAACCCAGATGATTAATTGGTGAATTTTCCATGCAAATTCTAGCTTTTGAAGGTGTTCATCTTTTAGGGAATTTTTAAGGGTCTAAAAAACATTGTTATAAAATAAAATGTTACAAAAATGTGTGTGCTTCCAGTACACATATTTTCTACTTATAGAACGAGAGATTTTGAGGATAGCTTTCCAATAATCTATTCTGAGTGAAAAACAAGTCTTGTATGAAGAAGTTACAACCTAAACAGTCAAGGGTAAAATTGAGTACCAGATTTGTTCTAGAGAGTATAACTCCTAGCTCAGGATTGAGTTTGGGGCCTAGGATCAATCTATGGGAAGCTCATGGACTGTAGAAGTCAGCCATGGAGACATATTTGAATTATGGATATTTAAAAATGTGTTGGTAGAGAAAGATTACATGTGTAGCATATAGGGTTGAAAAAGGGAAAATGGTCAAAACTTATGAAGACCATAACTTTCTGCTCGGTTCTTAGAATTGGGAAAATGAATAGTCAATGGAAAGGAATTGAGGAGGAGAATACACATAATAACCCATAAAATTAATTTCAGTAGTAAATTTTGAATTCAACTCAAAATAAGATGAATTTTGGAATTAAAGGGAAGAAACAATTATGCATTCTTTTCCAAAATGTTGTATGTATTTATTTTTTTCTAATAGAAAATTGTTTGCATGCACATTTTCTTCAAAAATTAGAGGTTTATAAAGGAATTTTGGTTCTTGTATGATAACTACAACCATGGAAGATGCCCAAGAGTCCTATAGTCACAAAGATGAATTTAGGAGTCTACATGTTAGCACGTGGAATGTTGAGACTAAGTCTAACGGAAGAAGATATAAGAACGAGTTTGTAACTATGAGGAGCCTATAGAGAGAAGTGCAGAGTTATAGGGATGATAATGAAAAGATCATGAAATCTTAGGAAGAGATAATTCATATCTTGAACATGCTATATAAGCAAGCCAATAAATAATGGCACAAAGAAATAATCTAGTGCTAGACAAGAGACATCGTCCAAATCCCATAGTATAAAGGATGAGCATGGAAATGATATGAAATAAAGGAGTAGGAGGAGGCTCCATCACTCCTTGAGAAAATCCACTAGGAGAGCTCATGCAAATTCAAGGCCAAGGAGCATCCCAATTGTGTCTCTTGTCAGAAGACACAAGAGAAGTATCAATGGAGCCATCTTGTAAGGCGAACTTAGGAAGATCAAGCCACCAAATTTCAATGGTGAGCATAGGAAGGGAGAAGAATCAAAAGGCCTAGCTGTTGGAAATGAAGAAATATTTCAAGCTACATGATTACCCCTCAAGTGTATAAACAAGAGTTGCAACCTACCACTTGTAAGAAAATACATTCATGTGGTGGGATCAACTTAAGAAAGCCAAGCATCTTGATGAGAAGAGGGTATCATGGAGGTGGTTCAAAGGATATTTCCAAGAGAAAAAAATTTCTGAGAATTACTATGAAAGGAATATGAAAGAATTCTTTGAAATAAAATTGGGAAGCATGACAATCAATGTGTATGAGAAGAGGTTCTTTGAATTGTTGAAGTATGTTGACTTAATAAAAGATGATAAAGTAAAAATACAAATATTTATAAGTGGGTTACCCACTTTATATAGTGACAAGATAAAATATGATAACTCCAGGACTTTGGAGGGATCCATAAGGAGAGAAAAGCATCTCTATGAGCAGAATAGAGGGAGGCCAATCTTCCAAAATACTTGGAATGACAAGATGAAAGGAAAGAGGGATCAAAGGAAAAAATGTTTTAAGCAACTCTTTTTCAAGAACAACTCCCAAGAAAATTAGCAAGGACAATCAACCCGAAATGAACAAAATACATGATATTATTTTGGCAAAAGGCTAAGGAAGAAACTTGTACAACGTTGGGGATGTGAGGGGAATCACTTATATAGGAACATCCCTCACAAAGGAGAAAGTATGAGGATTGTCCACAACATTCAGGAGGATGAAACATTGAAATACATGGGAGGAACCATGCCAAGGATTTATGTGGCCTTGGACAATAAGAAATAATAATATCAATCCCCCATGATTGAAGTCAAAGGTAAGATCAATAATCGTCCCATAGAATTTTTTAATTGATTTTGTAGCTAGCCATAGTTACATAAACTCTAACATTATTGAAATATTTCAGTTGCAAAGGATTAAGCATAATAAATCTTAGTTCAGTTTTCCATAAGGGCTAAGAGAAATATCAATGAGTTGGTTAAAGATTGCTCAATAGACATGAATGGACTCAACACAGAGGTATATGTGAACATTATACCTTTGGGTTCATATGACTATCTATTTGGAATGAATTGGTTGGAAAAACACCATGCTATCCTAGATTTTTACAACATGACAATAAACTGTCTTGATGAGAAAGGACATCAAGGCAATATTCAAGGCATTGTGTAAGATACCCACTAAATTGTTTTTGAATTTTTACTTGTTTTGTTGAGTATATACTACATTCAAAAGTTTCTACTATAGTGGTTTTCGAGTGTAGCCAATATAAAAGTTTCACTATAGTTTTGCAGCTCCTTTGGAACAATATTTGGCATATAATAAATAACAAAAATACATTGAATATTAGAGGTAAAATCATCAACAATATAGTTAAATAACTTGACTAGTTATTTGATTCTTGATCTAGTTGTTTCATTAATCAGATAACCTGCCATTTTCCTTCATATTAAAATAGTAAGCAAGGAAAATTACTTTTTGACATGTAGGTAGAGGAATATACAACAATAAATAGGAAATAGACAGTCCTGGAGATGAGTTGTTACTATAACAATGAAATAGAGAAAAGAACATCAGTCCAAGTAGATTCTCATCTAATTCTTGTAGAAAAGATCCATCCCACAGTCATATCAACTTCTTCAACAAGGAATATGACCTAGAAGCAAGGGAAATACCTTCCAGAATTCATCTATTGGAGAATGGCACCTCCCCACCAGATAAAATGGACCAGCTAGTGGATAAAATTATCCCTACATGAGAAACTCGGCCTGGAAGTAGAGATTCTTCATCCCGTCATATAGATTCGACCCATAGTGGAATGATAGAGACCATAACTTGACCCCTTAGTCCAGGGAACTATCCCAACGATTATAAATTACCCCCCTGCAACCCAAACTCACCCAATAGGAAGGAACTCAACCTAGAATGAAAAGATACAATCCAAAAATGGAATAAACTCAACCTCTCCAAGAAAAACGTCTCCTCGAAACAAGAAACTCTTCTGCCAACAAAAAACTAAGCCACACTGATCCAAGTTATTTTTGGCATGAAATGAGAGTGAAGATATAGTAAATAAATGAACAAAGACATCATGGATATCCAACAATTTAACATAAATGTATTAGATATGCAACCATAAACACAGAGATACAGTAATACACGATTTCTATTAATGAAATAAATATACAGAGACTGTAAAAATACAGAGTGAAAGACTCGCTAGAAATGTGGCAGCTTATCTCTAAGAAGAGATGTGACAGCTACTTGCATTCGCAAGAAGATGATTACAATGGGGCCCTGAAGGCCTTTTTACAATAAACCAGAATGCCAAAAACCTAACCCTAGGAGATGAAGTGCCAAAAGTCATGTGGGCCCTGTTTGGGTAAGTTAGTACATCAACTTCTCGGGGTCGTAACTTTTTCATACGATCTTTGTTTTAGGTGCATGATAGCCCATTGGAAAGGTATCACCGAGGAGATTATTTTTTGGGGCTCAATTATGCCTTCAAATATAATTTAGAATCTTGATATCTAAAAACCTTCATTTAGGCCCTTAAAAAAGCCCCGAAAGTTAAAACTGCTAAAAATAGTAAATTGCCAAAATTGTGAGAAAACTGTTTTGAGCCAGTTGGAAAAGGTGGGTGGCCACCGATATCCACCTAGATAAATACTCCCTCCATAGGAAGAAATGGTCTCCATTGCATTGAGTTCCCGAGGGAGAGGGAAAAGCGTTTGTTGAATCTACATCTTGGTGAGTTTCTTGCCTTGCTGGAGACGTCGCGCTACTCGGTTTGTGGAAGTCTATCATGAACCTATTGAGGATCAGGCAATTCAACAAGTCGAGCTACATGAGAGGACAATGTGCAGAAGGAATATTTTCACTTTGATGCAACCTTGTTGACCTGTTTTTGTTGGATAGAAGGTTCTTGGGGCGAGGCTATAGTGGTTGCAGTGTCCTTCTCTTCCCCTTTTGAACAAATTGTGAAGAAGTTGAATTTTGTAGTATGAGATACTACCTTGCGACACTGTTTAGGTGGAAAATTAGTTAGAACTACCTCTAGTATTATGTAGAGATGACCCCCCAAAGTAACAATGAAACTATGAGGTCGAGACTCATAAATAGCATGGTGTTTCCACATATATGGCTAGCCCAAGAGAACATCACAGAAATATAGTGGGGCAACATCACATAATACCTCATCCTTGAAGGGATGGATGTCATATGACAATCGACATTGCTGGCTGACACAAAGATATCGTCCTTGGTGAAGCCACCCGATGTTATACAATTGTTGGTGTGGTGTTGTTGACAATCCCAACTATTTGATGGCCTCTGTTGATATGAGGTTCTTCTGGTTTCCGCTATCAAAAATAAAATGCAACAGGGTCCCCTTCACCCACATCTGTGAATGAAAAGGGTGGTCCCCCTCTTTAGGATCTGTTGGTTCTTCTGGTTGAATTGTTGCGGTCGTGACAATAGAAGTGGGGTCTGTGTCAATGATCTGTCCTTTACCAGTATTTTCATAATCATATTTTGAATCAGGTTTTGGATCCTTTTCTTTGATATCGACCACCAATGACTGTTTTGAGTGACATTCATCGGTGTTGTGCTAGGGCATTTTGTGTAAATCCCACCATTTTCCAGTGTCCTTCTTTGTTTTCCCGTGACCCTTCTTTTCCTATGGCTTGGACTGATTTTTAGGAGATTGTTTGTTACGATCATCTTTGTCATACTTTGTTTGTTGTGGATTTGCAAATCCAAACTCCCATTTGTTCTGGTTATTAAATTTCTGCTCAATTTTAACAACATATTAATAGGCATCACCGAGTGATGAGATGTCTAGAAAATCCATTTCAGTTTGGATGTATCTATGTAGAGCCCCATGGTATTTCAGAACCAAATGTCGTTCGGAGTCTTTGATACCCATATTGGTGCACAAATTATGGAAGGCATTGGTGAAATCTGTAACTGCTTGGCCCCTCTCTTGCCATAGTGTGGTCCATCTCATGTACTGGTCCTAATAGTTTCCAACGGGGTAATGTTGTTCCTTTACCGCATCCACAAAAAAGTCCCAAGTGCACTCGACCCCATATATTCCAGACTCCTCTGTGGAACTTTTCTCCCAGTAAGTTTCCCACCAATGTTTGAAATGAGGGAGAGATTTAAGGAGTGATAAGGTGATCTTTTCTTTGTCGGAAAAATTGTGAACAAATAAATAACCTTCTAGCAGAGTTAACCATTTTTCTAGAGCTTCTGCATCTATCTGTCCTTCAAATACATGAATATCAAAATTAACTTGTACCTTGAAAGATGAGGTGCCTCCAAAGTGGTCACTTCATGAAGATGCGCCTGCTGCTATCGATAGACATTGAAGTATGTGGGAAAAATTCTTCATCATTTCATCCCTCTGTCGTGTCGTGTGAGATCTTGCTCAAGCAATAGATTGATAGGATCGTTTTCTTAGTCATTTTTCTTTTCTTCCGCCATTAAGGGTTTCTTGGGTGTGCGGGAGCAATTTTATTCAAGAGAGACAAGATTGAGACCCAACTTGATATACTCAGACCTCGTCGAGGACATGCACTGAAAAAATGATCAAGAGCAGCCTGCTATGATACCACTGATCCAGATTATTTTTGGCACGAAATGAGAGTGGAGATATAGTAAAGAAATGCACAGAGATATCGTGGATATCCAACAATATAACATGAATGTATTAGAGATGAAACCAAAAGCACAGAGATACAGTAATACATGATTTCTATTAATGAAATAAATATACGGATACTGTAAAAATATAGAGTGAAAGACTCACTAGAATTGTGGCAGCTTATCTCTTAGAAGAGATGTGACGGCTACTCGCATTCACAAGAAGATGATTACAATGAGGATTTGAAGGAATTTTTACAATAAATCGGAATGCCAAAAACCATAGACATCCAAAATCCTAACCCTAGGAAATGAAGTGCCAAAAGTCACGTGGGCCCCGTTTGGGTAAGTTAATACATCAACTTCTCGGGGTCGTAAATTTTGCATACGATCTTCGTTTTAGGCGTATGATAGCCCATTGGAAAGGTATCGTCGAGGCGATTCATTTTGTGGGCTCAATTATGCCTTCAAATATAATTAAGAATATCTATCTAAAAAAACCTTCATTTAGGCCCTCAAAATAGCCCCGGAAGTTAAAACTGCTAAAAATAGTAAATTGCCAAAATTGTGAGAAAATTGTTTTGAGCCAGTTGGAAAAGGTAGGTGGCCACCGATATCCACCTAGATCACACACACCAAGAAATATTAGTCCCAAGATGATAAAATCCACCAAAAATGAAACAAAAAAGAATATATGGATGATCTCCTCTCAATGACCAACTAAGGTGGATATTTTCACCACCGAAACCAAGCTCTAAAATCTCTAGGTTTTTTCATCCCAAGAGTCAAATCCACAAGAGCTCTCTCAATTTCATTTTTTTGGAAAATAACATACGCATAATGTGAGAGAGCGTTCCCTCATTCTCCTTTTATTCTTCCATTGACCCTTTTAATAAATTAAAGTGACTTTATTAACTCAATAGTCACCTAGTCTCCTTTTTTTTCTTGATTAATCAATGTCACCTTTCAAAAAAGTTATTTTCCCACTCCAATTGTTGGAAATAGTGAGAGGGAGGGGGGGGTGAATCTATATTACCTTTAATCACTTAGTGATTTTTTTTTAAACTACAACAATGAATTAAAATTGAATTTAAGAATTGATTATTTATTATTAATAATAATTAAAATGTCTACATAACATCAAGTTGTGATTATGAAGGACACCAATCCTTTTTAGAGCACCAAATATAGGTGAAAAAATCCCCCTTCCTTTTCTGATCACCTAGTCAAGGAAGCTGCAACTCCCTACTTATTCAAGCACCAACTTGAAAGGAGGCTTCAACCCCCTGAATGTTTCAAGCACCAACTCGAAAGGAGGCACCAACCCCCATGGTTGTTTCAATATTCTATTTGAAGAGGACTACAGTCCTTCATAGATCCTCCCTTCCAGCCTCACTACACAGTTTTTATTTTTACACTCATATATTATGGTGACTCTCCTTTAGGTATACTCAGATATCTCCTGAGTCACAATTTCATTCTTCATTATTATGAGTTTATATATCCTTACAAATGGTGTGCATCATTAAACCATTGTGTTTTTTCAATGAATCAATGTGCATCTTCATTTACAATAGACTTTAATAAAATGTTAACCTAATCGCCTTCAAATATTTGTAGATTTAAGTATGTTTTGTTCTTTCTCATGTCAATATTTTTTATGGAATGATCGATCCAAAAACCCTTCATGAAATTGACTTAAATGGTCCATTTCTTTGTTGCACCGAGATTTGGTTTTGTAGAGACTCATCTACCATCTAATCAAGATCAAGTTTAAATATTGACCATTGATTTCGATGTGCATATTTTTGTTATTCATTCCTAACTATTTTAGCCACCTATATGCTTCCTTCAACCCACATTACCTTTTACTGATGAACAATTGAAATTGCACCCATGAGTTGATCCAATGACCTACCTTACTCCTAAGAAGATCTTGATCCAACGAATATGACTTAATCACCCGGTGAGATGGACGATCCATTTTTACTTAAAATATGGTGGGAACCAAATATAGTAACTTAATCATCTGAATAAATCAATGGCATAGACTGTTATGAGGAAACTCTCTCTATGGATAGGGGTAAACCACAACATACGAAAATGACTGCAGAAATCAAATCTAATCTCACGTATGCTATATATACAAATATAATAGAAAGACAAGATAAAAATCCTAACCTGTCTAGATGTTCGAAGAAATCCACCATTGAGGACTTGACCCAAAGCAATATACCTGCAACTAGTCCTCAACAACCAATAAACACAAGAATATGGTGATAATATATAATGTTAGCACATTCAATAGCATAATCCATCAATATTCATAAGAAATACGCCCATGGAATAATAATTCAAATATTTTTGAGATATTAATTGGATGAGAAAAGAGTATTTCTATTAAAATATAATAAGCAGAAGTGAATGAGTTACAAACCTATGTGTCGACATGGTTTGAAACCAAGAAACTAAGTTCCTTCCAGCTGGGCCTCCACCACTTCAATCTTCCACCAAAGGCAAGCTCATATAAGAGAGATAATTAAGTTCTCAATCAATGAGGGAAGAGCTTGAGGGATGAAAAATGTGTTTAGACTTTAAGGACAAAGGGATGTAGACTCAATGTGAAGTGAATAATTTCTCCAGAGTAACTTTTCTCTCAAATTTGAATTCTTTCTCCTATTTTCCATAGCTTGGATTTGGTCTATTTATATCCTTCGAGTGGAACTGAAGGGATGAGTCGGAATGTTTCTAGTATATGGAAGGACAAGGATCATTGATATCGTGATGTGACATGGAAACCCAAAACCATTTTTTAATTTTGGTCACATTTCCTGATGTACACGGGCTATAGCAGTGCAACCTACATATACACATGTTGTAATATAGGCAGAGCGCGTATATGTGGAAAAATTATGTTTTTAGATATGGGATTTGCAAAAAGGGACTTCAAGTCTGCATAGGGAAATGGAAAAATTCCCTCTATGCAAGTTTACACAGGGTGAGGCAAATATTTCTATAATAGATGCCCCCTAATGTGTGAGGTCAGAGGAGTATCTGCGATGGTCAAAATACATTATAAGACCCAGAAGTGGAGTAATGTTGACCCAGTTGGAAGAACTAGTTGCTCATTACAATTTGTACTAACTTTGCATACATGGATGACAATTTGAATTACACTGCAGATACATGTGAAAATATACCAAACAACTATCAATGTCCATGAATAGGAAAATAAAAATGTGGTTACATGCCAAAGGATGTCATAGTCATGAACAATTCCCAGTAAAAGCAATCTCAAAATAAATCTAAAGATATATGTATACAATGGAGTACAATATAATCTCCCATTATCACTTAAGTCACATAGGTACTGGTCTAATGAAAAGGTAGCATGATGCAGGAGCATCTCTCCACGTCAGCCAGCCAGCCAGCCAGCCAGCCACGCCAGTGAATTCAAATCGCACGCTAAAAGAGAGGTGCAACCTCATCTAAATTTGAATTCAATGTAATTTAAATGCTTATACTATTGAGCCAGGAAGCCGTGCCTTTGTGTAGGCGTAGAGTAGATCGGCCTTTAATGTTTGTATGGTTGAGATCTAGATCTGATTCTGGACTAGACAACCCATTCAATGAAATTGAATAGGGTAGGTAGGTTGGAGGGAAGCGCTCGAAGAGCCCCCTCAGCTAAAAGAGATTTTCAGATCTCATTTTAGGGGAGAGTTAGGAGATGAGAGGAGAGAGCCAGAGAGAGCTTGAGAACACCTTGTAATTACAGGCATTTGCCATTTTAATATAAACAGAAGCAGTTTTTCCTGCATGTATGTTGTGTTAAATGGGTGTCTGTGAGTGTTCATATATGTTGTAGATGTATGTTATGTTTATGCATTTGCAGGTTGTTTTTGATTTCAAGATTGAGAGGTTCTTTGTGGTTTCACGCCAGGAGGGTGTAACAGAGTGTTGTAGACTTTGAATACCAATGCATTGAAGCACTTCTGAACTCTGTGGAGTCAGATAAAGACATGTTGCGACATAGAAGCTGAAATCATCAACTCAGAGGGAAGACCTCAAGGTTGCTGAATACCTTAGAGGCAAGGCTATGTGGGAAAAGACACAGTTGTAGACAGAATCTCTGAGGAGTTCTATAGATCTCTTCCAGGTGGGCATTGAGCAGGTGCAAGAAGGGTGCAGAGGAAGAACCCTCCTATGAGATTAGAAGAAACAGAATCACTGAGGATTCTGAGAGCTCTTCCAGGTGGGCATTGAACAAGTGCATAGGTGCACAAGAGGACAGAACTGTTGAACGTTCTGTGAGAAGATACTCTGCCAGGTGGGCATTTGAGTCTGTGTGCAGGTAGGCATAAGAAGAGAAGAATTATTTGAGTTCTGGAAGTGAGGAAGGGTCCACTGAGGGAACCTTATCAGGGTTACTGAATACCCAGAAGCACTCAGCAAGAGGTTTATGAAGTGAAGGCTAGCCAACAGGGCATCCATTTCATTCTCCATCTGAAGGAGAAGAAAGACAAAATCCCTTAGGGGTCTGAGTGGTTGAGAAGCTCAGGAGGACCAGTGCTTTCAGTGCACAGAGTTGGGCTGCAAGGAGTGTGGAGGCTAAATAACTCTTTGGAGAGTTCAAAGTTCCCAAATCTCAAGAGGAACAACGTTATTACATGCGCAGTTGAGAACTCAGAGTGAGGAGTTTGTAGAGGAGAAGGAAGGCAAAGGTTGAGGCCTTTGAGAACTGGAAATTCTTCCAAGTCTTGGAAGAAAGTGCAGGAGCTCGGGAGGGAGCAACAATAGCCATTAGATCGGCTGGGAATTAGATCTGGACTGTTGAAGATTCCACATCCAGAGAGCATCAGAGGGAGCACATGAGAGAAATGATATGCACCGTCAGATCTGGGAGAAAATTCCCGTTAGTCGTCAGATCTGACAAAGAAGCAAGGAGGTTATGACTGGGTTTCCAAGGTGCAAGCCCAGGAGATTGTGGACCGTCGGATGTCCACACAAAATCTCGTCAGCTGTTGGATCGGGAGAAGATGCTCGGAGTTTAGTCTCTGGAGTGTGCGCAGGAGAGGAGACTGTGGACCGTCGAATGTTCACAGAAAATCCCGTAAGCCATTGGATCGGGAGAAGGTGCACAGCGTTTAGCCTCTGGAGGAGTGCACAAGAAGGACGGATCTAGACCGTCAGATCTTGAGTAGATTACCCATCAGCTGTCGGATTGGACAGGAGATACCCGAGGGTTTCCATTAGGATTCTAGCCATCGACATATCAGGTGTCATGAGGACAAGAAAGTTGAGACACTACAAGTCTCGAAACACCGGAGCGATCTGGACCGTCTGTTGGTGGAGACACATGGCGGAGATTGAGTGCCCGTCGATACTTTGGTACGTCAGGAAATTGAAATTCACGTGGAAAAGAGATCGGGGAAGTCTATAGTGAAAACCCTGACACAAATCTGAGCTGCCCATTCAGGGGGACAGGTGTCAAAAATCCACATTGAGTTGGGATATTTGGCATCGGGAAATCGGAGTTCCTGAGGTCAAAGGAGTTGGGACATCACAAGTCTCGAAACCCCGATGAGATCATAGCTTTCCGTTTGTGGGGACACGTGGGCGCGATCAGGAGCCCATCGACATATCGGAGGTTTGGAAGGCAAGACTTCCAGAGTACCAGAAGTCACGAAAGCACGAGACTGGATCGAGACTGTCCATCTAGAAGGGATGCGTGGAAGAGATCGGCGCCATCGGGGAAAGTCCCGATAGGTAGTCGTTGATCAGCATTTGGGCCATCAGGATATCGGAGATCGTGAGGTCGAGGGAATTGGGACGCTATAAGTCTCAAAAAAGTGAGATCAGATTGGGACCGTCCATTAGGGTAAGACACGTGGTGGAGATTTGAAGAGAGTCAGCAAACTGGGAGTTCTGTGGACAAGAGATCAGGGGAAACCCACAGTGAAAACCCCAATACAATTAGAGCCATCCATCTGTTGGGATAGGTGGCAATTATCGAGGGCATCGACATTTTGACCCATCGGGACTCACTCAGGTAAGTGTCTTTGGTTTGGCATTTGGCGAAGTCCGAGGTTTAATCTGGACCGCCCATCCATTTAGGACGCGTGTCGGAGATCCGAAGAAAGTTGAGGATCAACATATCAGGGATTCCGTGCACACGAAGTCTTTTCATTTCGGAATCGCCAACCTTGAAACCCCGAAAGGAGGGAAAGCGACATTGTGGGCCAGCTGTCAGCATAGCGGAGAGTCAGAATTTGGAGAATCGGCAATCCCGTGGGCATATGCATTTTGGCATTGGAAACCTTGAAACCCCAACAAGGGATAAGCCTGAGGTCATGGCGATAGTGCTCATATTTGGCCAGGAGCCTAGCCAGGAGGGCTAATGCATAGGGAGCGCGTCGGGATTCGAGGGATCACAAATCCGGAGGATGATTTCATTTCGACATTGGAAAGCTCAAAACCCCGATGAGGACATGAGGCTGCGGTCTTATGGAGAGCGGTCATATGGACCAGAGGACATAGCCAGGAGGGGCTAAGGTTGACAGAGAACTCATCGGTGATCGGGAATTCAAGAGTGCTGGAACTCTTGACATCGGGAGGGACGAAACCCTGAAACCCGATATTCAGATTTCTATGGGGAATTTGTTCACGGTCCGGTGCAGAGGCTAAGACAAGGAAAGAGAAGACATGTGGGTCATATTTCCACAGTGATTCCCAAGGGAATCCAAGGAGCTGCTTCGGCTCAATGAAAGGGGATTTTTGAATGATCCTGAGAGTGGGAGGTGTGTGCAGAGACCCTGTAGGGTATGCCTGCATAGACCTCATCTGTGTCAAGTGGTATAAGAGAAGGAAATTCATCTATATATTTTAGGTGAAAGAAGATAGAGTTGTTGAGGACTCTGTAAGGATTGTTTGCAAATAGGTAGCAATCGGGAAGACAGTCAGGGAGACTGGAGGATGATGAGGCTGGTAGAACTCTTAGTGTGGTGTGACAGCAATAGGTTTGTTAGGAAGGAAAACAGAGACATCAATATGGCTACGGAAGGCCATAGGCATGCTGGGAAGAAGAGCAAGGTAGAAATGCGTGCAGGGATGGATAGAGAGCTCGCTGAAATAATGGCAAAAATAGATGAGCTTGAATTGAAGCTGCGGCAAGATAAGAAGATGGTTCAGGTATGTGAACCAGAAACTGGAAAATTTCACGGTGAGGAGAATGAATTGGGATCAGCTGAGGATCTCAAGCACTGCCAGGAGGACAGAGAAGAAATTCCAGTTTTCCAGGTGGGCAATGAGTTGAGATCACTGCGGGATCTCATGGACTGTCAGGAGGACAACCAAGGATTTTCAATTTTCTAGGAGGCCAATGATAAGAGGTCGTTGTGGGATCTCGAAGACTGCCAGGAGGGTAGCAGAAGCATCCCATATTACCAGGTGGGCAGGGATGAGAAAATGAGTCAGAATCAGCCAGAGGAGCTGACAGGGCAGATGAGACTATCGGAGGGTCTCATAAATTCATAAATGAATTTAGAGTAGCAGATGCAGCTGACAGAGGAGGAATATATGAGAGATATTCTGATGATTGGGGGAATTGGAGTATTCCTACCATTTTCCTAGGAGGAGGCAAAAATTTGTGTTTCTAGTGCAACAACAGTAGCATAACAGTCACAACTGACGATGACTGTCAGAAAAGAAGAAGAATTGGAGTAGGTTTTAGAAGCTTCCCAAGAAGGAAAAGAGAGTGAGCATTCTGAGGAATGGATCAATGACTTCAGCTAGGAAGTTGAAAGAGTTGTAGCATTGGTGCTGACAGCAAAATAAGAAGAAGAGGATGATGAGCATTATGAGGAATGGCTCGGTATTTTCAGCCAGGAGACTGAAAAGATTGCAACAAGGGAGGTTGCAGAAGCAGAGGAAGAAGAAGCAGACATCATTTGTTTTGCTGATCTATGGGAATATATAGAATCCCTGGAAGAAAGGGTGAAAGTGCAGGGCATGCACATCCAACAAGTGAAGATGGAAGCTGAGGAAGGAGGCATGGGAGATCATGATGATCTACCCATGTGCCAAAAATTTTTGCAGTTGAGGAGACTGCATGAACATGACCAGCCATGGGAGCAGATGGATGCAGTGATCGAGGAGATCAGAAGGCTGATGTTGGGATCAGCAGAGACTGCCAGCAGGGAGCAACTGAGAAAAAGAGAAGCAACAGGAGTAGCCTAGCAGAAGCAGCAGTAGCAGCAGAATGGAGCTGATGGCAAGCTCCAGATGTTTATTTGGGATCCAGGAGGATTTCCAACAGCTGAGAGGGGAAGTGCATGAGCAGGAGCTCATGATTTTGTAGCTGAGGAGTTTGATGCAAGAGCATCTCTCCATGTCATCCAACTAGCCAGCCAGCCACACCAGTGAATTCAAATCGCATGCTAAAAGAGAGGCACAACCTCATCTAAATTTGAATGCAATGTAATTTAAATGCTTAGGCTATTGAGTCAGGAAGTCGTGCCTTTGTGCAGGCATAGAGTAGATCAACCTTTAATGTTTCTATGGTTGAGATCTAGATCCGATTCTGGACTAGACAACTTATTCAATGAAATTGAATAGGGTAGGTAGGTTGGAGGGAAGAACTTGAAGAGCCCCCTCAGATAAAAGAGATTTTCAGATCTCATTTTGGGGGAGAGTTAGGAGATGAGAGGAGAAAGCCAGAGAGAGCTCGAGAGCACCTTGTAATTACAGGCATTTGCCATTTTAATATAAACAGAAGAAGTTTTTCCTGCATGTATGTTGTGTTAAATGGGTGTCTGTGAGTGTTCATATATGTTGTAGACGTATGTTATGTTTATGCATTTGCAGGTTGTTTTTTATTTCAGGCTTGAGAGGTTCTTTGTGGTTTCACGCCAGGAGGGTGTGACAGAGTGCTGTGGACTCTGAATACCAGTGCATTGAAGCACTTCTGAACTCTGTGGAGTCAGATAAAGACGTGCTGCAGCACAGAAGCTGAAATCATCAACTTAGGGGGAATACCTCAAGTTTTTTGAATACCTTGGAGGCAAGGCTATGTGGGAAAATAAAAATTTGCATACAAAATCTCTGAGGAGTTCTGTAGAGCTCTACCAGGTGGGCATTGAGAAGGTGCAAGGAGGGTGCAGAGGAAGGACCCTCTTGTGAGTTCAAAAGAAACAAAATCACTGAGGATTTTGAGAGCTCTGCCAGGTGGGCATTAAGCAAGTGCATAGGTGCACAAGAGGACATAATTGCTGAACGTTCTGTGAGAAGATACTCTGCCAGGTGGGCATTGGAGTCTGTGTGCAGGTAGGCACAAGAAGAGAAGAATTCTTTGAGTTCTGGAAGTGAGGAAGGGTCCAATGAGGGAACCTTCTCAGGGTTATTGAATACCCATAAGCACTCAGCAAGATGTTGCTGAAGTGAAGGATAGCCAGTAGGGCTTCCATTTCATTCTCCATCTGAAGGAGAAGAAGGACAAAATCCCTTAGGGGTCTGAGTGGTTGAGAAGCTCAGGAGGAACAGTGCTTTCAATGCACAAATTTGGGCTGTAAGGAGTGTGGAGGCTGAAGAACTCTTTGGAGAGTTCAAAGTTCCCAAAGCTCAATAGGAATAGTGTTATTACATGTGCAGTTGAGAACTCAGAGTGAGGAGTTCACAGAGGAGAAGGAAGGCAAAGGTTGAGGCCTTTGAGAACTGGAAATTCTTCTAAGTCTTGGAAGAAAGTGAAGGAGCTCAAGAGGGAGCAACAACAACCGTCAGATCAGCTGGGAATTAGATATGGACCGTTGAAGATTCCACGTCCAGAGAACATCAGAGGGAGCGCATGGGAGAAATGATCTGGACCGTCAGATCTGGGAGAAAAATCCTGTCAGCTGTTAGATCTGGCAAAGAAGCGAGGAGGTTACGACTAGGTTTCCAAGGTGCAAGCCCAGGAGATTATGGACCGTCGGACGTCCACACAAAATCTCGTCAGTCGTTGGATCGGGAGAATATGCTTAGAGTTTAGTCTTTGGAGTGCGCACAGGAGAGGAGAATGTGGACCATAAGATGTTCACACAAAATCCCATAAGCCTTTGGATCGGGAGAAGGCGTGCAGAGTTTATCCTCTAGAGGAGCACACAAGAAGGATAGATCTGGGCTGTCAGATCTTGTGTAGATTACTCGTCAGCCATCGGATTGGACAGGAGATGACCAAGGGTTGCCATCGGGATTCCAGCCATCGGTATATCGGGAGTCACGAGGACAAGAAAGTCGAGACACTACAAGTCTCGAAACATTGGAGCGATCTGGACCGTCTGTTGGTGGAGACACGTGGCGGAGACACGTGGTGGAGATTGAGCACCCGTCGGTACTTTGGCTCGTCGGGAAATCGGCATTCCTGTGGACAAGAGATCGGGGAAGTCTATAGTGAAAACCCAGACACAAATCTAAGCCGCCCGTTCAGGGGGACAGGTGTCAAAAATCCGCATTGAGTCGGGATATTCGGCATCGGGAAATAGGTGTTCCTGAGGTCGAAGGAGTTGGGACATCACAAGTCTCGAAACCCCGACGACATCAGAGCTGTCCATTTGTGGGGCCACGTGGGTGAGATCGAGAGCCCATCAACATATTGGAGGTTTGGAAGGCAAGACTTTCGGAGTACCAGAAGTCATGAAAGTGTGAGACTGGATCGGGACCGTCCATCTAGAAGGGACGTGTGGCAGAGATCGGCGTCATCGGGGAAAGTCCCGACAGGAATTTGTTGATCGACATTTGGGCCATCGGGATATCAGAGATCCTGAGGTCGAGGGAATTGGGACACTATAAGTCTCAAAACAACAAGATCATATCTGGACCGTCCATTAGGGTGAGACACGTGGTGGAGATCTTGTTAGCGATATTTCTTGCATAGGGGGGTAGAATACTAAAGAAGGGGTTAAAAACCCATTTGTCCTAAGTTTTGGGCGATTATGTGCCCATGGTAAGCGACGAGCAAGTCCCAGCGGTCCAGATTTGCGCGCCCGGATCAACGACGTGTATTAGATTTCGGACCCCCCTTACCTTCCGATCTTTAAGCAGGGGGGGGGGCGGTCCGAAATCGAGGGTGCACCTCTCCGACGGTCCAGATGAGCGTGCCCGGATCAACGACGATGAAGACCATTTCGGACCCCCCCCACCCTTCTACCTTTAAGCGGAGGGGGGGGGTCCGAAATTGTAGATGCAGTTTTCGACGGCCACGATCGAGACGCTTAGATCAACGACGCTCGTGCAACCCCGCTCTGCTCAACTTCCATGTGATTAACCAGTGTGGGCCCTATCCCTGTCACTTCATCCTCCCTTTCGCCTTTCCCCTGCTGCCATATTTCATCCATTCATCTCTCCTCTCTGGTCTGCGTGGCTTTCCCTTCTTCTCATCATCCACTCATCGTCGGCCATGTGTCCCGCTCCTCTCCACATCAGTCTCTCACCCGAAGGCGAGTTCGTTCTCCCACCTTCTCCCCATCTACCCGGGTGTCTTCCGCCGTGGATCTTCCTCTGTCACCTCTCTCTGTGATCACTCTCACTTCTCGCCACTCCTACCATACACCATGTCCTCCGCGCTGGCCCTCATGTCCGTCCCTCAAGCTATTCTGTTGTGCCAGGTGGCAGTGTGAGAAGTCTTCCCTATCCCGAGATGCTGATTTGGCTGGGCCGTTCTCAATCCCAAGAAGTAGTTATTGAAGCGGTTGGTGGTGGTTAGACATCGTCTCCACCATAATGGGGACGTCTTGCAATGAATTAAAAGCACGTCGATTCGCCGATGTAACTGTTAGAAGATCTATCGCGTCTGCCACAAGTTGCACGATTATTCAAAGATTGCGGCTAGAGGGTGTCAGAAGCCATGCAGATGCAAAGCCTTCAATGTAGTTTCTTGGTTCTGCTGCTGTTGTTATTTTGAGTATATGTAGGCATTTTTTCCATTTTTGTATCTATCGATGGTAGAGCTAAGCTCCCGACTGTATAGTTTCAGTGATACTCTGGTTTCCTGGTTATGCCTCTATGTTTGAGACTTCTTGGTTTATAAAAGACAGTTTCCTTTCTTTTCCATCTTTGTTTCATCTTTACTAGAGGGTTCACAGTGAAGGATTCACGTGGACTTAACAATCTTGTTGCGATAAAGGATTTGTTGTGGCATCTTTGTATTCTCTGGTATATGTGTTCGAATGTAAAAGGATTTTGCATTTGAATGCACTCTTCCCCTGTCTGTGATGAGCCTGATGTTTATTGTAGACCACTGCACTCTTCCTGCATAAGTCTTCCACCTGCTCGCCCTTTTACTACGACTCACTGTTTGGAGTTTATCAAGACCTCACTCGTTCATGCATGCCTGGTCTGGTTTCTGAGTTGAGATTATGCCGTTTTGAGTTTCCCTCCATTTGATCACCCTTTAAACAAATTGTGACAATAATCTGATGGGTGTCGGGCTCTGCTCCTGCTAGCAATCCAGGGGTGACCTCCGGCTCCAACATTTCTGGCACCGTTGCCGGGGATGAAGTTGAAGATTTTCCCTGGGCAGAGTGACAACGACTAACTGATTTCTAAAGGTGCATCAGATATCAGAACTTGAAGATTGCTACTGTGCACCTGGCGACTCCACTATGACGACTTCGCTGGGGAAAACCCGTTCTATCAATTGTGGCTTCGAGAGGTAGACATACGAGGTCAAATCCACATTTGCCTTTGGCCACACCAGAAGCAGACTTGGAAGCGGTGCGCAGAAAGGGATAGAGAGCAACAAAAGAAGTTTCTGCCGATGAAAAAGGTAATACGCCCTCCCCTTCTGTGAGAACTCCATTTTCAGATTCTCAGTTTCCTAGTCGTCCTTCCTCTGAAGTTTCCCATTTTCTGAACTTTGGGAGTGTTCCTGCTGAGTTTTCCCCTCCTGGTCTAGTATCAGAGGGAGAGATTCTTGTCACTCCCCCCTCAAGAGGTTTCACCACTCCTCCTTTGATTACTACTGCTGCACAGAGAGAAACACCTGCACATCCGGATCCCTTAGACTTCTCTCTGTTTTCCCCATCATCTCCTGTGAGGACCCCTCTTCTTCCCTCACCCGTTCACACTCCATCTCCTCCGATTTCTCCTCTGCTCAACATCCTTATGGCTGGTGTAAATCCCCCTCCTAATAGAATGGATGACATAGTCGCTGCTAGATATGCTCCTTTGATCCTTCCTCAGCCTTTGAACCCTCTCCCTGCTGGAGACTATTTGAAATACATGCCCAAGTTCAGTGGTGAGGGAGATGTCACTGCTGAAGAACACCTGGCTTCCTTTTACAGCTATGCAGACAACCTAAATATTGAGAATGAAGATGTTTGGATGAGAATCTTCGTCCAGAGCCTCGATGGTGAAGTTAGGAAGTGGTTCAGGGGACTGGCCCCTGGATCTATTGCTGGCATTGAGGCTCTAGATAATGTTTTCTTGAGACAGTGGGGGGATAGAAAAGATTACATATATTACATGACTAAGTTTGGGTCCCTAAAGAAGTAGGAAGGAGAGTCTGTCTCTGACTTCTCCAAAAGATTCAATAAGATGTATAATAAGATTCTTGCAGAGATAAAGCCTTCTGAAGCCTCTGCTCAAATTTCATATGCTAGTGCATTCGACCCTGATTTATGTATCGTATTAAGAGAGAGGAGAGCCACTTCTTTAGCTCAGATGCAAGATGCAGCTATAGAAGTGGAATCCAACATGTTAGCAGCCGACAGACTGAGAAACAAGGCCCACACAGATAGAAGAAACGGAAAATCAAAAGCCTCGACTTCTGACTCCGGCATCTCTGGCCCATCATCGTCCCACCCTCAAGTAAGTGAGCTGGCCCAAGTTATGAACTTTCTTAAAGAAGAGGTGGAAATATTGAAGGTGGAAAGAAGGCAGATGTATAAGGGCCCCCAGGCCACTGAAAATAGAGGAGGTTTCAGAAGAGAAAATAATTTCACTCCTCCAGCTATGCACAAAGAGAAGGAAAGAGACAGAGATGACCAGAAGATTCAGGCTCCCTTCCAGAACAATTTTATAGCCGATGAAGAAGAAGGAGAAGCAGACGAGCCTGAGCCTAAAATTCACAGTGTAGAGGTCACTCATCCTTTCCCACATCTGACTAAATCAGCATATGAAGAATCTCTCATGGATGGTCAGTTGAATGAATTGAGCAAAGTAGACAAAGCTGGCAGTGGCCGAGGCAGGTATAACCTGAGATCAGACAAGAGGGTAGCAACACCTGAAGTTCCTGAGTCATCCGCTGGAGCACAGAAGCCTGCTGACGAGGTACCAAACAATCACAAAGGTAAGAAGGCCCAACCTCTCTCCCCTATTATTCAAAATCATGCTCCCGAGATTAGAGAAATTCCAAAGCTCACATCTTCCTTTAATTTTGAGCATGAAATCCAAAAGATCAGAATCCCCGTGCCCCTCACTGAACTAATCAAACATGGGGAATTCAAAAAACGATTCTCCGACCTGTTGAAATCTGAAGCCTCTGGCCCTTCCACAGACTGCATAAACCTCCAAGATGAAAGGCCTGCAGTGGTCCTAGGTCCCCTAGTAGAAGACAGAGATGATTCATCCCCTCCCTTCTACACATCCCTGAACATACATGACAAGGTGCTGCATAATTGCTTAATGGATTCAGGAGCCTCCCACAACCTCATGCCTAAAGCTGTCATGGAAGAGCTAGGATTAGAAGTCACCAGAGCCTATCATGACCTCTACTCCTTTGACTCCAAGAGGGTACAATGTTTGGGAGTTATTAAGCACCTGGTGGTTTCCCTGTTTCAGCTACCCATGAAAATCATGGTCATGGATATAGTGGTAGCTGATGTTCCCCCCAAGTTTGGCATGCTGTTGTCAAGGTCTTGGATTAAGAGACTTGGAGGGACGTTACAGATGGACCTCACATATGCCACCATTCCAGTCTTTGGGGGGGAACATAGGAGATTGTACAGAGAAGCCCAGATATCCTACATAGTCAGTGATGAAGCAAACCCCACTAATCATCCCATCTACGCCCTAGACACTGACTTAGGATCTAGCTTATTGCAAGTCACCGAAGAGCCTGAGCCCCCCTTGCACATCAGAAAGAAGCTCGGTCTTAATCAGGGGATGCCTCCTTCAACCACCTCTGTTTGGAGGATGTTCTTCGATGGGGCCTCTTCTAGCATAGGCGCAGGTGCCGGAGTGGTATTCAAGTCTCCTTCTCAGGAAACCATATCACTGTCATACAAGCTGGAATTTGAAGTCACCAACAATGTGGCAGAATATGAGGCTCTGGTTCTAGGATTAAGGGCTGCAAAAGAAATGGGAATCAGGGAGATGGTTGTCTTCGAGGATGCAGAATTAATTGTCCAACAGGTCAAAAACGTCTATCAGACCAAGCACCCTCGCCTCAAGAATTACAGGAAGAAGGTATGGGATTTAATTGATAGTTTCTTCCTGGCTTTCAACATCTCTTTCATCCCAAGGGAAGAAAATGCTCCAGCCGACTTTCAGGCCTTCTCAGCTAGTTTGTTCGAAGCTCCTGCGCTGCTCAATGACAGATCAGAGGTGGAAATAAGATACAGACCTTCTGTACCAGACAATGTCAAACATTGGAGGGTATTTGAAGATGATCAGGAGATTGAGAAATTCCTCCAGTCCCTCGGCGACTTCTCTGCATTGCATATAGATGAGGACCCTGACGAGGGACCCGACCACCACCCTGGGGAGTTGTTAAATAAAGTTGTTGACCATCAGATTATTCAACTGCTGAGCAATCATATACCAAGAGGTCTAATCCCATTAGAAAGATTGTTCGATGGGAACGATGTGGCAATCAAGGGCAGAATTTCAGGAGATAATGCTGATACGACTGAGTGCAACATAGGCACATCAGGAGAACCCAAGTTTGTCAAGCTATCGAGGAGTTTGACTGAGGAACAGAAGATCGGATATACTGATTTGCTGAGGGAGTTTGCTAACATGTTCACATGGACCTACGAAGACCTCAAGACATACGACACGACAGTCATTGAGCATAAGATCCCGCTGAAAGAGGAGGCTAGACCTTTCAAGCAGAAGCTGAGACAGATAAATTCTACGCTGTTACCTGTCATGGAGAGGGAGGTGAAAAAGCTGTTGGATTCCCAAATCATAGTCCCCTTGAGATACTCTAGCTAGGTAGCCAATCTGGTCCCAGTAAGAAAGAAGAGTGGAGAAATCAAACTCTGTGTCGATTTCAGGAACCTGAACAGGAGTTCAAGGAAGGAAAATTACCCCCTGCCCAACATGGAACATATATTGCAGAGGGTCACTAGTGCATCAAGGATATCTATGTTTGATGGATTTTCTGGTTATAATCAGATATCAGTCATGCCTGAAGACAGAGAAAAGAAAACCTTCACAACTCCTTGGGGCACATTCATGTATGCCAAGATGCCTTTCGGGTTGATGAATGCAGGGGCAACGTTTCAGCGAGCCATGGACATAGTCTTCATCGGGGAGAAAGATGAGTTTGTGGTGATATACCTAGATGACATAAAAGTCTTCTCCCAGACTGACGCAGAGCACCACTGCCACTTGAGGAAGGTTTTCTTGAAGTGTTGCAGGTTTGGCCTTTCCCTGAATCCCAAGAAATCATTATTTTCTATGCAAGAAGGGAAGCTGTTAGGCCATATAGTCTCAGCAGAAGGAGTAAGGATTGATCCTAACAGGGTGGAAGCAATCCAGGCCCTGTCACTTCCCAGATCTAAAAAGGAGGTCCAAGCATTTTTGGGAAGGATTAATTTCCTGAGGATGTTTGTCTCAAATTTTGCTGAACTGGTAAAACATATCACAGCCATGCTCAGGAAGGGCCATGAAATAAAATGGACTGTTGTACCCAGGAAGTATTTTGACCAAATAAAGAAAGCATTGACTGAGGCTCCTGTGTTGATCAGTCCAGATTATTCTAAAGATTTTATAATATTTTCTTTTGCTTCCTTTGACACAGTAGCGGCGGTTCTGTTGCAAAAAAATGATCAAGGGAAAGAGCAGCCTATTGCCTTCTTTAGAAAGGCGCTGAGAGATGCAGAGCTCCGATATGAGATCATGGAGAAATAGGCTTATGCCTTGGTGAAAGCTCTCAAAGCTTTCAGGGTCTATGTCTTACACTCAAAGATCATTTCATATGTCCCTTCAACCTCCGTGAAGGACATACTTATACAGCCTGACATAGACGGAAGAAGAGGCAAATGGATCGCCATGATCCTAGAATTTGACTTGGATATCAAGCCCACCAAGCTGATAAAAGGGCAAGGTTTGGCCAAGCTCTTGGCCGAATCCAATTATAAAGCCTTGGAAATCAATTTTATCAATGAATAAGCTGAATCATGCAACAAAGGTTTCCTAGGCACTGTGCCACTAGCAGCATGCCCTTGGTACAAAGATATCTTGTATTTCCTGCAGGAGTTGAGACCCCCTGATGGGATGGAAAAAGGCAAGGCAAGAGCGTTAAAGCTCAAAGCTGTTAAGTATTGTCTTGTTGGCCAAGCTTTGTATTGGAAAGACCCCCAGGGGATATTACTACTGTGTCTGGACCCACAGCAGGCCCAGAAGGTTATGAATGACTTCCATAGCAGTCTCTGTGGGGGCCATTATTTCTGGAAGACCACTGCTCACAAGATCCTCCAAGCTGGGTACTGTTATCACACGGTTTGTAGGAAAGGTCTAAAGAGCTTGAGTCAGGGCTTGAAACTGGTGTAACAGGAGCTTCCCCACCCACTGTCACCTCGATGGGGAGCTCTTTCTATTTAGGAGGGCTAGTCCAAGGGAGACGTCCCTAAGAAATCTGGGTTGATGAAGGGCTAAAGGGTAATGGACCAGGTCAAAGAAGTTCCCTTTCACAGATTGTTGCCCAAGAGAGATAGTCACGGAGAGAAATCCACTGATGATGCACCTGTTTGTGAGACAAAACAAAGAAGACTAGAATATGCTTGCAGTGGGTTAGTACTTCATGAAATCAATGACTATCCTTTAACACATATATGAGCAAATGATCAAATGCAATTGTTGACGGAGTCAATGATTGCTAAACAAAGTCAAATGATTGATATCACTTCTTCAACAAAGCGCAAGAGATAATAAGCGTTCAATGTTCACAATTAAACTATGTATTATATCATTAATGCAATAAATATCAGCTCATATATAGAGTTGCTGCATCACTATATTTTTGCTACAAGAAGTGTGACGTCAAGCATTTAATATTAGGTCAAAGAAAGAAAATTGAGTGAAACGTTTTAGCAAATCAGCTTACACATGCAATTAATAACTCAATGTCAATCAAAATAGGTGAAGAGTGTCACAACGTTTGCATTTATAAGCAAGAAATCAAAGGGTATGACGTCACCTATATAAATTTTGTTGTTCTGCAGGTTAGCTAGCCAAGGAGCAACGTTTTGTCAAAATCAACCAGCAACAGGGTAAAACAAGTCCACGACTATAAAGAGATAACAAGGCCGCACCTTTCTATCCAAGCAAAAATTTATTAAGGCCAAACGTTATCAGCTTAGGGTTAGTCTTAAAACTAGCTAGGGTTAGACGCTAGGTTAGTTAGGGTAGCAAATTAAGAGTAGTTTGAGAGAAGTCAAGGCATAACAAGCTCAAGCAAGAGTTTCTAGACTAGTGCCTTGGGTTAATGGAGTCAATTTGAAATGAGACTAATGGTTTAGGAAGGTCTCAAACTTAAAGACAAGAGAGCTAGGGTTTGATGGTGTTGTTATGGCAAGGCCACCAACCCTAAACCCTAAGAAGGAAAGGCTTATCTAGGTGTAGCTAAAGATAGGCCTAGAGCTCTCTCTCCTCTCTTTAAGACTTACTTGGCAAACCGGCTAGCTCTCAAGCACAAACCTAGGGCTGAAAAGTGTTGCTCAATACAAGGCTTTCCAAAACCCTAGAAGTAAACCCTAGGTGTAAACTTAATTAGGCCTAGGACGCCTTCTTTCTTCAATTTATGCTGAAAAAACTAACTCAAGAAATGA
>ML783142.1:35555-46261 GCA_009831015.1 Picea engelmannii | reverse complement strand
GTTTTTTCTTATATGTCTTGAAGAATTACATTCATTGGAAGCACCAACTTCCTTTGTTTTCTAGCTGCAACTGGAAGGAGGCTCCAACCCCCTAGTTTCTCAGGCTACAACTTGAGGGAAGCTCCAACTCCCCAATTCTCTGGATACAACCAGAAGGAGGCTACAACCCCCAATATTCTTTGGCTATAACCGAAAGGTGGCTACAACCACTTGTCCTTGCCCCATCCTGCCACCCTAAAGTAGAAGTAGAATGATGGAACCACTGTCACACTATCATCGTGAGATATACCATTGTAAACCTATACCAATAAATCCGAACCATGCATCAACCATGCATAAACCTATACCTCAACCTGTAATCAACCTGTACCATAAAAAAGTGCATCCAATCATGTACCAAGTATGTACCAATCATGTGTCAACTACTCATCAACTATGACTCATCAATATGTACCAACATCATCAACTATACACCTCATGTATGTGCGCCAACTCATCAACTACTTGTCTCAACCATGTACTCAACATGTACCACAACCAAAAGACCTCATCAATTTCATCATCCAAATCTGATTTGTAGCTCTATAATATACCTGGTGAATATGATGACATTCCTACAAACCTTCCTTAACTTTAAAAACAAAAGACTAGTATTTTAATCAAACTTTTCTTTAGTCTCACATGCCTAGTTTTGGATTAGTCAACAACCGTAACTTGAAGTAATCAGAACTTTGAACTTGTAATGTATGAAGATCTTAAAATGATACAAAATGTTCTTCAGTGTGTTTTATGAAATTCCTGCAACTATCACTACTTGGAACCTCTCAGAAAAGGCGTTATAGCACAAATGACATACATTGTTGAATTCTGGCTTATTCTAGAGAGCGACCTTGTAGAGCGTGCCCCACACAAAATATTTGATGAATTGATCTGAAACTATTACAAAACATACTATAGACTATCCCCTAACCAACACATCTGGTTTCACTAAATTGAGACTTGTTATGAAGAATTTATGAGATGTTTACTCGAAACACCTGATTTTGACTAGTTTGAGGACTGGCCATAAACCCTATTTTCCATAGAGTGTAACTCCGAAAATACAACGACCCACAATATGAATTTTTATTAAAGATACCTGGATATGGTTTCTCACTTGCATAGAAATTTCACGGTCTCAATCATTATAGAAAACAAGTTATAACAAAAATGATGAGATGACCTGTAAATAACATACTTTAGAAAGCACCAACAAACGAATTTATCCTTCCTTGCATTTCGGCCTTCTTTTCTTGACCTTCCCTCAGAATTCCAGTTTATATATCCTTGGTTACCTCAGAAATATATAGATATTCAATATGCTCAAGTGTAATTCAAATGAGAGAGCCTTGCCTCTTATTTATACTCTCCAAGTAGCTTCCTTAAAAACATCTTCTAGGTCACTTGGCCCACTTTCCTTATTTTAAAATTGGGTCCACTTCTAATTTCTCCATTAAATTTATTATTGAAATAATTTATTTTGTATTCACTTTGAATTATAATACACTCATCACTTCACTTTATTATTTACCTTTTAAAATCTCTTAAACCACTTTGACTACTTTGACCTTTTGGGGCTTCTAGATGACATATGAGGGTCCTCCAACTGCATAAGGCCATAACTCTCAAACCGTGAGGAGTTATGTGACGTTCTACATACCACCAGAAATGACATGGCATGTACTATCCATATAGAATAGTATTATCTGAAAATATATCATAAATCATACCGTTACCCAAACTCGGGGTCTCCAACTTCTCATGGCCATAACTCTCTAACCATGAGGAATTATGTGACATTCCACATACCACTAGAAATGAAAAGACAAGCACTATCCATATAGGATATTTTCCCTGACAAATTCACTTTCCTCCATCTCATTATTCCACAATTAAGCATGGGTTCTCTTACTCCACAAAGCGTCTTCCTATGAGGGATTTCACCATAAGCGGACCACTTTGGAGTTCATCCATATTTACTTCTTATCAACCATGAAAAAACAATAATGAGTCATATTTGCATCAAACAATATTGGGTCCATTACCCAAACCTTTGTGTTATGGGGGTTTCTTCAAGGGTTGACATAAATGACAACCAACTTTAATCAACAATCTCCCCCTTTGGCATTGATGGCAACACGCTGATGTAATATTGAAATCATATCACTCATGCTCCCCCTGGAACCATGCCTTTGTCCTCTGCATATGATAAATCTGCTCCCCCTAGAACCATGCCTCTGTTCTCTGAATCTGATAAATCTGCTCCCCCTGGAACCATGCCTCTATCCTCTGCATCTGATAAATCTCTCCCCCTTTTTCATCAATGGCAAAGGTATCTTTCCATATGGGGTTGCTCCCCTGGATAAACTATCCTCTTATGGTGCTTCCTCGTGTACATCTAAGACATATAAGATAATCATTAAAAAAGAATTCAAAAAGCATTCATTTTTGCAGTAGAAATAACTCCAAGTCTTCGTCGAAGATATTCAAAGGCTTCCCATGGAAGTGGTTTTGTAAAGATGTCTACCACTTGTTCTTTTGTGCCCACATACTCAACTCTGATGTTCTTTTTTGCAACCTGTTCCTATAGAAAGTGATACTTGATTGGAATGTGCTTCGTCTTGGAGTGCATCACCGGGTTTTTTGAGATATTGATGACACTTGTATTATCACAATAAATTGGAATGGGCTCATCATACTCAACCTATATATCTGTCAAAGTTTGTTTGTAAGGTAGCTAGAGAGGTAGTGGGGGGGCCCAGAGGGCCCATAGTGATAATAGTGGAGGTCATTCAATGTAAGGTTGGCTAGGTCCACTATATTATTAAATAAGACCCACTATGGTAATTAGATATAATAAATGTAAAAAGACTTCTTAGAAGGTTCTACTTCTAGAAGATTCCTCCTCTAGAATGTTCTTAGGTGATGGTAGCACTATATAAAGGGGTTCAAGCAATGTAATGAGACATGAAGAAAAATATTGTATTTGGAGCAGTAGCTCAATAGGAGGATGCCCACTCGAAGAGGCAAGTGAACAGGAGAGGATCCCTTCCATAATATGATCCATTGTATGGTCTTGCCCTACCTCAAGGGTTTGATATAATAAAGTGGTGTTTTTATATATTGTTATTCTATATCTATTGTGGTGATTTTGTATTCAGTCTTTGGTTCTTAACAAGTGGTATCAGAGCACTTTCCTTGGCCGAAGTTGTGGGCAAATATTTTTTATTTTTGCAGATTTTTTTTTCAGAGAAGAAAAAAGAGGGCCGCGACATTCTAGACATTTTCAGTATATTTCTATGCAAAATTTACAGAAAATGGTTGTATATCTAAGTTCCTCTCAGAAAAACACCCAATTTGAAAAAAAAAATCATCCAAAACGGAGTCCGGAAGGTCAAGATATTGAGGTTTTAAAATCTACAATTTTTCAGGGTTTTTCTGCGGACGGCGGCGCGATTTGTTTTTATTTTTGTAGTATTTGGAGGCCAAATTTGCCCAAATAAATTACATACCTGAGTTCCTCTCACAATTTCACCCAATTTCAAAAAAAAAATCAGCCGAAACGGAGTCCGGGAAGTGAAGTTATAAGCATTTTAACTTTAGCAGTTTTTAGGGTTTTTCCAGAAAAAGCTGCGATTTTCTGCCGAAACTTATTGTGTCTATTTTTTTGAGTTTTTTCGTGATGACTGCAGGAATGAAGAGTTCATAGGGTGCTTAGATGGCTATTTCATCTCAAACCTTAAAAGAAATTCTTGAATCATTCAAAGCCCAAGTGGATGCTAGATTGGATGTGTTAGCACAAGGCGTCACAGACAACCTCACAAATATCATCACAGATGGCCTCAATGATAGTTTTCGTAGTATTCAAGATTCATTGAATAACATGCAGGAGAGATTTCTTATGCAGGGCCTCATGAATGAATATAATCAAGAAATATATGCTTGGTATGATTTTGAGGACGATTGTGATGATTGGTATATGGATAGTTGTCATTTCTGAGATGACAACCACTTCCATATTTTATTTGATGACTCCACTCCACCCTCTGCAGAGAAAATCAATGTCCCACATCAGGAGCTAGTTACCAGCATTCAGTCTGCATATTCTACAGTGGCATTATTCCTTCCAGATTCTGCTACGACTCTTTTCCACTATGTGGAGGGATCTTCTTATTTGGATCCACATGATAGGTGTTTGTCTTTGGAGCATCATTTGGAGTTGGTTATTAGGTTCCCAAATCTTCTACGGGGAGTTCACATGAGCACTTGGACATGGAACCCGGGCTTACAATGGTGGTTGGACTACTTCAGCATGGTGGATTTCCTTTCTAGATGGGACTTTGGTTCTTCAGTCTTCTTCAGCATTACGGTCCACAATTATCCATGGGACCCTGGTATATGGTTGTACATCAAGCGTTGAGGACAATGCTTTCATAAGGGGGATGGAATGTAAGGTAGCTAGAGAGTTAGTGGGGGGGTCCAGATGGCCCATAGTGATAATAGTGGAGGTCATTCAATGTAAGGTGGGCTAGGTCCACTATATTATTAAATAAGACCCACTATGGTAATTAGATATAATAAATGTAAGAGGACTTCTTAGAAGGTTCTACTTCTAGAAGATTCCTCCTCTAGAATATTCTTAGGTGATGGTAGCACTATATAAAGGAGTTCAAGCAATGTAATGAGACATGAAGAGAAGTATTGTATTTGGAGCGGTATCTCAATAGGAGGATGCCCCCTCGAAGAGGCAAGTGAACAGGAGAGGATCCCTTCCATAATAGGATCCATTGTATGGTGTTGCCCTACCTCAAGGGTTTTGATAATAATAAAGTTGTGGTTTTCTTATGGTTTCATATATCTTGTGTGGTGTTTGTATTCAGATATCTTTGGATCTATTGTGATATTTTGTATTCAGCTATTTGGTTCTTAACATTGTTTCATCCAAAGAACCTGTGTACAACATGTTGCTACTGCAATATACTCTACCTCGACTGTAGATGGAGATACCAATGATTGTTTCTTGCTTAGCCATGATACCAAACACTCACCTAAGTAGAACACTGCAACACTAGATCTTCATCGGTCATCAATACAACATGCCCAATCTGCATCTATGTAGGCAATAAGTTATAGATCTTTTCCTTTTGGATACCATAATCCAAACTCTTCTGTTCCTTTGAGATATCTGAAGATCCTCTTTATTGCTAGTACATGTGATTCCTTTGGTGCTGCTTGAAATTGTGCCACCTGTCCAACTGCCTGCATTACATTTGATCTAGATGCTATCACATATAGTAGACTTCCAATCATTGACCTATATTGCCTCTGATCTATAGACTTTGAATCATCATCTTTGCTCAACTTACAACTTGTTTGCATGGGAGTGATAACTGGTTTGCAATCTTCCATTCTGAACCTCTTTAGCATTTCTCTGATATACTTGGTTTGAGAAATAAAAATTCCTTGGTTGCTTTGACATATCTGAAGTCCGAGAAAGAAGGATAGTTCTCCAAGTAACGACATTTCAAATTCATTCTGCATGTCTTTTGCAAATTTTTGTCTTAACTTGTCATCATCACTACCAAAAATAATATCATCAACATAAAATTCAATTAATAAAATATTACCTTGATTTACCTTGATGTAGAGGTTGTTATCTACGCTTCCTTTTTTGAACCCTGCCTATTGCAGATACTTATCCAATCTGGAGTACCATGCTCTAGGAGCCTGTTTTAGACCATACAATACATTCTTTAATTTACACACATAGTTTGTGTTCTTTGACAACTGAAATCCTTCTGGTTGTTCAATGTAGACTTCTTCTTCAATTTTCCCATTCAGAAAAGATGATTTTACATCCATCTGATATACTTTAATATTTTTGGAGCATGCATAAGCTAAAAGAAAACATATTGCTTCCATTCTGGCAACTGGGGAAAATGTCTCTTCAAAGTCAATTCCTTCAATCTATACATATCCTTTACATACCAATCTAGCTTTGTTCCTTGTAACCTATCCATCTTCATTCAATTTATTCCCGAAAACCCATTTTGTGTCGATCACATTCTTATTCTTTGGTCTTGGAACCAATTTCCAAATGTCATTTTTATCTATTTGATCCAATTCTTCATCCATGGCCTTATTCCAAAATTCATCCTTTATGGCTTTTTCAAAACAGTTTGGTTCAATTGTAGATAAGAGTGCTAAGTGTGTTTATTCTGGTGAACAGATTTTTCTTCTAGTCTCAACTCCTGCATCTTTGTTTCCAATAATCTGATCTGAAGGATGATTCTTCTGTACTCGTTTGCTAGGTGTCTTTGGAGATACTTGTTGAACTTTCTCTTCTACTTTTGTTGGATTTTCTTCATATTCATCTTCCTCTTCTTCTTCTTTTTCATCTTCTTCTTCAAAAAGTTGTTCCATTGATTTGTTTTCTTTTTTCTTTGATTCTGGTCTGCCTGTTTCATCAATTGTTACGTTGATGTTTTCCACAACTTTGTTTAATCTTAGATTGTAACACTTGTATGCTTTCCTTGTACTTGAGTAACCAACAAGTATTCTCTTGTCCACACGAGAGTCAAACTTTCGCATTCTGCCATCTTCTCTTTTGATGTAGCATTTGCTTCCAAAAACTATGAAGTTCTTCACATTTGATGGTCTTCCTTTCCATAGCTCGTAGGGAGTTTTATTAGTGTTGTTTCTGAGCATTACTCTATTTTGAATGTGAACTGTTGTATGCATTTCCTATGTCCAAAACATATCTGTCAAATTTGAATCCATTATCATTGTTTGAGCCATTTCTTGTACTATCCTGTTCTTTCTTTCAACAACTCCATTCTATTGAGGTGTCCTAGCGATGGAGAATTGTCTTTTTATTCCATGATTGCTGCAGTGGTCCATAAATTCCTTTGAGGTGAATTCTCCTCCATTATCTGATCTTAAGCATTTGATTCTTGAATCCATCTCATTTTCAACCATTTCCTTATAGATCTTGAAATTTTCAAAAGCTTCTGATTTGTTCTTGAGAAAGAAAATTGCAGTCATTTTTGTATAATCATCAATTAATAACATAAAATATCTCTCACCTTTTAATACTTTTGTTGTAGTTAGTCCAACTAGATCAGTATGCACAATTTCCAATGGTTTTGTTGTTGAATATTCCTTTGATTTGAACCTGGTTTTTGTTTGCTTTCCTTGTTGGTAATGCTTGCACAAAGTGTTGGTTGGTTTCGTGATCTGGGGCATTTCTCTAACTACTTCTCCTTTGTTGACTTTGACAAGGTTATCAAAATGCATGTGGCCCATTCTTCTGTTCCATAGCCAACTTTCATCTTCCTTTCCTAGACAACACTTTTCATTTTCAATTTCTCTTAACACATATATGTTGCTTGAAGTTCTTGCAACTGTAGCGACCAATTTCCCTTAACATTCTTTTCTTATCTCACACTTTTGTGAATTGAAAGTAACTTTATGACCTTGGTCACACATTTGAATCACACTTAAAAGATTATGTTTCATATATTCTACTAATAGAACATTTTTTGCCTTTTCATTCTTGTTCCCAATTCAGACTGTGCCTTTTCCAATGATTTTGGATGAATAACCATTTCCAAAGGAGACTGATCCATCTCTTTCCTTTCGTAATGTAAGAAACTTGTCTCTATCACCTTCCATGTGTTTTGAACGTCCACTGTCAACATACCAACCACATTTCTTCTATTTAGCTTGTAGAGCGACTTTACATTCTTCATTGCTATATTGATATTGCTTTCTTATCCATGCCATTTTCTGAGGTTCTTGTTTGTGACTCTGTTGAGGTTCTTTAGGAGGGACTGTCATTTTGCAATTTTTGGCCATGTATCCAAAATTATTACATTTGTAACATTCCACTTTAGTGCTCAAAGATTCAAACCTGTTGTAACTTCTTCTTTGCGTTTCACTAGGTCTTCTTGAATAACCCCTTTGTATATGAATCTCAAGGTAGTTATTGTTCTTGTTGTTAGCTCTGCAATTTACAACTTTATGTCCAAAATTATTACATGCATAACATAAACCAAAAAATATAGTTTGATACCTCGTATTTTAAGATCTTATGAAAGGAGGTTCTCTTATGAATCCTTCTTCTTGAGGCCTGTCTATCTGTTATTGATTCTGAAATCTGAATCTTCTCGATGGAGGAGTGTCCCTGTAATCTTCTGTGTATATCTTTTTATCCCCTTTGATTGTTTTTGCATAACTTTTTGGATTTGTTTCTTACTCTATTGTTTTGGAGCTTGATCCCTTTTCTGTCTGATTGTATCCAAGTCTGGACTTGTCAAGATAATATTTTTGACTACTGATAATGTCATCTAGAACTTTTGAGCTATTCTGCATATTTTTCATTTGAATATCCTTTCTTAGTGTGTCAATCTCTGCTTTCAGGTTTCCAATGATCCTGCCATTTCCTTCTAGTTGTTCTTTGAGTACTTCTTCAATTCTTTTATCTTCTTCTATTTGAAACTTCAGTTTTGTGATCATTTGTTCCAGTTCTTGAGTGTCTTTTTTCTTATCTAGTTCTTCTTGTAGTTTCTTGTTTTTCTTTTTTTCTTTTATGATAACTTCTATGGCACTCATTAATTCTTCTTGGAAGTCAACTTTTGACTCTTCAATTTCTTCTTCATATGCTTCTTCATATTCTTCTTTGGAGTCTTCTTTATCAGAGTCTTCTACTACCATGAATATAAATCTCCCTATTTCACCGTCACTGACTTCATCTTCATCTGATGATGAGATGTCTTCTTTGGTGCAAAAATTTTTCTTGAAAACTTTTTTTGTAGTTCTTTTACCTTTATATGTTTGTCTGCCTTTTGAGTAACCTTTATCATTTCTCTTTTTCTTATGAGGACATTTGTTAGCAAAATGACCAATACCATCACAATTAAAAAAAATTAAAGGAAGATTACCTCTGTACTTACCATTGGTTCCCTTGTTCAGTCTTTTGATGAAGTTGGCCACTTCTTCATCATCTTCCGAGATGTTGTTGTTCCTGCTATATTCTTCTTATTCCTTTTTCTTTTTCTTTGATCTTTTGGATGTTTTGAAGGATGCTTCTTTTACATCTAGATTTTCCTATTCAGTTCTCATCTCATATGCTGTGAAGATTCCATGTAGTTCATCCATGCTTATTGAGTTTAGATCCAATCTTTCTTTTAGTGCTGATATCTTAGGGTTGAATCTCATAGGAAGAGATATTAGTACCTTTTGAACAATTACAAATTCTTTGATTTCTTCTCCCAATCCTATGACTACATTCACTGTTTCATCGACTCGTAAGAAGTAGGCTCCAATATCTTCATTTTCCTTCATTTTTAGTTGTTCGAACTAACCTCTGTACGTTTGAAGCTTTGTTTCTTTGACTTTTGAATATCCTTCATAAATATTTCGAAGCTTGTCCTAAATCTCTTTAGCAGATTTACAATGTGCAAATTTGGTGAATACCGTATCACTGAAACCATTTAAAAGTGCATTTATGGCTTTGGAATTATTATCACCAAGTTTCACTTCTTTGTCATTTGTTGGTGGAACTATCGGTGCTGTGTATCCATCTACTATTGATTTCCAAACTTGAAATCCCTGTGCCTGTATATATGACTTCATCCTTATGCTCCAAAAAGCATACTTCTATCCATCAAACTGTGGTATTCCATTTTTATACGAGTTGGTACTCTCCATGATCTACCTTTCAGTGGTTAAATTGATTTATGCAAGAACTTGTTCTAATACCAATTGTTGGATTACTAAGAGGGGGGGTGAATAAATAATAGCGTAATTATAATCATTTTTCTTCAAATGTTATATCAATGTAGAATTATTATCCAATAATGAGCAGTAAGAAATAAACAATCACACACATACACAGTACACTAGTGTTTTACATGGAAACCCAAATCAGGAGAAAACCACATAATGTTTTTTCTTATATGTCTTGAAGAATTACATTCATTGGAAGTACCAACTTCCTTTGTTTTCCAGCTACAACTGGAATGAGGCTCCAACCCCCTAGTTTCTTAGGCTACAACCTGAGGGAAGCTCCAAATCCCCAATTCTCTGGCTACAACCAAAAGGAGGTTACAACCCCCAATGTTCTCCAGCTACAACCAGAAGGTGGCTACAACCACCTGTCCTTGCCCCATCTTTCCACCCTGAAATGGAAGTAGAATGATGGAACCACTGTCACACTATCACTGTGAGATATACTGTTATAAACCTGTACCAATAAATTTGAACCATGCATCAACCATGCATAAACCTATACCTCAACCTGTAATCAACCTGTACCATAAAAAAATGCATCAACCATGCACCAACTTGTAATCAACCTGTACCATAAACAAGTGCATCAACCATGAACCAACCTATAATCAACCTGTACCATAAACAAGTGCATCCAACCATATACCAAGTTTTTACCAATCATGTGTCAACTACTCATCAACTATGACTCATCAATATGTATCAACATCATCAACTATATACCTCATGTACGTGAGCCAACTCATCAACTACTTGTCTCAACCATGTACTCAACATGTACAACAACCAAAATACCTCATCAATTTCATCATCCAAATCTGATTTGTAGCTCTATAATAGACCTGGTGTATATGATCACATTCTTGCAAACCTTC
>ML783142.1:4360-16776 GCA_009831015.1 Picea engelmannii | reverse complement strand
GATCATACTCCTATAAGATTACAAATTGGTCTGTGATCCCTGTTGTTGAGTCAGTATTTCCAAGACAGTTGTCGTGTCGTCAATATGTTCAAAGAGAAGTTCAACCTGGAAAGCCTTCTATTGCGTCAGCCATTTCTACAGTCCTTAAGCCTTCTATTGCATTGGCCATCCCTGAGTCAGTCCTGAATCACTTGTTACTCTAATCTACATCAAATCTTGTTACTTGTTTCGTGTCACTTATGTGGGATACATTAAGGCCCTCCTGTGACGAGTTTTTTCCTGTCGACTTCAACTCATTATCCAGAAATTAGACTTAGAAACTAATTGGTAGCTTGGAACTTGCATGCCTCAATGGCAGGTTTCCTCGCTTTTGACAGTGGGTTTTCATTATTGACCCCTGATTGGGAGATTCCACCGAGTGTTCAACTTCAGCTCATTTATTCACATTCGTTGGATTGTACTAGTGTACCTTGGGAGTCATTGACATTAATGGTGATTTCCCTCACACTTTTTAATGGTATACACTAATGACCAGTAATCAAGTGGTTTCTACCATGTTCGACTTCAACACATGTATTCACATGGTTAGATTCATACTATAGAGTGATAGAGATGAAGACCCTGGATTTTTTTTGACAGATCCAGGTTGCGTTGGAGTATATTCAGTGTACTATTGCATATATCCACATTGTATGTCTGGTAGCTATGTTCAAATTTGAGTCTTTAACACATAGATCCACAGTGTATTTTTGGTGGCTATGTTCATATTTGAGTCATATTGGCATGGATCCACAGTGTATGTTTGGTGGCCATGACCTGTCTTACTTGACATGGATCTTCACATGTCGGCATTCATGCTTTAATTCATTTGTATTCTGAGTATGGGAATGCCTACCTCAGTGATGATATATTATTGTACTATATTTCCTTGTTTGTTGGCAGGTTTTCGATCGACTGTTCCTTGTTCCCTACACACACTCGACAAAGTATTTCAGCTATCACTTTGTTCTAACTTCATACTTTAGGGGGCTCTCTGTTACACATTATTTTTTTCATCCCTATGATCATTAATGATGTAAGCCTATCTGTTGCTTTTAGAGGGGTCAATGGCCTGAGTTCCTAAAGAGAAAAGGGAGAAGAACTTTTCCTGAGAAAAGAAGTTGCATTTTCCTATGTAAAACCTTATAGAAAAGGAAGTTCACAGGTTGTTATATAGGCAGGGTGTGAGAATGACCCATTCTCGCAGGTTGCACTATAGCTAGGGTGCGAGATGTTCACAGGTTGCTCTATAGCTAGGGTGCGAGAATTCCTACACGTGGGAAAAATGAGCGTTTTCTCGAATCTTCTAGAAGGAGAAACTTCTATGGTGAGGAGACATCCGAATGGTTTGGATCTTACTCACTTTCATGATTTAGTGGGATCATCCTAACCTCCTCACCTTATCCTCTTCAAATTATAAAAGGAGAGGAGTTCTCATGGAGAAAGTTAGCTTTATTGGTTCTTGAGCTTGTTAGCTTTGGTTGGCTTGAAATTATTAGCTTGGTTGGAGTGGCTTTGAGATTTGCTTTGTCAAGATAGATTGTGAATATCATCAGATCTATTCTCTCAGAATTCTTGGAGTGAAAGTGTGTGGGGAATGAAGGATAGTTGGAAGGGACCTTACGACATCAAGGCGATGGTTGTAATCTCTCTTTCACATTTAATATGATACAGTAATATGATTCTTTCCTATAAAGCTTGTTGTGTTTTATTGTATGATTCCTTGATCACATACATAGGTTTATATTGAGTTTATGCTATTACTATCACTTTGTTTGGTTATGTTTTTTTGCACGATCATCATTGTATGATCTTTGGAACAGAGCTAGCATGGCGATGGTGAGAGGAAGCGACATTTAAATGGTATGTCACCCATCCCTCTTTAGTTAGTAAATTCAATACTTAAAACTTAAGAAAAGCGTCATGTTCTGTCTTGCTTTGTTCTAGATCCAGGTGGATCTAGGGAGATCGGTTAGTTTCCGCACCTACGGATTTATCCAATAACACTTGGTCCAGAGATTCAAGGAGCTGAAGAATGACTCAACTGGATCCTCCAGTTCTAAGTCATTCAGCGCTACGAAAATAATAGGAACCGATTAGAAACAATGTAACTGCTACAGTGATCCAACCTACATCATCCTATAATAGCTACAACTCGACTGGATCCTCCAATTCCGATCCATTCTAACACAGTAAACAGAGATGAAAAAGAAGCTGACATCCATAAAGTAAGAAGTCTCAAATGCCTTATACATTAACTAGAGTGACCAAGGCTTCATCAAAACTTTACAATTGGGAGCTTTGCTCAACCATCGATCCTTTACAAAATACAAAGAATGAGTCTATATACTCATGAAAATTCACCTCACGGAGGCGTATCCAGTCACCCAAAGCCTGGTGTCCCTTCAGTCAAACTCGTACTGATATCTTTCTTTAAGCACCACCTCAACTATGCATGGCCCCTGTAAGGAGGGTAGCTGAGCCATTAAGTGTTGGGCTAGCGTGCGCAGACTTCTCTGTCGAGTTGAGGACTTCGGCATGGCTTATTTGAAAAATTTGATACAGAGGACCTCTTTGAGCAGACCACTTGCCAGACCCTCCATTCTCTATACTTAATGAATGAAAAGAGGTTTCAACCACCCACTCTTGCCATCATTTACTCCAAGCAAGAAACAATATTGAGGTCGGACCCGATGGTGCCTGGACATCGCGAGGATCCCCTCTGTAACGGAACTCAGTGCCTTTGGCCTTCTATACATAGCTCCTTTCTTTCTCCAAGTGACCACAGGCTGTGACCATGGCACTTTCGACGTTTGCGAATGGGAAGGAGCTAATCCCTGCATTTAGAAATCACGATGAGCGAAATGCCGAGACACCTCAGTCTGGTGCCATGCATCCTTCTGAGATTTGATGGTCCTGAAACTCACTTGGCGATATTGTGGGCCTGGGTCTGAGACTCTCCCGGCACCTCATGAATCGAAATATAACGGAGCTGCTCTTTGCACCTTGGAGTCACGATGGGCAAAACGCCGAGATGGCTCAGTTTGCCGCTAGGTGTCCCCTTTGGATGGATGGTTGAAAATGCTTCGTGATACCGTGGGCCCCACTTTCGACGCTTTTGACACTATTAGGGTTCAGGGTTTTGAGATGTATAACAACATGAAACTCTCACCCCTCGAACTCCCAAATGCCGAAACGTTGACGCGACTAGATCTCGTACCATGCATCCTTAGGATGAATGGACGAGGGGGTATTCGATATTTAAAAGGGAGCCACCCTCATTTACAGGCTCGCTTGAAGTCACGTAGTGCTAAGACCATGGGCTCGGCTCTAAAGGAGCTTTCATCATTTTTCCGATCGAAGATCTCAACTGCAACGAATTAGAGGCTCCTTGTTTCCCGAAACTCTGATCCCCGATACATTGACTGGAAGCCACCTGTCTCAATTGGATCAGACGACCCAGATTTGTCTTGAATTTTTGGAGCTATCTCTCGCATTAACCCCGGGGCAACTTGGCAACCCCAAAATCCTGATGACCATTGATCATATTTATAGGTGGATCTCGGTGGCCGTCAACAAAACTTTTCCCATTCGCTCGAATTGTAACTGAAAAGAGGTTCCTCTGTGCTGCGCTTGGGTGCTTCCCGGGCAATCCTGCATACCTGTGTACCTTTGTGCCTACCTGTGTACCTTTGTGCCCCGATACGAAAATTGTTGCTAACATTAGGCTCCATGGGGGATAGAGTCATCCCCGTGATGCTCTAAGGACTCATTTTGCAGTTCCAGTGCCTTGTTGTTGGGCTATGGAGTCATTATTAAGATGAAAAATATAAATGAAAACGAACAAAGAAACAAAAAATACAATATTTACAAACAAAGGAGCCATCTGAGACTCAAACAAGACATTTCTTCAGAAAATGCCCATTCACTGGGTTGCTGAAAACTTCTTCACCTTCCAAACCTCGTAACCTGTACGTGTTATTTGAGAAAGTCTTAGAGATTTTGAAAGGCCCAATCCACAGGGCTTCAAATTTGTTGTGTTTGCCCTTATCTTGCTTAGGAGCATCCCATTTCAGCACCATGTCTCCTATCTGGAACCGCTCCTTCTTGGCCTTCTTATCGAAACCCTGCTTGATCTTTTACTGATGGTCCTGAATTCGGTCCACTGTCTGCTCCCTAGCCTGTTGGACCTCCACTAACTGATGAATCCTTCTGATCATGTCGTCAGGCACCTCCTGATGGTCTTGGAGGAATTTTTATACAGGAATGGCTAAATGAGAAGGGAAAACAACCTCTGCTCCATAGACTAATTGGAAAGGAGAGACGCCGATATATCTCTTTGTGGTCACTCGGTTAGCCCATAGAGAAAATTTTAATCTAGAATTCCAGGCCTTCTTGTTGTCTTCCAACAGCCTTTTGATGATCCTTATCAGGCTTTTGTTGGAGGATTCTGCTAAACCGTTTCCCTGTGGATAATATGGGGTGGAGTGAATTAGCTTGATTCTGAACTACTCGCAGAACTTGGCCAATGGCTCGGACCCGAAAGCAGCTGCGTTATCAGTGAAAATTTTACTCGGGTAGCCGAATCTTGGGATGAGGTCCTCTAGGAATCCAATGATTACCTTGTGGGAAGCACTCTTGGTAAGGATAGCTTTGATCCACTTGGTAAAGAAATCTGTAGCAATTAGGATCCACCTGTGCTGCCCACTGGAAGCAGGGTGAATTTCTCCAATGAAATCTAGGCCCCACTGCTAGAAAGGTCCTGAAACCACCACCAGATTTAACGATAGAGACTTGAGTTGCTGCTTTCCTGCAAATTTTTGACATTTGATGCAGGCTTTGACCCCTTTGCAGACGTCAGTGAACATGGTAGGCTAGTAGTATCCAGCCTTGAGGATTTTGTTGACTGTGGCTTTCCAGAAATGGTGCCCTCCACATAGGCCGCTATGAAATTCAACCACGATCATTTTGGCCTCTTGTGGACTCATGCATTTTAAAAGTACCCCCAGGGGGTCTTTCCAATATAACATTTGATCGATCAGGCAGTATCTAACTGCCTTGAGCTTTAGAGCTCTTACTTTGTTCCTTTGCAGGCCATCTAGGGGCCGTAACTCTTGCAGAAAGTATATGACATCCTTATACCAAGGACATCGAGCTAATGGGGGCTCTCTTCGAAGTTCCATATCAGACAACCAACTTTGTGGAATTTCTGAGCATTCGTTTATGAAACTTATCCCCAGGGCTTGGCAGTTTGCTTCAGCCAACAACTTGGCTAAACTTTGACCTTTGATCAATTTGGTGGGCCTTATTTCCAGGTCGAATTCCAGAATTTTGGTTATCCATTTACTCCTTCTCCTGTCTATGTCAGGCTGAATAAGAATGTCTTTAACAGTAGCCGAGGGGAAATAGGTGATGATTTTTGACTGCACGACGTAGGTTCTAAAATATTTGAGAGCTTTTACTAGAGCGTAGGCCTGCTTCTCCATAGTGTCATACTTGACTTCGGCATCCCTCAATGCTCAGCTAAAATAAGCAATAGGCTGCTCTAGCCCAATGTCGTTTGTTTGTAATAGAACAACAGCCACTGTGTCAGGTGAGGCAAAGGAGAAAATAAGGAAATCCTTCGAGTAGTCGGGACTAATAAGCACAGGAGCTTCAGTCAGGGCCTTCTTGATTTGTTCAAAGGAATGTCACAATTGAGAGGTCCACCTTACTTCATTTCCTTTCTTCAACATGGTTGTTATAAGCTTTACCTCCTCAGCAAAGTTAGGCACAAACCTCCTTAGAAAATTAATTTTACTGAGGAAATATTGGACCTCCTTCTTGGACCTCGAGATCGATAAGGCTTGTATCGCCTCAACTCTGCTGGGGTCAATTCTGACTCCTTCCGCTGATATTATGTGGCCTAGTAACTTTCCCTACTGCATGGCAAATAGAGATTTCTTGGGGTTTAATGAAATGCCAAAATTTCTACATTTCAAGAAAACCTTCCTGAGATGGCGACAATGCTCTTTATCAGATTTTGAAAACACTGTGATGTCTTCCAGATAAATGACCACAAATTTATCCTTTTCCCCAACGAAAGCTATGTCCATGGCACGCTGAAATGTTGCCCCTGCATTCATTAATCCAAACGGCATCTTGGCATACATGAATGTCCCCCATGGAGTGGTAAATGTCGTCTTTTCCCTATCCTTAGACAGAACAGAGACCTTATTGTAGCCAGAGAAACCATCAATCATGGATATCCTGTAAGCTCCTATTACCTTCTGCAGTATGTGTTCCATCTTTGGCAAAGGGTAGTTATCCTTTCGTGAGCTTTTTTTCAGGTTTCTGAAGTCTACACAGAGCCGGATCTCTCCATTCTTTTTCCTTACTAGCACAAGGTTGGCCACCCACTTTGAGTATCTCAGATGTACAATGATCTGAGCTTGAAGCAGCATCTTCACTTCCCTCTCCATGATAGGCAGCAGTATAGGATTGATCTATCTCAGCTTCTTCTTAAATGGCTTTGCCTCCTCTTTTAATGGGATATTATGCTCATGACATAAATGTCATATGCTCGTAGGTCCAGGAAAACACATCAGAAAATTCCCTCAGAAGTCCAACGTATTTTGACCTCTTCTCCTTTGTTAGACTTCTCAATATTTTGACAAACTTGGGCTTACTTTCGGTGCCAATGTTGCACTGAATAGTATCAACATCATCTGCTGAGATCTACCCTTTTAATGCCACATCATTTCCATCAAAAAGCCTTTCTAGAGGAACTAATCCTCTTGTAATATGATTGCTGGGCAGCTGCACAATGTTACGCTCTGCAATCTTATTCGGAAAATTACCCTCATCAAGCCTTTCTTCAGAGATAGAGTCTTGGTCGATATGCATCTCTGAAAATTCTTTGATGGTCTCCAAGAACTTCTTGATCTCGAGATCATCCTCAAATACCTTCCAATGATTGATGTTGTCAGGTATGGAGGGCTTGTATTTTACTTCCACATCATATTTGAATTTAGGCTGCAAGGGTACTTTGAAATTAGTTGCTGATGTAGCCAAGGAATCTGCCATCATGTTCTCCTCTCTTGGGATGAAAGAAATGTTAAATGTTGAGAATAAACTATCAACTAGGTCCCACACCTCATTTATGTAGCTTCTGAGTCGAGGATGTTTAGCCTGATAAGTGTTTCTGACCTATTGGACCACCAACTCTGCATCACCGAACACTGCTACCTCTTGAATTCCCATTTCCCTTGCGGCTCTCAACCCCAGGACGAGAGATTCATACTCTGCCACATTGTTGGTAGCTTCAAATTCCATCCTGTATGATAGAGATATGGTTTCCTGAGCGGGTGACACAAAAACCACCCCAGCTCCAACACCTTTCCTGGAAGAGGCTCCATCAAAGAACATTTTCCAGACTAGGGTGATGGAGGGAGGAAATTTAGGGGAAATGGTGGGTTCCTTTCTGAATTTGAGAGGAGGCTCGGGGGCATGGGTGAGTTGTAGTAAACTGGAGCCTAAATCAATGTCTAAGGCAAAGATGGGATGATTGGTAGGGTTGGCTTCATCGATGATTATATAGGCCAGTTGGGCTTCTCTGTATAGCCTTCTATGCTCTCCTCCAAACACTAGGATAGTAGCATATGTGAGGTCCATCTGCAAGGTTCCCCCTAGTATTTTTATCCAAGATCTTGATAACAACATACCGAACTTGGGGGGGACATCGGCTACTACAATATCCATGACCACACTTTTCATGGGTAGCTGAAACAAGGTCACGACCAGGTCTTTGATAACTCCTAGACACTAAACCCTTCTGGAGTCAAAGGAATAGAGGTCATGATAGGCTCAGGTGACTTCTAGTCCTAACTCTTCCATGATGGTTTTGGGCATGAGGTTGTGAGAAGCCCTCGAATCCATCAAGCAGTTGTGCAGCACCTTGTCATGTATGTTCAGGGAAGTGTAGAAGGGAGGGGACGAGTCATTTATGTATTCTATCATAGGACCTATGATAACTGTAGGCTTTTCATCTTGTAAATTGATGGAGTCTGTGGGAAGGCATGAGGTCTCAGACAGAAATCGGGACCAAATGCACTAGCATAATAAATTTTGGCTGAGGCTTCTGAGGGCTTTATTTCAGCAGGAATCTTATTATACATCTTATTGAATCTTTTGGAGAAGTCAGATATGGACTCTCCTTCCATCTTCTTCAGAGACCCGAACTCTGTCATGTAATACATGAAATCTTTCCTATCTCCCCACTACCTCAGGAAAGCACTATCTAGAGCTTCAATCCCAGCAATAGATCCTGGAGCCAATCCTCTAAACCATTTCCTCACCTCACCATCCAGGCTCTGGATGAATAATGTCATCCAGACATCTTCATTTTCAATGTTGAGGTTGTATGCATAACTGTAGAAAGTAGCCAAGTGCTCCTCTGCAGTTATGTCCCCTTCCCCGGTGAACTTGGGCATGCATTTCAAGTAATCTCCAGTAGGGAGAGGATTCATAGAATGGGGTAAAACTAAGCGAGCATATCTAGCAGCGACTATGGCGTCCATTCTATTCAGAGGGGGATTATCACTAGCCATAGGAATATTAGGTGGAGGAGAACTAGGAGGAGAAGGAGTTCGCGAAGGGGCTATTGGGAATGAGTCTCGAAGAGGAGTGGGGAACAAGAGGGGATTTAAGGAGAAGGTTAACGAGCTCAAGTCAGCAGGTGTTTCTCTTTGCACAGGAGTAGTAAAGATAGGATTGGGAAAATCTTATGTGGTCCTGTGTCTATGCCAAGGTACAGTTTCAGGGGAGAGGGGAGTGACAAGGTCTTGTCCATCCGGTCCCAGACCAGGAGAGGAAAACTCAACAGGAACACTCCCAAAATTTAGCAAATGGGAAACTTTAGAAACAGGTCTGTCGAGAAACTAAGGAGGAGAAAAAGGAGTTCCCATAGAAGGATATGGTGAATTACCTGGTTCGATGGTGGATGCTTCTTCTTCAGAGGCCTTTCCCTTTCTCCGCACCACCTCTGGATCTGCTTCAGGCATGGCTAGAGGCATCTGTGGATGAGACCACGTATGCCTGCCTCTAAAAGACACAATTAACACGGTAGGTTTTCCACAGTGGAGTCGTCACAATGGAGTCACCAGGTGCACAGTAGCAATCTTCAAAGGCTCTATACCTGATGCACCTTCAGGATCAGAGGCTCAATTTCATTCAATCCTGGGGAAAATTTTCAAATTCGTCCTTGGCAACGGTGCCAGAAAATGTTAGCGTCAGAAGTCACTCCTGGATTTCTTGCAGGAGTAGAGCCCAACACCCATCAGTTTTATGTCACGATTTAATAAATGGGGGTGATCAAATGGGTAAAGACTCAAGAAGATAAAAATTTGACTCAGGAGACCAGGCCTAGTATGTATGCAGCAAGGGAGGTCTTGATCCAACTTTTGTTAGTGAATGGATTAAAGGGTGACAGAGGGAATACTTGTGAGAAGGGTGAGCAAGACTGCCTCAGGTGAAAAGCCTTTGAAAGCTTGAGGACGAAAAATGTAAAAGCCAAGATCCTCTTGGTCTGGAGCTTCAAGGAGCCGAAGAATGACTCAACTAGATCCTCCAATTCTAAGTCGTTCAGTGCTACGAAAATAATAGGAACCAATTAGAAACAATGTAACTGCTACAGTGATCCAACCTACATCATCCTATAACAGCTACAACTCGACTGGATCCTCCAATTCCGAGTCGTTCTAACACAGTAAATAGAGATGAAAAAGAAGTTGATATCCATAAAGTAAGAAGTCTCAAATGCCTTATACATTAACCAGAGCGACCAGCGCTTCATCAAAACTTTACAATTGGGAGCTTTGCTCAACCATCGATCCTTTACAAAATATAAAGAATGAGTCTATATACTCAGGAAAATTCACCTCACAGAGGCGTATCCAGTCACCCAAATCTTGGTGTCCCTTCAGTCAAACTCGTACTGATATCTTTCTTTAAGCGCCACCTCAACTACGCATGAACCCTGTAAGGAGGGTAGCTGAGCCATTAAGTGCTGGGATAGCATGCACAAACTTCTCTATCGAGTCGAGGACTTCGGCATGGCTTCTTTGAAAAATTCGATACATAGGACCTCTTTGAGAAGACCACTTGCTAGACCCTACATTCTCTATACTTAATGAATGAAAAGAGGTTTCAACCACCCACTCTTGCCATCATTTACTCCAAGCAAGAAACAATATTGAGGTCGGACCCGATGGTGCCTGGACATTGCAAGGATCCCCTCTGTAACTGAACTCGGTGCCTTTGGCCTTTTGTACAAAGCTCCTTTCTTTCTCTAAGTGACCATGGGCTATGACCATGGTGCTTTCGGCGTTCGTGAATGGGGAGGAGCTAATCCCTGCATTTAGAAATCACGATGAGTGAAACACCGAGACGCCTCAGTCTGGTGCCATGCATCCTTCTGAGATCTGACGGTACTGAAACTCACTCGGCAATATTGTGGGCCCAGGTCCGAGACTCTCCTGACACCTCGTGCATCAGAATATAACGGAGCTTCTCTTTGTGCCTTGGAGTTGCGATGGGCGAAACACCGAGATGGCTCTGTTTGCCGCCAGGTGTCCCCTTTGGATGGATGGCTAAAAATGATTTGTGATACCACGGGCCCCAATTTCGGTGCTTTCAATGCTATCGGGGTTCGGGGTTTCGAGATGTAGAATAACATGAAACTCTTGCCCCTCGAACTCCTGAATGCCAAACCGTCGACGCGACTAGATCTCATGCCGTTCATCCTTAGGATGAATGGACAAGGGGGCATTCGATATTTAAAAGGGAGCCGCCCTCGTTTATAGGCTCGCTTGAAGTGACTTAGTGCTAGGACCATGGGCTTGACTCCAAAGGTGCTTTCGACATTTCGCCGATCGACGATCTCAACTGCAACGAATGGGAGGCTCCTTGTTTCCTGAAACTCCGATCCCCGATACACCGACTGGAAGCCACCTATCTCAATTGGATCGGACGACCCAGATTTGTATTGAATTATTGGAGATATCTCTCGCATTAACCTCGGGGAAACTTGGCAGCCCTAAAATCCCGATGACCATTGATCAACTTTATAGGTGGATCTTGGTGGCCATCAACAAAACTTCCCCCATTCGCTCGAATTGTAACTGAAAAGAGGTTCCTCCGTGCTGCGCTTGGGTGCTTCCCGGGCAATCCTGTGGACCTATGTACCTTTCTGCCTCGATACCAAAATTGTTGCTAACATGACCAAGAGGGATTACAGATTTGAGATATTTGAATCAAGATGAGTTCATAAGTGTTGGAGCAGAGGATTTTGCAACATAAATACATAAACTCCATGACAGAGTCAGAGAGAAGCTACAGGAAAGTAGTTAGATATACAAGAGTAGAGTTGATCAAAAGAGAAGAGAATTTCAATTCGAAGTTGGATATGAAGTTTTACCTCATTTGAGAAGAGAGAGATTCCCAAGGGGAATGTAAAACAAGTTAAAGATGAAAAAGATAGGACCATGCAGGATTCTCAGAAAATTTGCAGCCAATGCTTATGAGATTGAGTTGCCAAACAATGTTGGAATATCACCGATATTCAATGTTGCAGACATGTATCCTTACATGAAAGATGAAGCAGGAGAATCATATGATCATAAATAAATTTAGTGGGAAGAGAAATTTCCCACAACAAAAAAACCTCAGATGGAGAAAATTATTGAACAGAGGGATGGAAAGAAAACCAGGAGCAAGAGATATCCTGAGTACTTAGTGAAGTGTAAAGATCTTCCAATGGAAGATGCAAGCTAGGTCATAGAACCTGATATTTTGAAGCATGGAAAAACAGTTCAGGAGTCCATGGAATTTTTTTAACCAGGGGAGTATGATGCAGGAGCATCGCCTTCCATGTCAACAACGCACGTGTGGAGGCAGAAGAATGACATATCAACAATGAAAGAGTTTCAAATCAAGCATTTAACTCAAAATTTATTAGGTTGTTGAGATATTTTTGAATACAACATTTTAAAATGTAACTTGTTTGTAAAGTCTAGAAGGATTGTAAGAAATTTTAGATATGGAGTGTTGACTCTATCTCGCAATAAATAGTAGTTATTGTAATAGGATAGAGTAGGTAATAGCTTTGAATTTGAAATGATAGATTTCATAACAGGATGAGAGAGCTTGTGGAGTGGTCCTTAGATAGTTTTCTCAGTATTGTATTGTAACATATAAAACAAATAGACATAATAGAGAGCTTATTAGAGCAGAGTAGAGTAGTAGAAAATACTATGTATTTTGTTTTTCATGAATGAATAGAATAGACATAAATTGTCCCAAATCCTTGGACTGTGTTCATTTCATGTGTGGTTGAATGA
>ML783141.1:319890-331233 GCA_009831015.1 Picea engelmannii | reverse complement strand
CATTTTCTCAATGATTTATTCTTCTCTTTTACTATTGAGAACGAAAGGGATACTCTACAAAGTTTAATTCAATTTCATGTATATATTGTAAAGATTCAACAACTAATGCGCAAGAACATGTATCCATCCACGAGCCACATATGACCACACGACACATGGATGGTTTACCACGATGAAGAATGGATAGTTGTGAAGGTGAAGACTATCATTTTAGAATGTGATTAGAATCAGTAACCTGAAAATCCACTAAAGGAGAAATATGAAGTGTCCTTGGGAACTCCAACAAACTAGCTACAACAACAAATCAAAAGGGCATTACTTAAACATATAAAAGACAAAGATGGGGCATATAAATTATATCACTTCCTATAATAATCATAATCAAAATTTCAAACAATGGCTTCCTATATAAGCCATATTAACAAAACTTCCATGGTTAAACATTATTGTATAAGTTACCTAGATTTTTTCTAGCACTAAGTAAAATTGGCCCTATAGAGACTACATGATAAGGTGCAGGAGTGGCATTAGCCAGCCAGCCAGCCAGCCAGCTAATACACTTGCAACAAGTGCAAGGGTTGGTTGAAAGGGTTGGAATTAAATAGTAAAGTAGCATATTTGAAAAAACTCTTTGTGATTCAAAATACACTCAAATCAACTATTCTTATTAAGGAGAATTATCGACAATCTCATCAAGAAATCTTAAAAAATCCATCGGTGGCTCAACATACCCTATGAGCACCAACTGGTGGGAAGCCTCTCCCTTTAGAATCATTCCCATAAGAGGATTAATTATAGGAGATGGTGCACAATCTCCATTTGGTTGTCCACAACTGTGATCAACAAATAATGTTTTTATGTCTAGGTTGGGATTTGGATTTTTACATACTTGATGTTGCCACTTCAAACTACCATATATCTCGAACACCAACATCCAGGAACATGAAATATTCAAATTAGTAATTCACACAATGGAAATAATTTGGCAGACCTCATAGAAGTTTAATCTAATATGGTCATCAAACTGACTTGAACAACTACTATATGATAAGCATAAAATACTCAAATTAGACAATTTTATAGCAAACCAACTTGAAAGAAAATGTAAATAAACCTTTGATTCCCAAGTGTTAGCAAGTGAGATGTTTTTAGAGAGGGAAAAGTAGCTTGTTTCAAAATGGAGGATTAGCCTCAATAATAATCTTAATAGACTTTTTTTCCAGTAGAAAAAATTACTCAATTATATTTGTAACATAATGTGTTCTCACATCAAGATACATTAGCAGAGGGATACCACTTGTGAGTATATCTTTCACCTACAATTGGTCTACTAGCCAAATAGATGGCAAAAGAGAAAAGCTATGGAGAGAGATATTTCAGAACTTACTACAAGTCTGAAAAAATGAGAACGAAGTTATGTGGAATGTACCAAGAGTTTGTTGTTGCAAAGATCAAGAATATATTTTGTGAATATACTAAAATTTGCTGACAAAACTATAGCATCCAATCCTAAAATATTTTGATAGCAAGAGTCGGGCGCTCATGACCATCCAGCCAATGGTTGTATGTGAGGAAACCTACTTTTCTTTGTAATTTTGTCTTTGATAGCAAGTCCACTTCCCTGTTGTACTCTCAGGAGGTATGAGTGAAGGAAAGCTTATTGAAGTGGCATTTTAGAAATATGATTCTATCTTTCCAAACCAAGAGTGTGATAGTTTGTAGCTTTCCTTTGTGATTCAACCAATCTATGATAACTCTGGAGTCTTTGATAAATTGAAGGTGTTCAATGTTTAGTCTAGAGGCCAAGTGAAGTGTATCCTAGGAACCCAATAGTTCTTCCCTTGTGTTGGTGCTCGGGCCGCAGCAGAAAGTCCATTTGTAAATAGAGTTTTTACTGATTTTTAATAGTCTACCTACGCCACTCAAATTTCCATTGTGTTGTGATGCACCATTGAACCATCATGTAGGAGTATCCTTTGAGATAAGAGGGCTGACTAGTGTTTTTTTTTTCACCATGTCTGGGTGTATGTATTTCCAGTATTGAAACAAGCCAAGAGATTTATAAGCAACAACACTAATAGAGGGTGGCTTAATGTCAAAGATTTTAAAGTTTCTAGCCAGCCATATAAACCAATTGACCAGTGGAGGAAGTAGTTTGAAGTTGTGCTCACTGGATGTCCAATGGTCAAAGAATGTAGAGATGGAGGTCCCATTCCAGGCAGTTTTTATGTGATTGTCCAGTGTAATCTTGTCCCAGACAAGGCAAGTGAAATGGCACTGTGTAAAGAGATGGTAGACCGTCTCTTCATCCTTGTAGCAAAGTTAGCAGATATTGGGGCCAATCCAACCTTTTCTTTGAAGGTTATCCCAGGTGGGGATTTTGTTTTCAACAGTAAGCCAGGTGAAGAGGTTAATCTTAAGTGGTATTTTCCAGTTCCAGAGATGCTTACGCCAGTCAAAGATGTTGTTTTTCCAGGTTGTGTTTGCAATGGTTGTATAAAAGTTTTTTACGGATAAGTGGCCCGAACTGTCCCCTCCATCCCACAGAAGTTGATCCTCCATGTCATGTAGAAATATGCACGTGTGAGTAAGCTCCAGACAATAGTTTTCCCACTACGTTTCCATATCAGATGGTAGATCCAGTTCATTACCCAATTTCCAACCTGTTGTCGGGGTCCCGAGATCGTTGAAATGTCTGGCTTGAAAAATAAAACAGGTATTTTTTAAATTTAAATGTGAAATTAGATGTGGAGATAGGAAGGAGGCTTGGTCGAGTTCAAGAATGCGGTCCCTGTCGATTATGATGGAATGACCAGAGCCCAGCTTCCAGCAGAGTTAGCTTGTGATCCAATGTGTCAAATTTGTAAGATTCCTCCAAATCTAAGAAGCATTCCTTGTGTGTGGGGTTCTAGAGTGAAGCCAGGAAGCGACGGAGGTGTATGGTAAATATTTGTCTTTGATGACAGAACTCCAAATTCCACTTGAAGTCAAGGCACACCAGAGGGAATTGGTGGCCAGAGCTTGGTTGAATTTGAAGATATTTATTATCCCCCATCCATCATTGATTTTCGGTTTTTCCAGTGTTTCTCAGTTGCAGAGGTGTAGTTTGTGATGGTCTTTACTACCCAACCAAAGGAAGTTGTAGGTGAGTTTTCTAAGCTTTTCCAGAACCGGTGTGGGGATATCTACAAGCGTCATTCAGTAAATTGGTTGTCCTTCAAGTGTTTATTTTAAGAGAGTGTAGCGGCCTCCAATTGAGAGCCATCCGTTACACCAGTATCCTAATTTTTTTTCCACCTTTGAAATTAGCCAGTCCCATTCTGAAGCCTTGTAATGGTCAGCTTTAATGAAATAGCCAAGGTATTTGAAACCATGTGAGAGGTGGACAAAGGTATGAGGAAAGATGACCTTCAGTTGATCCAAGTTTTTATCTTGTATGTTGGCATAATGGAAAGTCAATTTGGACCAGTTGATTTGTAAGCTCGTAGCACAACAAAAAATCTTTAAGAGTCCAAATATTTCCCTCCATTCAAGAAAACTGGCATTGGTCATTATGAGAACATCGTCAACAAAGAGGAGGTGCATGATTTTTACTAACCTTGAGACTTTGATCCCTGTAATCCTACCTTCTGCTTGGCTTTTTCTGAGGAGGAGACTTAAACCTTCCATTACCAAAATGAATAAGAGCGGAGATAGTGAGCAGCCCTACCATAGGCCTCTACCACTGTGGAAGAAAGAGGAGGGTTCACCAATTACTAGAACTGCAAAATTTTCACTTATGACACAAATCATTATCCATTTTAAAGTGTTATGGTTGAATCCGATCTGGATTAATATCAGTCTAAGGAAGTCCCAGTCTATGCAGTCGAAGGATATTTTTAGATAAAGCTTGAGGATGAGAGCATAAGAGTTTTTATGATTAATGATGTGTAAGCATTCTTGCGTGGTGCCAACAACATCAAGGATTTTTCGACCCTTTAAAAAGCCTAACTGTTTGGCTAACAATGAACACGAGAGGATGGGTTTGATTCTATTGGCGATGATTTTTGAAATAAGATTATAGAAAAGATTGCAGAGTGCAATCGGTCTATAGTCGCCAAAAGTAGTTGGGTGATTTGCTTTCAGGATAAGAGTCAAGAAAGTATAGTTTAGTTCCCTGGAAACCTTACCATGTAGTTTGGAGTCTTCCACAAGCTCCATAAGTTATATCCCCACCAAATTGAAAAAATGCAGGTAGAACTCAACGGTCCAACCATCAGGGCCTGGGATTTTATCCGTTGAGAAGGATTTTAAAGCATCCAGAACCTTTTGTAGAGTGCAGGGATTGTCCAGGGATGTGGAGTCCTCTAATGTGACCGAGTGAGGGAAGAGTTGAGCCACAGTAACATGATCTTGTAGAGTGGCTTGTGGCTTTGCCTCGTAGAAGGATTTAAAGAAACTAGAAGTTGCTTCCTTAATTGTTTGTTGTCCACTATGTTTTGTGTCTGCTTCATCGAAGATATACCATACATGTTTTTTGTTTTTGGATGAGCTTGCGTAACGATGGAAAATTTTGTTGTTGAGATCTCCGCATTTTATCCACTTGATCCACTTTGCTCTACTTTGTTGCCTCCAAAGAGCTTCATCTGCAATCAATATCTTGTCACTCTTAGATTCAAGTAGTTTTAATTGTTGTGTCTGATCCCAGTGTGCCCATCCAGAGGATCGAAATGTTGTAGATCTTTAATGTTTTTCTCCAGCGTCTGTATTCGGTGTAGCGTGTGTCTCCTATGTTGAGTGGCCCAAAATTTTATGTGGGATTTGAGTTGCTTTAGCTTCCAAACAAAACATTGTTGTATTCGTGTTTCTCTTAGGAATAAGGGGTCTTTCCAAACAACATTTACAATTGCAATGAAACCTTCCTCGACGAGCCAACAGGAATTTAGTTTGAAAGGAAGGGAAAAATGCACAGTAGGTGAATCAAAGTGTAGAAGGATCGGGGCGTGGTCTGACAAATATGGTGAGTCCACCCAGGATCTGATCCTATCATCAACTGTCGAAATACTTTATGAAATAAAGAAGCGATCAAGTCACTTGGTGATGGACACCAATCCCTCTCTGTCATTGTGCCAAGTTAGTGCCAAGACATCCGGATGGAAGTCAACCAAACTGTGTGCCAGGAAAAGTGTGTTAAAATAATCATCCAAGGGGTCCTGGGCGGTAGAGGCACCCCAAAATTATCCCGAGTTGGTGGTGAAATTTAAGTCACCAGCAATGATCAAATTTGTGATATCGCACAGGCCATTGGACTCCACATTAACCCAAAAAAATTTCTTGGGTAAGAAAGGGCCATAGGTATTGAGTAAGTTAATCTGTTGGTTGTTCCACCAGCAGGATCCAGAAAGAATAATGTCGCCACAACTCATAAAGGGAGCTAAGTCAAATTTTGTAGGGTCCTGCATTGCAGTTAGTCCTCCAGAGTTACCCAACGAGTTTACAGAGTAAGTGTGCTAGTCTGGTCGGAACTTGTTCAGAAATAATCTGGCTTTATGTCCATCAACCAAGGTTTCATGTAAGAAGATAATGTCAGGGGAAGTCTGAGAGAGTAGTCTTCTAAATGCAGAGGATTTAAGGGGGCCCCCTACCCCTCTAATATTTAGGGAGAGTAAGATCATTATTTGGCTCACGCTAGGGCTTTCATTCCTCTAAGCACCCCAATATCAGTATGTTGAGAAGAAGAATATGTGGATAAAGGTAAAGTGTGCCCCTCTTTGTGACGGGCACTTCTTGTTTTGAACGGCGAGTGTCCGTAGACAATTCGTCTCTACCAAGTGTGTGCTTTTCCCTGATCCAATCCTGAAGTTGCTGAGTGTCCTGGGATCCCCTCCACATAAGGTGTCTTGTGGACCAAATTCCCTAGGTAAATGGGTAAGGGACAAGGAGTGAGGACTTATTTGTAGGATGAGAGGAGTGAATCCAACATTTCGTTGAGTGTGTTGTCCCCTGGTTGATTTTCACTGGTGCCTGACAGATAGTGATTCGATCCATGTACAAGGGGCTCAATATCATGGCTCACTGACTCTAAGGGTGAATTGGGGAACATGACAGGGGGAGTAACCCGCGAGGTGGAGGCTCAAGGTATGGTAGTATACGTAGGCACAGAATTTTGGGGGGTCGATCTGGAGGATACAGGTGTATTTTGTGTGGCTAGTGGAGGAATCAACTGGGTGGGGTCTGTGGTAGGTGTGTAGGGAGGAGAGGTCACAAGGTGGGTCGAGTGCTCATCTGGAAAACAGGTGGAGTGTTTTATGGGGGGAGCATCTGGAGAATGTATAGACTGAGTGGGATCGGGCCGAGGTGAGGTAGCGCTCAATACCCAAGTAGTTGTAGAGTCCAAAAGATATTTTTCCCAGGAAGTAAGTGAGATGAAAAGAGTGGGGAAAATGGTTTTGAGCTTACAGGTGACAGAGTCTAAGATGATTGGTTCTCCAAAGTCTGGTAGATTCAGGTAGGAAGGTTGTGTGTTTGCATCTAGGGAGTCCATCTTGGTGGAAAGGTCGAGCATAGTTGCCTCCGACTGTTCCTCTTCCAAGCGACCCGAGAAGATGTTTCTAAGGTGGTTTGTTTGTCTGCAGAGTGTGCACCTGAAGGGGATGCCAAGATAGTCTAGGTTCTGTCGGATGAAATGTCCTCTCCGTTCAATGTCGATGGTGTCTAATAGTCCATCGTGTATATCAATCTCCACGATGACTTTTCTATCTTCTTTTTCGATCCTGTAAGTGATAGAGGGTCCACACAGATGAAGCGACCCAGTGTATTGTCGATGGTCTCGAGATATTTTAGGTTCCAGAAATGTGTGGTAGTCCAGGGAGGAGAACCCAGAAATGCCTCAGTCGAAAGTAGTCATGTGAGGGGTCGAAGTTGGTCCGCCAGCGTTTGAGCATAAGGCTACCTCCGTCCAAGGTCCAGAGCCGCTCCAGAATGGAAGTGGATTCCTCCTGTGTTTTAAACCGGAAGCAGAGCCAACCTCGTGTCAGGTGGGATATCTCTGGAACATAGCCCAACAATGGTCGCTAGGTTGTTTGCACCCACACTGCAAGGTCAGATCGACATAGGTGTTTGTAAGAGATTATGCCCACTAAATCACAGAGGCTTAGAGAGACCGAGTCCTCTAGACTGATATCATTTTCGAGTACCATTTTCCTCTTTGTTTTTTTTGGGCACCAAGGTCTAAGTTGTGATTTAAAACCGTCAATAGGTGTGGCACCAGTTGGACGTTTGAGCATGGGAAAACGTGCAGATATCAATTGTACAGAGGGATTTTTTTCCCCACGATGGGTAGGGAAGACAAGTGGGTCAGTCGATAATGAGCTAGTGAGGGTAGAAGGGGAGAAGGCTTTTGTGGGTGTTTGTGCAGAAGTCGTGAAGGATGTCGGACGAGGCGAGAAAACCATGGAGGATGGGTGAGTGTGGTGTTCAGTAAAAGAATATTTTGGGAGGTGTGGTAGGTAGGGAGGTGGTGGGGTCAGTGAGGGAGTCAAGAGATCGTTGGAGAAGCAGCATTGAAGAGAGGTCCCAGTCCGATGGGGGAAGGTATGCACAAGTTTGGCAAGTTCATTTGTCGTGGTAAAGAGGCCCTCACTGTTCCAGAGGGCCTCGTCAATTGCGCCCATTAGTGCGCTGACATCTCTCTCCATCAGTGTGAAACTCTAGGATGAATAGTTCCTCTATGTAGTGTGACAGTGTGTGGCAGAGTGAAAATTTGATGGTGTGAGTAGAGGTCAATGTAGTGAATATAATGGAGTGAAAGAAGTTGAGGAGTAGAGTGAGTTGGGTGGAAGACTGCAGCAGGTAAAAAAAACAGAGAGAGGGTTGCGTGTAAGGTGATCGATTTGTGAGAGCCACAGTCCTCAAATCCCACCAGGTGTGGAAGTTTCTAGACTAGCTGGGAGAAAGGTGGTTCAGGGTAATGTGGAACTGGTTGAGACCTGCATCCTGCTTCGTCCATGGCGACATGTGCACTTCCTTTCCACTTGTGACTTATAAGTGAAGAAAGGCTGATATTTTGAAAGTTTCTCATAGACTTAGTATCTATATTTGGAAAGTTTCTCATTAGAGATATTTTTAGAGAGGGAAATGTAGCTTGTTTTGAAACAAAGGATTAGCCTCAATCATATTTTTAATGGACTTGGTATCTATATTTGGAAAGTTTCTCATTTTCCCTTAGATTCAAGGAAACATAATGAAGAGACAACAACAATTTAGAAAAAAAATTGAAAAATAATATATATGTGAAAGAGATCATGACCAGGTGGCAACAATTTCACCAATCATGCAAATCCCCTGGGATCTAACTGCAACAAAAAGGTACTGTGTGACAGGATGTGTAAATATTGATAATGTCGAATTGCACGATTCTCAAGATGTCTAATAAATACAAAAGAGTATGTATGTAACCCATATGGATAACGTGTAGCAAAGCCAAGACTATTTTCACACACAAACCTGAAATTCTTAAAATGAGAAGTTGTTTGAATAACTCTTAAAGATGAAAACACCTTTAGGTCTTTCACTATAATTTCGATTTCATTCGCTCTGTTTTATCTGAGACAACACCACATGTATGTTATAAATATCAGTCACCAATTCAAACCAGCCTGACATAGAAATGTACCACAACATCACATGTATGTTAGAAATATCGGTCACCAATTCAAACCAATTTGAACATCAGACATAGAAATATACCAACACTCGAGATGAATGAAATTGAAGCATTTGTAGTGTGACACATATGCATGATTTTTTTTCTCAATCAATACAACAAAATCATCTCAACCAAAATCAAAGTGGAAACAAATCATTTGTTGCAAATATACACCTAAGAACATTAATTATAAACATGAACTAATTTCAGCATTGAAAAGCCATAAAAGAAAGAAAGAAAAAATCCTAAATTGATTTTTCCATACTTGTCACAGAATACTTGTAAGTATGTAACTTGTTCAAATGATAGACTAAAAACCTTGGCAACAAACGAAGAAGACATATATTATCTTTTGTACATTGAAAAAAAAAAAACATTCAAAATGATATAATCATGCACAAAATATATGACTTTATCATAAATAAATTTGATTCAACATGAACATTTATAACTTGATTTTTATGGTACTTATTGTTTTCGACCTAAGAAAACAACCCCTCTATAAACTGAAAGCATATTTCATCAATCATTTAGTGCCAAAAACTCAAACAAAATTCATCAATTACCTTAAGGATAGTCATGTTTTGAGCCTAGTCCATTTCCTACTATGTTTGCAATTGCAAGGCCAAAAGCCATATATCACATCATACAATTACAATGCTACAAGTAACGTAAGCTTTGCTTGTGTGGCAGGTGGTATTGTTGGTTCATATCAGGTGGCAGGTGGTATAGTTGATTCATATCAAGTTGTAAGTTGTAGGGTCTATTTCATGGTACTACTCTCTTCTCCTCATCTAAGTTGAGTTGTTAGGGAGTAACACGTTATCTCTCAACCAAGTCTGAAAATATACTAAGCCACCTAAGGGAACCTGTATCGATATAAAGATAAAAATATAAAATAAAGTAAGAGTTGTTCTATCTTCAACATTATAATTAATGCAGAGATGATTATTTATGAACAACCAAACTTCGAATACGCCACGTTTCCTGGCCTTGTGTAATATTGCAGAAGACGATTCAACGGTTTTGGTTCTCCAAGCGGTAGCGTGGATATTGAGGACAACTCTGGTCGCGGGATTGAAACCATACCTACCGGTTTGATCACGTAAAGCATCATAGCTACAAGTTTAATTTAGTTCAGAACAGATTTAATGGAATACGCATGCAGCTCAGATAAACATGGAAAAAACAAATAACAACGATATATTCTTTGTATATATCCTTTGTATATCCTCCGTATATTCTTTGTATATATAACCTAGGTTTCATCACGTAAAGCATCATAGCTACAAGTTTAATTTAGTTCAAAACAGATTGAATGGAATACGCATGTCGCTCAGATAAACATGGAAAAAGTAAATAACAACGATATATCCTTTGTATATCCTCTGTATATTCTTTGTATATATAACCTGATATGGGTTGTTCGACTTTTAAAATGCAATGCGGATTTTTCACGCATTTCTGAAATACTCTGCACGCGAGCTTTGCCTATAAACAAACTCACATGTAGACTTGTTTTCGCAGATGAGAAAGCGAGCATTCTTAGAGTTTCATACTGAAAGCTGCAACCTGTAGATTGCAGGAGCGTGGAAGATGGCAATACCTGGACCCATAAAAACAGTCGTGGTCCTTGTCCAGGAGAATTGATCGTTCGACCACATGATGGGATGGATGAAGGAGCTGAATCCAGAAATAAACGGCGTAACAGGGGAGGAATGGAACCCCATCTCCACAGCAGATCCCAACTCTTCTAAAGTGTTTTTCCAAAACAAAGGCGAATATGTCGATCCAGATCCTGGTCATTCATATCAAGCCATTAGAGAGCAGGTTTTTGGAAATTCCACCGATACCTCTGCAGATCCTCCTCCCATGAACGGATTCGCCCAACAGGCCGAGAGTATTCAGAAGAACATGTCTCAGACCGTCATGAATGGATTCAGACCTCAAGCGCTGCCTGTTTACGAAGCTCTTGTAAGCGAATTCGCAGTCTTTGACAGGTGGTTTGCTTCGGTCCCGGCCTCGACACAACCCAACAGACTCTACGTTCATTCTGCAACTTCCCATGGCGCCACCAGCAACAATGCAATAAAGCTCATCGAAGGATATCCTCAAAAGACCATCTTCGAATCCATAGCCGAATCCGGCCTCGACTTTGGTATTTACTATCAGTATCCTCCCAGCACTCTGTTCTACAGAAACCTCAGAAAGCTCAAGTATATTGTCAAGTTTCACCAGTACGATCTCGAGTTCAAATCCGATGCCAAGAAAGGGAAACTGCCGAATTATGTGGTGATCGAACAACGTTACTTCGATCTCAAGATTTTGCCTGGGAACGATGACCATCCGTCCCATGATATTGGTGAAGGGCAGAAGTTTGTGAAAGAAGTGTACGAGGTTCTGAGATCGAGTCCCCAGTGGAACGAGATGTTGTTCATTATTACATATGATGAGCACGGGGGTTTTTACGATCATGTTCCTACGCCTGTGAGGAATGTCCCCTCTCCAGATGATATCGTTGGCCCGAAGCCCTATTACTTCAAATTCGACAGATTGGGCGTCCGTGTGCCGACTATCATGGTTTCTCCCTGGATTAACAAAGGGACAGGTACGCTCATTTTCTGTTATTTTACATTCTTTCTTGGGGCACAGCTTGA
>ML783141.1:288479-318819 GCA_009831015.1 Picea engelmannii | reverse complement strand
ATGAATTACATTAATTAATTTTGCAGTGGTGCATGGGCCAAATGGGCCATATCCTTCATCCGAGTTCGAGCATTCGTCCATCCCTGCAACTGTGAAGAAGATCTTCAATCTGAAATCAGATTTTCTGACAAAAAGAGACGCCTGGGCTGGCACTTTCGAAGAAGTTGTACAATTTCGGGACAGCCCACGAACAGACTGCCCACGTATTTATCTAGCTATCTAGATTAAGCCCTATGGCCTGGTAGATTACAACTTGATTTTCAAATCGAACTGTTACACTTGAATTCAAATTGAATTGTTTTTTCTGATGTTTTGATCAGAGGAGTTGCCCATACCGCCTCAGCTGAGACATACAGAAGCAAAGGAAGATGCGGCTTTACACGATTTTCAGATGGAATTGGTGCAGCTGGCAGCTCAATTGAACGGAGATTACACTCTGGATAGCTATCCAGATGAACTCCCGAAGAAGATGAACGTGGCAGAAGCGTCCGCATATGCTGAGCGTGCAGTAAAACGCTTCCTTGATGCGTGTGAGACCGCCATTAAAAACGGTGAAGATCCTGAAACGATTGTTAAGGTTCCTTGTGAAACACCCCCCTCCGGCTCTTCATCATCTTCTCGTTCCCGAATTCGACAGTTTTTGGAAAATATCGGGTCCTGCGTCGTTTGCAGGTCTGGCTAGTTATTACAGTATATTTTTTAAATACTGTGTGCAGTATATTTTTTTTTGAAGTACTGAGTATATTCGTTGGCGTTTTTTTGAAGTACTGAGTATATTTGTTGGCTGTGACTTATTATTTCTTGTCCGTTAGAGTGTCCGATTAGAATATTCTTTCAATTGTGGAATGATTCCCGCCGAGTCGGGGCTGGGGCTATTTCAACCCATAAATGATATATATATATATATATAGTTGTTTGTATGTGGACGAAAGGTCCGTGAATTCTTATTTGTGTATTTAAACTGCCATGTAAAGATTAAGCATTCTTAACATTTAATAATGATTTTTTATTTATTGCTAGTATATGAGTTATTTCTGATACTCATTAAGGATTCCAATTTTATTAAGAAATCTATAATTTAAAAATGATGCCATGTGTAATGGACCATTTTCTTATGTAAAATATTTAAGGAAAAAGAAATTTATAATAAATCCTCCTTTCAGACATTGGTATTGATATCTGTTATTGATATCTTTTGGTCAATGCACACCAAAGTTATGACAGTATGACTTTGGATCATATTTTGGCCTTTGATAGTGTCTAATATGATTATCTTCCATTTATTGCACCTTATATTTATTGGCTTGATAGTGGCTAATATGATTATATTTGATTTATAGGGTGTTTCTCAATTTGCACCTTATTTTTATTGGCTTAATTGGTTCATGGGAGATTGAAGAGTGTTTTTCAATTTGCATCTTATTTTTATTGCCTTAATTTGTTCATGGGAAATTGAAAAGGGGAGAGTTGTTTGCAAACATTAAAGATTGTTAGATATAAGTGATTCTTATAAAAAACAAATTATAAGTGAAAAGAATTGAAGCCACCTTGTTATATAAAAAGTTTGGATTTCATAGATATAATATCTTCTTATGATTAATATAATTTTTTTCTCTTTCCTTGTGCTTATGTTGATTTAATATCATGTGACATACTTTGAACTCATCAAATCTTGTAATTAGATATATCAGGGTCTTACTTTGGCTTGTAAGTTAGATTTAGAGGTTTTCTACTTTGTTATAGAAAATGTTTGGATTTCATAGATGTAATATCTTCTTATGATTAATACAATTTACTTTCTCTTCCCTTGTAATTATGTTGATTTAATATCATGTGACATGCTTTGATCTCATAGAATTTTGCAATTAGGGTCTTACTTTGGCTTGCAAGTTAGATTTAGAGTTTTTCTACTTTTAAAGTAGAAAAGATGTTTGACCTATCTTGTGTGTAGGATATAGGAGCTAGACCTCTTCATCTTACTCATCCACTCAACATTGAAAAATCGAGTATTGAGCACAAGTTCACATGTTCCTCTCTTCCCTTCTTTCTCGAAACTTTAGTTAGTTTTCTTAATTGTTTGGCATGGTAAAGTAAAACATTTCTTTTATTGAAATTGCAATTTTGGATTTGTTGAAATGTTTGTTTTTAATGCAAAAATGGATTCAACACCCTTAAATACTCCTACTATAACTTGATTTTGCAATGTTAATTGCTTGTTTCTCTTCTCATTGTTTTAAGTGGACAAAAAATAGTGAATTTGTAAAACAATTAGACTACCACATTGAATAGTACTAGCAATAGGATTCACACATTTAAAAGTACCTTATACAACAAAACGAGGGAGATTAAAATATATAACTACCCCACTCTGGATTTGAACTTGTGACCTCTTAGGAGGAAACACATGTTCTTAACCATTAGGCCCACTCAGGCTGTATAAAATTTATATCTATCAAAATGTGAAAATAATTTTAAAAGAAAAATAGTAAAAGATGATTGAGATCTATCATACTTAAAATAGACACTTAACTCAAAATACTACATAACCACTTCTATTCATCATGTGATTTTGAATATGCAAAACAATACATAAATTGTTAGGCCAGTGCCAACAGTCCACAAGCCAACACCTAGCAAGTATCTTATGACTTAGCAAGGGTCGAGATGTCTGTAGATACACCCATAAGTGGGGTAGCACTCATAGTGGTACCTTCTCTTCTAGCCTTATCATAATGGATTAGAGTCTCATCAGAGATTTGAACTTGGGTGAAGAGAGTGCAAAACCTGCCTCACAACCATTTCATCAAACCACCAGTTTACATCCTCATAAGGTACAAACAAAAAGTGTAATAACATCCTCTTCTACAAGTGAAGACAATAATAAGGACAATAATAAAACATGTTTTTTATGAAAATCAACCATTGAAAATATATCCCTCTAACACCACCTAGTAATCACCATAACTCTGGGTGATGATTTGAATGTCTAGAACTTATCCTTAAACAATTGATAAAAATGGATGTCAATTCGATGTTTCCAAACCAACATTGATGATCAAAATGTTGTTTTGAAGTTTCAACATTGATCAAGTTGCATTTTATAGGCAACAAAAATCCATGTGTTATATGGTTGGTTGGTTGGAATTACCAATTGTGAACATTAAAATATCCAAACAAAATTGTATTAAAACACAATAAATATATTTACAATAAAGTCTAGATTGTGGAGGGAAAACTCTTAAAATTAAAATTCAATGATGATGTTTGTATTAAAACACTATGTAATCCAGTCATAAATATATTCACAATAGAGTCTAGATTGTGGAGGGTAAACTCATAAAATCAAAATTCAATGATGATGTTTAATTAAATAAGAGATAAATATTGGATATATTTGTAATATACCAGATATAAAAAGTATGCAAAATAGAAATAAAATGATAGAAATGGCAGAATAACAACAATATAACCAGAACAATCACCACAATAACACTGAAATGATATCAGAATAACAACAGAAATATCACTTTGATTCTGAGAGCAATGTTCACGGGCCTCTTCGAGGGGGAAACCTCCAGTCGAGCAGAGCTCTATTACAATAATATCCAACCTAGGGTTCTCATATCCTCTACTCCTATTTATACTAAATATGTCTATCAAAAGAAGCATCCAGAGGAAGATCCTTCTAGAAGCAGAAGCGTCTATTAGGTCTTCTTACATTTGACTTATTATATTTTATTGCAAGGCCTTATTAATATTGACCTTTATTACATCCAAATATATTTTTCTACCTATGTGCAGGGTAGGACCCTTACATGTCCACCCCCTTAAAAATAGCCTTGTCCTCAAGGCTTGAGATGTGGAAATTGTTGCAGAATGGTAGTTGGTTCCCAAGTGGCATCTGCTGGAGTTATATCTTTTCACTGGACTAACACTTCCTTGATGGTTCTCTGACGTAGGTAATGCTCACACTGGTCCAAAACGGCTTGTGGTTGTAGCCAAATGGATCCTTCTTCGGCTAACTCGGGAAGGTTGGTTTGAATTTGGCACTTAGTTCCAATCACCTTCTTTAAGCATGAAACATGAAAAACAGGATGTAGCTTCGAATGACTTGGAAAAGCTAACTGATAGGCCACCTGTCCCACATGCTTGAGAATAGTATAAGGACCATAAAATTTGGGCGCTAGCTTCTGACAATGCTCGGCCTTGAGGGGATTTTGCTTGTAAGGTTGCAGTTGAAGAAACACTTGATCTCCTTCTGCAAATTAATGTTCAGAGCAACCTTGATCTACTTGTTGCTTCATGCGATTTTGTGCCATGACCAAATTCTCTTTGAGGGTACAAAGAATAGCCTCTTGAACTGTAAGTGTTTGGTCAACCACCTGGACCTTCGAGACACCAGATAAGTATGAGAGAACTGAATGTGGCTTATGTCCATATACCGCTTCAAAAGGATTCATGTGTGTAGAGTACCACCATTCAGCTAGGGGTAACCATTGAGCCCACTGATTTTTCTTTTCCGAGGCAAAACACCTCAAATATGTTTCCAAACACTTGTTGACAACTTATGTTTGACCATCAGTCTAGGGATGATAAGTTGTGGTGAGGTGAAATTGGGTGCCTTGTAGCTTGAACAGTTCTTGCCAAAAATTTCTTGTGAAAGTTGGGTCATGATAAAAAACAATAGAGTGTGGCATTCCAAGAAGCTTGAAGACCTAATCCATGAAAATTTGAGCCACCGTGGATGTTGTAAACGGGTGTTGAAGAGCACAGAAATGAGTATACTTGGAAATGCGATCAACAACCACCATCATGACTGATTTATTTCCCGATTTGGGTAAGCCTATAATAAAATCCATAGAGATATCCCTCCAAATAGCAGGTGGAATCGGAAGTGGTTGTAGTGTGCCTGGATATTTGACTGTTTCTCCCTTGTTGTGTTGACACACATCACATTCAGCGACAAATATACAAATGTCATGTTTCATACCATCCCAGAAAAAAAGAACATTTGACCCTGTCATAGGTTTTGGTGAACCCGGAGTGCCTCGCTGTGGGTGTAGCATGAAGCTCAGAAAGTATCGTGGATTTAAGCTTTGATTGTTTACTTAAATATAAACGGCCTTTGTATCGAAGCTCATCATGGAGACAAGAGTACCCTAGGGAAGCTGGATCATTGGACTGCAATTGTTGGATTAGATGCGAACTTTTGGGATCTTGTAGCCATTCCTGGTGAACGGCTTGGAGCCAATCTGAGACAATGAAGGAAAGAGAAAAAAGGGATCCTTCATATTCATATTTTCGGGAAAGTGCATCCGCAACCACATTGTCTTTGCCTTTCTTGTAAATGATCTCATAATCATATCCAAAGAGCTTAGTCGCCCATTTTTGTTGCTTCGAGGAGGAAATGTGTTGTTCCAAAAAATACTTGAGGCTTTGATAGTCTGTCTTAATTTGGAAGTGTTTCCCCAATAGATAAGGGTGTCACAGATCAACGACATGCAGAATAACCAACATTTCCTTTTCATAGATTGATTTGCCTAGATTTATTTCAGATAGTTACTTACTGGTAAAGGCCAAAGGCCGACCCTCTTGCATAAGGACAACACCAATTCATTTCCCTGAAGCATCACATTCCAAGACAAAGGTCTTTGTGAAATCAGGAAGGGCCAAGACTGGAGTGGTGCACATGGCCATCTTCAAGGTTTGAAAAGCTTGAGCAGCGGCTGGAGTCCAAGTGAAAGAGTTCTTTTTTAGGAGAGCAGTGAGAGGTGTTGCAATCTTTCCATAATTCTTAACAAACTTGCGATAATAACATGTTAAGTCCAGAAAGCCACGCAAGATTTTGAGATTCTTTGGCTGAGGCCAATCTTGCATAGCTTCATTTTTTTTTGGATCCACCCTAACGCTGTCCTTGCCAACCAGATGATCCAAGTACTCTACTTTTGAGGCGCCAAAAACACATTTACACTGTTTCAGGAAAAGTTGGTGCTAAGAGAGTAGATGGAGAACTCGATCCACATGAGCAAGATGATTTTTCCAAGTTTTGTTATAGATGAGGATATCATCAAAGAAAACTAAGACAAAATGACGGAGAAAAGGACAGAAGACATGATTCATGAGGCTTTGCAAGGTGGAGGGGGCATTACACAAGCCAAAGGGCATGACCAAAAACTCATAGTGGCCCTCATGAGTTCTAAAGGCAGTCTTGGGAATGTATGCCTCTTTCATACGTATCTGGTGGTAGCTCAAACGAAGATTAAGTTTAGTAAAGAATTGGGCGCCACTCAATTCATCCAAGAGATCATCAATGACAGGAATGGGAAATTTGTCTTTAATGGTAAGTTTTTTGGGGGCACGGAAGTCAGGACACATTCGCTAAGAACCTTCTTTCTTCAGGACCATGACCACAGGAGAAGAGTAGGGGCTCGTACTAGGGCGGATAACACCTGCATTAAGGAGTTCCTAGACCATTTTCTCAATTTCATTTTTTGGGGAAAAGGGGTGATGATACGGACGGATATTGGGAGGAAGGCTTCCGGGTACAAGGGGAATGGAATGATCATGAACACCACGGGAAGGAGGGAGTCCCTGGGGAGTGGAAAATACCACTTGATGTTTAGAAAGGATGGCTTGGAGGTATTGCGGCACCAAGGGTGTCTCTGTTGCTTGTATGGCATGGAGTTGGGCAATAACACCAGAATTACCTTTTTTTAGCAGCTTTTCCATGTGATGGGAAATAATGATCTCAGGTGAACCAGTGGTGATGCCTTGGAACTTATATTGGTGGCCCTCTTGGTCTAATTGCATGGTTAATTCCTTAAAATCCATGAGAATGGGACCCAAAGTCCTTAGCCAGTCTGCACCCAACACAATGTCACAACCACCCATGTCGATAGAAAACATATGATATTTCAAGTGGTAGTCACCAATTTGGAGACACACATTTTCACAACGCCCTCCACATTTCATGGAGCCACCATTGGAAGTCATGATTTGGAAACTATTGGCAGCATGGATGTAGCAATGAGTTTCTTGGGCAATGTGATGATGAATAAAATTATGGGTGCTTCCACTATCAACCAGAATGATGACCTTCCGATGCTTGATGTAAGCTATTAGATTGAGGGTTTGGGGAGTAGAGAAGCCAGTGAGAGCATTGAGGGAAATGACCAATTCTACTTCAGGAGGGTCTAAGGGAGGGGTTATGTCAAGGGTTTCAGGTGACTCCGACACAAGGGGGGTTTTAACATCCTCTTCTGAAATATCCTCAGAGATGGCCATAAAAATATTTTGTTCCTTACACTTGTGGCCCAGGAAATATTTGTCATCATAATTATAACAAAGTCCTTTGAGTTGGAGTTCATCCATTTCAGCCCTGGTCAATTTTTGGATCTTTAGTGGAGCGGAGGGAGTAGTGGGATTTACTGGTTTAGTGCGAGGGATAAAGGAGGGTTTCCGGTTTTGAGAAGATACAACCTGTTTTTCTTCTTTATCTCTTTTAGTAGCATCCACCCAAATCTAAGGCAGATCCATGAGGACATGGGCCCGAATCTCATCCTTGAGGCCACTAATAAAACACTCTTGGAAAAAGGCATCAGGCATGCCCTCTGTCCAAAAATCCAGGTGCTCAAAGGCATCTATAAAGTCTTCCACTGCTCCTAATTGTTTCAACTTTGTCAAATGACCCAAATGGTCTGCGTCAGTGTCAAAGCATTCATAAATCTCTGCCACAAAGTGTGTCCAAGCAATATACCCTTGATGGGAAGTTTTTCTCCATTGCCACCATTGCCAACGTTCTTGATCTAGATGGAGAACACCATACCGGAGTTTGGCCAAGCCATCTATAATGTCGTATAAAGAGAAATAATGTTCCATTTGGGTTACCCAACCAGTGGGGTCCGAGCCATAAAATTTGGTCACATCCACCCGCGGAAGGCGTAGGTCACGTTGAAAGTGATGGTGCTGAAAGTTATGGGAATGAGAGGAATGTCCAGCTTCAGTATGTGGAGGTGAGTCAGAGGAAGGGTTATCTGTAGGGATATGTAGCTTAGTGCAGACTGCCGAAAATACAGATTCAAGTTGGGTGGTCAGGTCTTGTTTGATTTTCTCCATTGAGGACTACATGGTTGTATTGATGGTGGCAACATTGGCATTGAGTTGTTTCACTTCTTGTTGGGTCTCGGTGAGACTAGATTGCAAGGTATTGAAGTGAGCTTCCAAGTCTTGGCTACGAGTATGGGCCATGAGGATGAGGTAACCAAAAAGGGGCGAGTGGGGTCAAAAATTTTGCCGAAAAATGATATGTATGAATGTGATAAGGGAGAAGAGATGAATCCAATGGAATAGGTCTCAAATAATGGTGAAAAACTTTCCAGACTTTATTTTTTTTTATATTTTTTTTACACCTGCGGAGTTATACTTCGGTCTGAAGAATACTGCAGTGACGAAATGCCCAAATGCTTAACCAGGAAGAAATTTGTAGTGCTTTGGCAACCTGAACACAGTTGTGAGGCAATAGATCTTGTCTGTTTTAATTTTTTCATGTTTTTGTCCCCAAGGGTTAGGTATTCAAGGGTTCTACAGACAAGGGTTTGCCTTGTGCTATAGCTCTCTGATATATGTGCGGGGTCCAACAGTAGTACTCGGCCCAATATCTCAGGGCACTAACTAAGGAGGCTAGATCATGCCCTTAGCCATACTACCTTACTACCTAAGTACTTTAGAATATCTTCCCGAGTGTTGTTCTCGGTGGCACTATAGTATTCAGGCAGTTGATCAGTTTATCTAAATAGGGCTTCAGGTAATCTAGGTCGATCCGTACACATGTGATGTCTGATGCGCTACCACTCGAAGGGGTACCAACAGGGGTTACAAGGGTGGCCAATAGATGTGCGCTTAAGTACCACTTGTATTTCCTATGTGTATGAATACCTCAACCGTGGGTTTATGCGCGTAACGACAGATCTTTGTGGCTTAAAGACGTTGGAATACCTCTCTACCCTGAAAAAAAATTACCCACAATTTCTGCCAAGGAAAGTGCTCTGATACCACTTGTAATATACCAGATATAAAAAGTATGTAGAATAGAAATAAACTGATAGAAATGGCATAATAACAACAATATGACCAGAACAATCACCACAATAACACTGAAATGATATCAGAATAACAACATAAATAGCACTTTGAGTTTGAGAGCAATGTTCACGGGCCTCTTCGAGGGGGCAACCTCCAGTCGAGCAGAGCTCTATTACAATAATATCCAACCTATGGTTCTCATACCCTCGACTCCTATCTATACTAAATATGTCTATCAAAAGAAGCATCTAGAGGAAGATCCTTCTAGAAGCATAATCTTCTATTAGGTCTTCTTACATTCGACTTATTATATTTTATTGCAAGGCCTTATTAATATTGACCTTTATTACATCCGAATATATTGTTCTACCTATGAGCGGGTTAGGACCCTAACATATTTTTATAAATGATTTAATTAATCAAAGGTTTAGTGTTAATTTTTATACACTAAAGTTAAGTTAAATGTCAATAATTAGGATTATGGATTAAGGTTCAAAATTTTATTTATAGGTTAAGTAATAAGGACTATGAGTTAAGAGTTATGTTTATTATATAATCTCTATAACTTAATAAATAATTTGTATGGTTGTGAGTTCAATATTAAGGGTGTAGGAATTGATGATTTAAAGTGTTGAGAGAGAAGAGTTATTAATTTAGGAATTAAAGGGTTGAGAGAGAAGAGATAACAATTTAGGGTTAAGCGTTAGGTTTTGAAGGTTTAGGGTTAATTTTTTTGTCCTATTTGTTAGAATATGTTGTAATACCAACTTGATGATAACTATGATCTTAGAACGAGAAATCTGGTCTTAAAAATCCATACTTTTTCATCAAAAACCTCAAAATCAACCTTGAATAAAAGATTGGAACTACCAATAGCACCTATTTTGGGGGTGTTAAAATTACAAGCTTTTGTAACCATGACCTTACTAATCCATATTGCGGCTAAAAAAACAACTTGAAATCAACCACCAAATCAAAAAGTGATGCTACTAGTAACAATTTTTTTTCGAAGTCAAAATTATAACTTGTTTGAAACCACATGCTTAATTATTGGTCATGTTGCAATGAAAATCTTAAAATCAACCCTCAAATCAAAAATTGATGCTATTATTAACACCTTTGTTTTTGGAGTTTAAATTATAACTAGTATTGCTACAAGTATATTAAAACAAAACAAAACATTAAAATCAACTTTAAAACTAACACTCTATTAAGTTTAGTTTAATACTCCAAACATCTTTTTTTATTGAAATCTTAATATTTAAATAAGAAACACATAAATGATCCATATCTCCATTGAAGATCATATGTAAGTTCAAACACTCCTTTAGAGTTACGATACAAACATTTTATTAATAAAAAATATGCAAATTGTTTAAGACAATTATTAAAGCTCATTCATGGATTGTACAATGCCATCACCATATTTGTCGAAAAATTCAGGATCATCGAACATAATTTCCCCATTTAAATAAAACAATTCTACCATTTCCTTCTCTATGTCATATGCCCTAATAGAACATGTCAATGTCATTATTTCATGTCTTCAAGTTCTCTTTGGTTTACAATTGAAAGTAAATCCAACTCTTCTATAAGGGTGTTCTTTTGGGAGGAATACCCTCAAGTAGTCGTACATTGGCTTTCATAGGTGGTTGGACCACCTAGCCTTTACAAAAGGTCCACAACATTTACATCCAAGATACCCTTTTGAAACAAGACATGTGATGTTATTGTCTACAAAGCACGTTAGTGTCAAAAAGATAGTTGACCAAATAAAGTATGCCAAATAACATTACAGAGAAAACAAATCAATCAACATGCTTACTAGAGAAAACTCCTATTCCTGGATAAACATGCATGGTGTATGCACATATGCCATACAATGTAAAAGACCTCTCCATTGGGATGGGTCTTGATACATCATATGCATGTATCCCTTCCCATAATTTCTTAAATTCACCGATCAGTGGTTGGAGGTAGACATCCATTCTCTTCACTTGTCTTCTACATAGGACTATAAGAGCCATCATAAGATGTACATTCTTCATGGAAAACCATGGGGGGATATTGTTATTGATCAACACCGCTGGAAAAACAAAATAGTTGGTGTTTTGGAGAGAACACAAGTTAACTCCATCCATGGCTATGCTCAATCATAGGCTCTGTACTTCATCCTTGAATTTATCGGGTCGTGTATCCTCTATATGATTCATGACTATTGAATCTGATGGGATTCTCATAACTCCTCACTCACTTCTATGTGAGGCATGTCTCCCCTGCAATGCGACTAATTGTTTCCAATGAAAAAGTTATTGAATACTTGGAATTATAGGCATGTGCCTTAATATCTTATGAGGAGGACCATGTGCCTTACCTTTTTTTTTAATTTTGGTTACCTATCATGCCCACATTATTGACATATCTCTTTATCCATATATTTGTCTCTATATAGAACACAATCATTCAGACATGCATGGTATGATATGTACTCAACAACCAACATTTTGAATATTGTATTTGCCTCTGTGCAGCTATCGGGAAAGACATTATCACTTAGAAGAACCATATCTTTGAGTAACCTGCAATTAGTGGGAAATAAAAATGTGCATTGTCATTAAGCATGCATAAAATCAATCATTTCTTCCTTCATTGTGTGACAAGATTCCTTAAAATTAGGGGAATTAATAATTATTTACCTCAAAAGTGTTGAGAAACACGTGTCATACATACCATATATTGCTTTCAAGTTGTACAGTAACATTGGTGTCCCTTGTTGGGTAGACCTTGACCCCTGGCCAAAGAGAGGGGTGGTGGAAGTATATTTCAGGCTTTCAAAGAAGGTATCGACGATATTAACATCATCTCCTAGTTCATTTTGTTGGAATGCATGTAACAACATTACCTCCATGGCTTGGGTATATCATAAGAAATCATCCATACCAACCTCTATATCATTTCCTTCGTCTCCAACATTTGAAGAACTAGTGTTACTGTAGATATTTGAATTAGTGACTCGGGAAGTAGTGAGAATTTAATAGGTGGTTGATTCAATGATGCTTGGTATGCTTCGTCTCTGAGTTGTGCTCATTTAATAGAAAGCTCCTAAATTAAAATTGTAGTGGAGTGCAACGGTAGATGGTAGACAAGTCATTCATTGAACCAGGAGGATCTTCACAATCGACACATTTTCAGTCGGATTCAAATACTTCTAACATTGTCCAGTCAACAAAGAGCTCACACTGAGCTTTCTGATGCATTTCGAATGAAGTCAATTAGACTTCACATGCTAGAGATATTTCATGTTGATATTTAGGGGGGAAATGGCATTTGTAAAATGTTTAATACATGAGATAGGGTTCTCATAATTATGTATTTTTCATTATTTAAAAGGGATTATTTGGTGCAAAGCCATGTTGGATTTCAATCCCTAGTCTCAAGAAGAGTCCTAAGGAGAGTTGAGATCTTCATGGATGGTTGAGAGATATTCTCAAACCAATCCCTTGAGATATGCCAAGATCCTAATTTAGGGGATCTTGAGAGATATTATCTCCATGCAAATCTTGATGTGGTTGAGATGGAGATGTTATATAAACCCTTCTTGGGGGTCAAGAAGAAGGGGAGAAAGGAAAGAGCTTGAGGAAAGCTTATTGAGAGCTTATTGATTCAGAGGATGCCTTTGTAAATGAGAAATAGGTTATAGGCTTGTTTATGTAGCCCTTTTGAAGTAAAATCAATAAAGTAGACTCATGGGATTCATGAATCCTGAGACATAGCTAGGGGGTCTGGTGAACTCCGTTATCATATTGTTGTCAATGTTGTATGTGTGAATTTGATGCATTCCCACTTGGTTAAGTAGATTTTTTATTTATAAACATACACAGCAATTTGACAATTTTATGTGATTATTTCCTTAATGAATCATGGTTAATTAATCAAATTCCCTTATTCACATGCAACTTTGTCAGTGAAAGATCTTATTTTGAAAATTTGGATGTAAGAAGATTTCTCACCAAATTTTCAGATCAAGTGGTATCAGAGCAGGTCTGACCAGTTTTGTAGATTGTGAATATCGCCATGGGCAAAGGAACAAAGCAAGTGTGGATCAAAGAGTTAGAAGAAATCAACCAATTCATTCAAGAAGAGAATGCAGAGCTCAGACGGATTCTACAAGTTTCATAAGAGGAGAAGAATATATTGCAACTCCAGTTACAAGTCAAGGAGGATTTTTTGGAAAAGTTGCAGAATGATGAAGGTTTGGTGAAGCCATCTTCCACACCCAATCTGAAATCTGTAACTGAGGTAAATAATGTCGGTAATTCTTCAGTTTCATGTTCATCCCTTGATGATGATAATGATTCTTTTGGATATTTGGAGAAGCATACATTAGGAATTGGTAAAAATATCCTAACTAATATGGGATAAAAAGGAGGAGGTCTTGGTATTAATGGCCAAGGCATCACTCAACCACTAGAGGTGGTAGAAAGACCCAGATTTGCAGGATTGGGATATGTTGAAGGAGAATTCTCAAAGGAAGCAGAAGTAGTTGATTCTTCGAGCAAAGAATTCAAGCCATTTAAGCAAAAAGATGGCACATCACTTTCTAGAAGTGATACATCCGGCAAGGGATCCCGGAGAAATTTGAAATCTCCTAGAAGGACTCCTCAAAGGTATAAAAAACATGATTAGTCTAATGTATATTTGCATTGTAATCATAAAACAGATCATATGTGGAAAGTTTATCCATGTACATTTTGTGGCTTGCATAATCACTATCTTGCAAAATGTTGGAAGAGGAAATCTCTTCACAATAGATTCTTTTCAAATAGCAAGGAGATGAAATATGAAGACCATCATCCTCGTCATAAGAAGGAGAAAGAAAAAAAGGACATGAAGTCAAGAAATTTTTGCACACATTGTAATATGAGTGGGCACTGGATCACGAAATGTTGGAAACTTCAACCGCAATTTCATCCCAAGAAGGATACAAAGGTTGTGCAAAAACCCATGCAAAAGGAGGTTGTTAAAGAGGTGATGGATCATGTGATCAATGTTCCTATTCCAGTCTTCGAAGAAATGTGGTTGCAGAAAGAAGGTACCCTTGAGTGGTTGGGTAAGAAATGGATATCATTCTTGCATAGCCAAGATTAGCATACGTTATAGCACCTCCAATCATTTTGCTTGTTTCCATTGACTGGAAAAAAAAAAGGCATTGAGGAAAACTAACTTTGTTTGTATGAGCAGCATTGATAAAGATCACTTATTCATAATGAAACTATGAAGTATATCATTTGTTTGTTAATCGTTCAGTTTACCACATGTTGTAGTGGATTGTACATGATGTTGCTACCACCGTGCAATTTATTTCATCGGGTTTCAAAATGGAGGTGGATCGCTCTTACAGTAAAACACCAAAGTAGGTATTGTGGAATAAGAATCACAATTTTATGTAGATGAATGCCAGTCTTGGTATCTTTGCAGCAACAGTTATCATAGATCATGGCGGGGTCATGAATGATGTTCCTGTTGTTTACTCTTAATGACCATATTTGCAACATCCAAAGATAGTTCTTCTGCTTCAATACGGCGCATTATTTAAGTTTCATTGATGTCCTCTCTTGACTACCTGTCGTGTTTCAAAAGTTGTCCAAGTTCAATTCCCCCAAGGGAATGACCATTCAGAACCATCAGAACATTCAAAGCTCCTAACAAGAGTGTTTCACCATCACCTGCATCAGCATAGTGCCCATGGATGAAATAAGGCCAAACTGGATCGTCGTTACCCATTTTCACATCATGGTTTTTTTTATCAAGTCCACACTTGCACATCGTCGATGATTAAGGTTGTTGAAACAAGGTTTAAACATTTTATCTATAACCTAAAACTTCGTATTTTTCTAGTATGGAGCAGCCCTTAACTTGAAAAAAAAAAAAAAAAATCTTTTAATTCAGTATTTGGCGTTTCATAGAGTTGCCAATTCCGAAGCCAACAACGCCAAAAGCCCAGTGTTGAAATCCCGAAAGAGGTTTCATTGCAAAGAAATAATAAGAGCGAATGTTACAAGTCCTAACACGTTCTTCATAAAGTTCCCTCTAAGCGTGATTAAGTAAAACCCTAATCATAGTTAATGAATCATAAATCTATTGCAGTTCGGGTTTCCTGTTAACAAAGTGTTTTCTAAATATAGATCCTTGAAATCCTGATTCTCGATTTCCGAAAACCAGAAATTAAATTCTAAATCTCAATTAATTAAAGTTAATACAACGATTAAACACCAAAGCTAAGCTTATCGCGATTTCACAATTCAAGGGTTGCATATGACATATCTCTTGGGTGCCTGATCCCCGAAACTCTAAAATGTGAAATCATAAACTCTAAAACAAAGTCTAAAAATTTAATTAAGTCGCTCTAAAACATGATTAACAATCATTAAACTCCTTTTCACAGTTTCACAATTCAGGGGTTGCATATGACATATCTCTTGGGTGTGTGATCCCCGAAACTCCGAAATGTGAAATCATAAACTCTAAAACTTTAATTAAGTCATTCTAAAACATGATTAACAATCATTAAACTCCTTTTCGCATTTCGCATTTCGGTGTTTCATAAAACAATTGTTTCGAAACTCCATTTTGAAATCGTCGATATATGAGAATATTTGTAATGGACGAATAAAGATATTTTGAACTTAATTGTGTATCAATAAACATATCTTTTTTCATTAAGACATTAAAGTCTTACCCCCTGTCTTAGTATGTTCGTTTAAAGGAAATTAAAGGAAATAAAGGCTCTGTATTTCAAATTTTATTCTCATTTCTACAATCGTGAGCAAGTTGTGTTCATCCAGGCTTATAGATTTCTCATCTGCAAACATGTTTTCAATCTAGTGCAAATTCTATGGAACCTAAGAGGGTACTTAAGAAAGTTGAGGGAACTGCTGAAAACACAGGTATAGAAGGAGATGTCGTAGCAGATACCACACCCCACACTATTGATTCTATCAAATCTTGGAGGCAAATCTTCGAGAATCTAGATTACGAAATTAAGAACTTCCCGCATGATTCTGAGAATAAACTCTAGGACATAGCGGAGTCTGAACTTCACAAAATTGCAACACACCAATGGCTCATGCCATATAATGACATGATATATTGGGCCTTGGAGAGAGCAGACACAACGAAAAGGAGTATTATGGACATCCGTGGAGTCGTCGTCGGTTCCTTCAGGCCGGAACACATACAAGTAATGTACATGCTATCCCCTAATCCTAAGTATATTTATAATGTTGAATTCATAGCCGAATTCCAAAGAAAGGAATGCGTAGAGGCATATCAGACATACCCTGATATAATTAGAGACTGGTGGGGAGTACCAGCGAAGTTCAAGGCCAATACTCATGGGAAATATGCCACAACCTCACTAAATGAATACATGGTCTATGTAGCCATGATGTTTTGCAGACTCTTTGGAAAGAAAATCCCAACTCATTTCCCTGCCGCATGGATGTCTCTTCTTCATGAAGCAACTGAAGGTTTTAGTTTCAACTGGGACAAAATCCTATCAGACAATTTATCTAAGGAGGTAACAGAGTACCAAAATGCAAAATCCAAGGACCAACCAGTGGAATTCTATATGTCCTCCTACATCATGGATTCCATATGCTTCATGACCCCTTTCCCTCTGATGAATTGGAGTTGGAATCCAACCCCCAATAAACCCATTCATGAATATTATTCCAAGTTGTGGGAAGAAAATGTTGAGGATTCCTTCTACAAAATATGCCACTTCGTGGTGATTCCGGTGCACCAGATGTTGTATGGTTGTGAGCCTCCCCGTATTTCTGAGTCAGTCATGGAAAGTCTCAAGGTCATCGTTGATTGGGTTGTAGAAGAAAATTTTTCCTACATTAGGGTTTTTATATGTTCAATCCCTCCCCATGCACTACCAAAATCCCTCCCTGATAGACTGGTATGCAGGGAGGTGGCTCATCAAATAGTAATAGGTGGCATCGGGAATGAACTAAAAATGGCCCAAAAGAGATTCTGACCTATTTTCCCTGTGTAGATTGGGAAATATCCGCTACTCAATCTAGGGCATTCCAAGGTTGAGGCGGCCGCATTAGGAGAGATACAGTTGTTGAATCTTGATCACAGGAAATATGATCCCTATAAAATTGTGGGTAATCACCAAGTCAACTACAATCTGGAAGAATACGAACATGAACAGTCCCCTTTTGATGACATGTTCAGAGGAGTTATAAGTTATGACGAAGTGCTGGCCAGGTTTCAAACTTTGTCACCTGACTTGCAAGACAATTTCCTGAACTTCCAGAAACATCAGAGAAGTGGTTTACCCAGGGTATTACTAGGAGAAGCATCAACTCAACCTCCAGAACAAGGAAACGTACCCCTAGGTTTTGGATCAGGAGGGAAAGATAAAGAAAGTACAAAGAGAATTCTAGAAGAGACCGAAGAGTCTCCACGGAAAATAGAAGGACAAAAGGCAGAGAACTTAGGAATGGAAAAAGGGTCTCAGACACCCCCAGTGTCTGATAAACCAGATTTCCCTTCATCATCTGCAATTCATGGAAATACCCCCAAAGCAACAGAGGAGGTAAGATCTACAGAACTAGGTGCTTCCATCACCTCTTTGACTCCATTACAATCCACTTTCGGTTTCCCCCAGCTAGGAACCCTATACGTTAGTGACATTGAGCCCATCTCCAGAGAAGAGATTCCTACATCTGATTATTTTTTCAGTAAGAAGAGAAAGGCAGTGTTGAAGCAGGAAATGAATCAAGGGAAAATGCAATGGTAAAGACGCATAAAATCATAATAGACGGGCATAATTTAGAGGAAGAAGATTTCGCTACCTAAGTAGCTGGTTCTATCAGAGCGTTATCCACAGCTAACCAGTTCACCATTGAAAATATGAAAGCACATCTGAGACAGAGAAACCTCATGATCGCTAAAATACAAGGCCAATTAAAGGAGAATGAAGAAAAGATTGAAGAAGGTATAAATAAAGGTCTGGACCAGGCCAAAGCCAGGGATAAGCAAGAAATTCAATCCCTAAAAACAAGCCTCAACGATATGGAAGAGAGAGTGCAGACAAGTCAAACGCAAGAAGAAATCATAAATCAATTACAAACAAAATTAAAGGCAATTGAAGGTCAGGTCATAGATCTGAAAGCTTTCCAAGCCCAGTCACTGGAAGTGCATTCAAAACTAGAAGTTGAACAATAGAAATTGATTTCCAAGATAGAGATTATTCAGAGTTACTTTCAAGAAGCAAATAATGCCTTTAATAATATTATCCTGAAGGAAAAAGAAGCCAAAGCAGTAAGGGTTACTCTCCAAAAGGAAATCATATATTCGGCAAGTGAAGAGACATCCAAAACTACGAAAATATCAACCACAGAGAAAATCAGAGGTGACATCATGCTCAAGCTATGGGAAACCAACATAACTGAAAACAAAAGAATAGTCAAAGAAATCAGAGATGACTGCAAAGAAGTTTTTGATCTCTTAGACAAAAGGTCATTAAACATTGGAAAAGACAATTTTACAGGACTTCTGGGACAGATTAATATTGTAAGACATCAATTAAATTTTAGAGAAAATTTGAGTGAAATTCAAATAGAAATTTCACAGCTAAGAGAAATGGATGTCACCCTAATAGACAGGTTGTTAGTTGAGCCCAACTTAAAACTACAGTCGATAAAGTTTGCAGATAAAGTATTTGAAGACCGTCTCTCCAAGATACAGAGAAAGGTTTATCTGTTCGAAGCAAAGGACCTTCCAGAACCCCCCAGAAATTTTACACAGTTTCTGGAGAGATGCATTGAATATATTGGATCAAAAGAAGGAGAGTCATCAACAAAGTAAAAGTATCATTTGGAGGATCTTTACTTTCAAGAAAGCAGAAAAATGGAGAAGATCATGCAAACAATTTCTGATCTATTTTTAACAAATAGTTAGTCACTAAGAATTAGGAAATCACCAACCGTCTTAGGATTGGTAGTTTTGTATAAATATAACTTTTCAAGACTAAGACAGGGATTTTTCTGGATGGGATTGTAAAGAGAAAATTTCATTTTGCCAGAAATAATACAATACAGATTGAAGATTCCAGATCTTTTCAAGCCTGAGTTATGTGTTTCTCTGTCATTCCATCTTTTATTTCATACCTTCGATGAATGCTTTCATGATGCAACCTCTATTGTGGTGATTGAACAATCAGATTATCTAACCATTTGCAGTTTTTCCTCTGTATCAACTATCAGTGGATATAATACCTATGAACGTTTTAGAATTCTGAAATTGTATACTTCATCAAAGCTATCATCTCTCTTTCTTCTATTAGCATAAAGTGAGATTCCTCTTTAATTGATGCCTCACATTTGTTATACAACTATATGTTTCTTTTTCTTTCTTCATTCCATGCACCATTTCCTTTAAATTTGACTCAGATACTAGAAACGACCTTTATTTCTATTATACTATTGATTCATAGTTTGGATGTTTTATTTTTATTAATTCAAATCAGAAATTTGCGACCCTTAAAAATAATTTTTACTTACAAAAAAGGAAACCCTTAGCTTTCATGACTATTCCAGTTACTAGACAGCCTAATATAGAACCCGATCTATTAGATCAGACAAGCATTGCATTAAACCTATTCAATACCATCTTACAAACAACAAGTACACGGGTAGAACTTGAACGTTCATGGGCCATGATTGAAAGGGATATTAGCATCCAAGAACAATGGGAAGCTAGACAGAGATAGTTAAGAAACCAACTTTGATCTCGCTTTTCATTAAACTGATACTTTTACCCATTAATTATCTCTACCTTTTTCGGATGCCTTGACGGTATACTTTAGAGCCTTAAAGTATAAACTCAAGAACAACAAAGGTATTGGATGGTATACGGATGTGATTTAAAGTAATTGGCACAAACAAATAACCATGCATTTGTCTGTCTTGATGTGCGCACTGATCTGGACTAGTGATCTGATCTTCTCACAAACAATGGACCTGATGCACAACGATCAATTAGGCCCGCCTTTATTTCAGTAAAATTTGATGTGCACAAATCGCATGAAAAACTCAATTAATCAATGATCTAGAGGACAAACCCAATCAAACGTGGAGGAATATCGCGACAGTTTTTGGGATACGGAATGAGAAATCCACTCGGAAAGCGATGATGTGGGCATCTCTGTTTTCCCTTCCATGGCATGAGGGTAGTACAAGATATAGGGATACCTAATAGTACATATCATGATTTTGATCCTGTCAATTAGTGGAGTGAGGTTGCATGGGATCAATTGGAGATTGATCGCGATCATTGGAAAGAAGATAATTCCCCACATTATTATGGGAATGAATATCAACTACGAGTCGATACTTTACCTTTGAAAAATATATATCTCCACCTTAAACCATAAGCGCATCACTTAGTCTTTCGACTGACTAAGCTATGAAGTTTATTCACATTGAGCATTTCCATGGTCGGCATTTGATTCGAATCCCATTCAAACCGAAATCCCCACAGCCAAAATAGCATTACTTTCAGGATCTCAGTGTGTGCTGGGAGGGACTTCAATCGATCATCTTCTATTGGCAAAGGATTCGTTCTGTGTCATGAGGTCTTCACCCATTGGCTTGGGTGCAGTTAGGGATTTCACTACCAAGCTCTTCATCAACAGACTCTCTAGAAAAAACACTGATGAAGGTTTGAGAGATAAATTTTCAGATTTTGGGCAACTCGTTGAAGCTAAAGTTGTCACTGATATGATTTATGGGAGATCAAGACGGTTAGGGAAGATAATCAATTTATGAAAAAATGTTGTTATCACGGGTTGGGTGTGCTAGCTAATGACGGTGATTATATTGGTCACGATCACACACAGTCATGGTTCTCCGATGAGGAATTGACATTGGATGAGTGCATATATTTCCTGCCTGCAGATATATTTGAGCAGTGGTTGGTTGTGGCGGTGGAGGTAGAAATACCCGAAGCCCTAAAAGTATACTATCTATTTTCCCGACTGCTCTGGACTTCTAGTCAAGGAAAATGTTGGAGCCTTGGATGTGGAGGACGTGAATATGGCAGAATGCCCCTTCTACAACAGGTTGTTCTACACAAAATATTTTCTCAGTATGATAAATAGTTCGAATAGCAGTCCCAAGAGACTGTGGGGGCGTCTAAAGATCAATTTGCACTCCATCTTTAGTATGTTGAAGTATTGAAGATTTCTACTTTTTCGTATGGTCATATATGAGTAGATCTTGGATTATATCACTTCATAAACTCTAGTTCTCATGAAATACCTTCTAAGGAAGTATCCAGAGTGGAGTCATGATTGTATTGTAGTTGCTGGGAACGTTAGCAACAGAAATGTTCCAGAACCCAAGGCTAAATCTGCGCTGGTTTGGATGTTGGGAGAATATTCTCAGGATTTGCTCGATGCCATAGAGTTGGTAATGTGGCAATGAGAAATTTTAAGCCATTTTATATATATATATATATATATATATATATATATATATATATATATAGTGCACATATTATTGCACATTTTGTAATGGTTAAATGGGATCATAGAAGCTTCCCCTTTGTGCATATTGTGGCATCCTATTTGGCATAAGGATTGCTTTGGAACTCGGTGATTATGAAGCATTGTAAAGGGATTTTAGCCACTCTAAAGTGAGGATGAGAGTGAGAGGTGTTTGTATTTGCACCTTAATCCTTAAGTGGCTTCATTTTGTAATCATCATTGTAAATAGTTGATTGAGGCATTTTCCTACGCCATTTGGCGATTCACTGTAAACTTGACCAAGAGTGTAGTTATAAACTCTTGGAAAATAAAAAACTTATGTAGGTATCATCAGTTACAGGTTACAAATTTATGCAGATGTGGGCTTCGACATTTCATCTTCGAAGAACAAGAGGTGAAGGAGACAATGAATGTTCCTTTAAGAACATTATCTTGGCAGCAGTTGCAAGTGTTTGAGTTACATTCTGATTCTGAAGTACAGGGAATGAAGACATTTTCATGTAGTTAATGATAGATTTCAGGTCAAAGTTGATACTTTTGGAGGTCGAAATTTTTTTCTCCCTGGGGAGGTGTGATCTAGGAGGATCTTCACAGTCGACACATTTTCAGTCGGCTTCAAATACTGCCAACATTGTCCAGTCAACAAATACCTCACGCTGAGCTTTCTGATGCATTTTGAATGAAGTCAATTGGACTTCACATGCTAGAGATATGTCTTGTTGATATTTAGGGGCAAAATGGCATTTGTAAAATGTTTAATACATGAGATAGGTATCTCATAATTATGTATTTTTCATTATTTAAAAGGGATTATTTGGTGCAAATCCATGTTGGCTTTCAATCCCTAGTCTCAAGGAGAGTCCTAAGGACAGTTCAAATATTCATGGATGGTTGAGAGATATTCTCAAACCAATCCCTTAAGATATGCCAAGATCCTAATTTAGGGGATCTTAAGAGATATTATCTCCATGAAAATCTTGATGTGGTTGAGATGAAGATGTTATATAAACCCTTCTTGGGGGTCAAGAAGAAGGGGAGAAATGAAAGAGCTTGAGGAAAGCTTATTGAGAGCTTATTTATTCAGAGGATGTCTTTGTAAAGGAGAAATAGGTTGTAGGCTTGTTTATGTATCCCTTTTGAAGAAGAATCAATAAAGCAGACTCATAGGATTCATGAATACAGAGGTGTAGCCAGGGGGTCTGGTGAACTTTGTTATCATATTGTTGTCAATGTTGTATGTGCGAATTTGATGCATTCTCACTTGGTTAAGTAGAGTTTTTATTTATAAACATACACAACAATTTGAAAATTTTATGTGATTATTTCTTTAATGAAGCATGGTTAATTAATCAAATTTCCTTTATTCACATGCAATTTTGTCAGTGAAAGATCTTATTTTGAAAATTTGGATGTAAGAATATTTCTCACCAAATTTTCAGATCACTCATCGTTAGAATCTTGATTGTGAAAATATTGAACATTACATCGATAATATTAGTAACATAATGCATTTAGTATGTTCAAATATTATACTAAACATTTATTAGAAGCATGGAAAAAAAAAATCCGATAATAAACATCCAACCAACCACTTTATAAAACAAATGTCAAATTAAGCAATACATTTACATCAATTCCATTGAAAATTCAAAAATACAATTACTCAATCATTTTTTTCTTACACCCCAAGGGGATGTCTAAAGGTAGACCCAATGCAACATGATTTTGACGAATAGTTGGTGGTCTACGAAAGTTACATTTTATTAACAACTCATCACGAAGAGAAAAACTACATATTGCATGCACACCAACAAATTTGGATGCCTTCTTTTTCATAAAGAACTCCTTGTCATTGGAGTGTTCCTCAAATAAACAATTTGTACTAAATAATGAGGACCTACAACTATTTATGAACCATGTAATGTTCCCATCATGACTTCATGGACTACCATCAATATATAAGAATCTTTTCATGTTAAATTTTTCAGAAGCATAATCGTTCAAGCACATACTATACATGGAAATGTTATGTTTGTATTTAACAATATTCAAGTAATCAGAACGACTATAAAGAGGACCACAAAATGGAATAAGTGCTATTGATTGTTTGGGAGGAAAGGATACATGTGAAAGGTTGAACAACCCAATATTTGCAACATCTATTTTAGACATGGAAATCATATAACTATTACCACAAAAGAGAATTTGGTTCCAACATCGGGCACATGCATGGAAGACAACCAAGTTCCATACAAATCTCAGTTATAAAATGTTTGGTACTTACTTTGCAGATGGATAGGAAGAGGGAATTCATCACTACCTTCCAACAATTGAACTGACATTGGTGTGTACTTGGACATTTTTTCTCTCATATCATACAACGTTTTGGATCTCCTAGTAGATATGTTTTGCATAGTATTGATATCATATGTTGTCTCACTAGAACTCTCTATTGATTGAATAGAAGGAGATCGATTGGTCAAGTTAGGACAAAACTTAGTTGATCTGGCTTCCAAATTTTCAAAAATGGAGCATATGGAAATGATCCTACGTGTTTTTTCTATATCACCTATTGGATTATGTTGGTGTTCATCGCGGTTGTGAGACCCTAGGTTCAAGTTATCTTTGACCAAAAAAACCCTTAAGACACCAGCCCTTTTGGCATCACCTGTATGCAGATGAAGTCTCACCTAAGGTATCTATTGGGGCTGCAGGAACCAACTTTCTGCAGTAGTGAGGGAATGGGCGGTGATTATTCTATTCATTCTTACTCATTGGTTCTATACACGTTGTTCTGTCTTTGTTCTTCATTGGCTAATTAGTGAGTTCATATTCATATTACCATTATATTCCAGATTAAAACATCAACCCATTACTGTAATAGTCATAACAATTGCACAATGATTATACATAGGAAAAATCTAATATAGTATGCATCCAGACATAATCCATGAACAATCGCAAAAATACATTCAACACAAGAGTTAGCTTGGTTCACCCAAATATGGGTTACATCCACAATGGTTGGATTATTTATTATGTGTTTGGTAATTGCTTCAAGCTTGTGCACTACGCTTACAAAAATATATCATAGTTATATTTGCTTTCTCCTAGCCTAGCCATTCTGAAGTGCAAGTCTCTCTCTCTCTCTCTCTCTCTCTCTCTCCTTATCATTTAGACATAGATTCTTTCCTTCTCATCCTATCCCATCATTCTTCTTCTTTAACAGAACATAACAGTCAAGAACCCTAATCCCCCAACCCATTACATATTTATAAATAAATTCTAGGGATTAAAATATTACTTTGTTCATCCTAAAACCCTTTTACAATACATGATAACTCAAGTTAACTTACTGTTTGGGCTGCTTTTGCCTACTTTTCCATCTGCATGTTTCTTTTGTACTATGATTGTTGTTCTTCCTGCTTTTGTGTGTCCTTCAATCTTTAGCACATCATAATTCCATCCTTCCTTTTCACGCCATTTCTTCTCATTCTTTATTCTCTTCTTTATTCCTCTATTTTATCCCTTTGTTTTATTCTTCTATCTGCGCACTATACTCCTGATTGTGCCCCAACTGCACACTCTTGACTCTTCTTTCTTCTTCTATGTGCTTCTTCTATACTTAGTATTTTTATGTATATTATTTCCAAAATTCCTGTCCAACAAACCTCCAACACTCACATGTGGCTCGTCCCGATCCACTTAGGCCTATTGCATGCTCCTCCATCCTTGGAAGAATTTCTGGGAGGCTTCCTTAACTGTCACAAATTCCTTTATTAATGATTTCTTTGTTTCCACAATCTCTTCAACCCCCTGCAAAATCAAGGTTGTAAGTTTGTCTTCTGCTTCATGTCCTACTTGTTTCGCCTTTCCCTCTACAGTGGCCAGTTCTCCTATCACCCTCAATGCTTCTTCTTGCAATGGTACTAAGTGTTGTTGAAGGATCTTATGATGATCCCTTATCTGATCCACTTCCACATATGACTGCCTCTGTGCCAAAATTATTGTCATGTCTTAAGCTCATGGAAGTGTGTTATTCTCTCTGAATCTCGTTGGGCATTTTCCTGTGATTATCTTAATTTGGCCTCCACAACATTCATTTCTGGATATTCCACCAAGTTTTTCCAAATTTGCATGCTCTCCTCACATAGTTTTGTGCACTCTTCTTCCACTTTCTTGATGTTCGAGATGATTGGCATCGTCATTTTTCTCTTCCTTCTCTTACTTCTAGCGACATGCATCATGTACTTTGCAATTGTAGGTCCTCAATATTTGATCGGAATCCCTTGATGACTTCGCCAATCTTCAATACCTACTCTTCCATAGTAGCTTCTACTACTATCCAAACCTCTGTCATTTCCTTGTACAACTTCTAGATAGTTGCTTGTATTTTTTACATTGTTGGTTACTTCGGCTGACCCAGGTTTTTATCTCAACTAGGTTTCCAACAAAACCCTCAAAACTATCGGCCCTCATGGTAAAGAAAAAGGAAACGTTGTGCACAGAGTGCACAACGCAGTCTCACATGAGATAGATTTGTGGGGGACTGCAATACCCAGGTGTTTGTAGTCTAGGAATGAGTGGGGATGGTGTTTAGATTATTTCCCTTGCGCATCATCATTTAATCATTCATCTACTTCTATGATTTATTCATCATTAACTTATGCATGCATACTATTATAACTAGTTTTAACAATTCATTCTTTATCTAATGATTAACAGAGTAGTAAAAGTATTCATCAAAAACACATAGAACATAGTATTTTACTGTGGTTCACCCCCTCATGGGGATACGTCCACAAATCTCTGGCTCTTCTTCTCTTTTATTCATTCTGCTGCAAAATATACATTACGCACATTACATCTTCAGGATTACAATCAAAATGAGGGTAAGTAACCTCTGGGAGGCTGACTACGTCACACTGATCCAAATTTTATGGGAAGAATGAAATGAATACAGATTATTAACATGTTCTTAACTCAAAATAATAGAGATACAGTAAAACGGGTTTTCTATTCAATAAAGAAATAAGATGAAACTGTAAAATGCAGCGGAAACAAGCTTGTTGGAATGGTGGTGGCTTATCTCTGAGAAGAGATGTGAAGGTTGCACGCATTCGCAAGAAGAAAATTACAATGAGGCTTTGAAGGCATTTTTAAAATAAACAAAACGGCCAAAAACCCTAGACATCCAAAAACCTAACCCTAGGAGATGAAGCACCAAAAGTCATGTGGGCCTCGTTTGGGTAAGTTAGTACATCAACTTCCCAGGGTCGTAACATTTGCATACGATCTCTGTTTTAGGCGCGTGATAGCCCATTGGAAAGGTATCATTGAGGAGATTCATTTTGGGGGATCAATCATGCCTTTAGCTATAATTGAGGAGCTCGATCCCGAAAAACATTCATTTAGGCCCTCAAAATGGCCTCGGAAGTTAAAACTGCTAAAAATAGTAAATTGTCAAAATTGTCAGAAAACTGTTTTGAGCTAGTTGGAAAAGGCGGGTAGCCACTGATATCCATATGAATCAATCCTCCCTAATTAGGAAGAAATGGTCTACAATGCGTTGAGGTCCCCCATCAGATGAGGAAATTTCTGTTGAATTTGGCACCGGGTGAGCCACTTGCCTTGGTGCAGGAGCTGCCCTGCTTTGACGACTTGATAAAGATGGATATTTTGTTGTCGAGTGCCCTTGATATGTGTTTCCACAATATAATCATTGGATTCCTGTTGTATGCAGTCAGGGTTGAGATCTGTTGGTGTCAGTTGTCCTTCTACTTTTGAGGTGTCCAATAATGGTGGGAAATAAGGGCGAAGGAGATCCACGTTGAACACTAGGTGCAGGCCAAGGAAGGGAGGAATGTTGAGCTCAAAATCATTGTCCCCCATGGCCTTGGTGATAGTGTACAACCCATAATGGAGTGGGTGAAGCTTTCAATGGGGTCCTATAAGGCGTTCTTTCTGCAAATGCAACCAAACTTTGTCTCCCACCTGAAACTTATGTGGCACCCAATGTTGATCATGACATTGTTTGTACTTGTCATTAGACTTATTTAGGATATATTGAACCTGTTGGTGGATGTGTTGGATCTGCTCAATGAACTGGGTGGCTTTGTCAACTTCAGTTGGATCAGGAAATGAGTCGGTCGAGGTGACCACAAGGGGAAGTGAAACATCTATGGGACCCAATGGTTGGAATCCCAACCCCACCTGAAAGGGGATGTGATCGGTTGAGCTATGTAGGGATCAGTTGTAGCTATGATAGACATAGGGAAGGCTCTCATGCCATGTGCAAGGGTGCTTTGAATTATACATGCAAAGGATATGCACAATCTTTCGATTTACAACCTCGGTTTGGCCATCTGTCTGGGGATGGAAGGCCATGGATTTGGTGAGCTTGGTTTCCAATAGTGACCAGAGGCTCGACCAGAATGTGCTGAGAAATTGATTATCCTGGTCTAAGACAATGGTTTGTGGGATTCCAAAATGTACCCAAACTCGTTCAAAGAAGAGCTTGGCAATGGCCTTGGTTGTGATGCTCTTCTTGCAGGCAACCAAAATCACCATCTTAGAAAAGCGATCAACAAACACAAACACACAGTCATTTCCCCACTTGGTGGATGGGAGGCCCGAAATGTAGTCCATTCAGATGGATTCCCATGGCATGTAAAGAGTACAAAGCGCGGTGTACAGGCCCATTTTCTTAGTGGTCAGTTTGGCAATAGTATAGGCAGTGTAGGACCTGATATACTTGTTGACCTCCTGTCGAAGTTTCGGCCAGTAGAAGTGTTTTTGTAGCATCGCCACTGTATTTTCGACGCAGAAGTGTCTTGCCACCTGACTGTAGTGGGATTCCTAGATCAGCTTCACTCACTCACTTGATGGAACACAGATATGGCCCAAACGACACAACAACCCATCCTGAAGATGGAAATTATCGACAACTGTGTTTGCACTCAACATTTGGTAGGTGGTGGTGAAGTCAAGGTCTGTCTCATAAAGTTGGGGCCATCTAGATGTCTCATGGCCGCAAGATTATAGCTATGTGGTGAGTGCCGCGATTGGCTGTCTGTTGAGGCAATCAACAATGTGATTGGTGCTTCATGTTTTATACTTGATGTTGAGGTGAAATTGTTGCAAGTATGTGGACCACTTTTGATGGCGGTTATTCTGCAATTTTCCCTGTGTCTGCATGAACTGCAGTGGCTTATGATCAGTGTGGATGACCGTCTCAGTCCCAAGAATGTAATGTATCCACTCACAGTAGGCTTGTACAATGGAGTACATTTCCTTGTCGTAAGTAGGGTACTTACAGACAATATATGACAGTGTCTCACTATGATAGGACACGGGGTGGCCGTGCTGAGTGAGAATGGCGCCCACAGCATAGTCTGAAGCATATGTCTCAATTTCAAAGGGATAATGCAGGTCTGGTAGTGAAAGTACTGGGGCTGAGCACAAGTGTTGCTTCAAATCATTGAATGCTTGTTTTTAGGACTGGACCCACGCAAATTTCTCCTTACCACCACCTCTGTTTATTTGGGTGAGGGCCCATGCAATATGGGAGAATCCCAACACAAACCTGCAGTAGAAATTGGCAAGGCCCAAGAAGCTCCGAAGCTCAGTGAGTATTGTTGGGGCTAGCCAGTCACGGATGACTTGGATCTTGGCTGGATCCACATGTACGCCATGCTAATCAATGATGTATCCCAGGTAATGAACCCTTTCCATGCCGAAGGAGCATTTTTCCAAGTTAGCGTATAGCTTGTGTTGTCGCAGGGTGTGCAGAACCTACTGAATACGCTGCAAGTGTTCGGCACAAGTCTTGTTGTAAATTAGAATGTCATCTAGATACACCACTACAAAAGAATTGGTGAATGGTCATAGGATATCGTCCATCATCCTCATGAAAGTGGCTGGAGCATTTGTCAAACCAAAGGGCATGACCAACCATTCAAAAAGGCCTTCCTTTGACTTGAAGGTGGTCTTCGATACATCTATCTATTATTTCGAGACATGGTGGTAGCTAGACTTCAGATCAATCTTACTGAAGTGTTTGGCCCCCTTCAATTAATCAAGGAGGTCGTCGATTCAGGGAATCATGTACCTATTTCTTACTGTGATTTTATTCAGAGACTGGTAATCAATACAAAGTCACCAGGTTCCATCTTTCTTCTGTACCAACACAATTTGGCTCCTGCAAGGTGATGAGATGGGACGGATGTGCCCCTTGTGGAGTTGTTCTTGGATCTGTCGCTTGATCTCCTCATTATCTAAAAAATAGTGGAAATAGACTGGACCATTAGGAAGCGGTGCGTCGGGGATCAGATCGATGGGGTGCTTGACCTGGAAGTGCAGAGGTACCCTTGTAGGTGAGGAGAAGATATCTGAGTATTCTTCCATGACCTTATCTACAGCAGCCGCAGAGACCCTGGATATGGTTGTGATCTTTCTCTTATTCTGAGAGCGAATCACGAAGAAGCTAAACTTCCCCGTCTGAGAGATGACCTTCCTACATTGCTTAGGAGAGATCAAGGAAATAAAACTAGGTGTGTTAAGCCCTAATGTTGGCTCATTACCCCTTAATTGGGGCATATTATATTAGTAATGTTATTTTATTTATGTCGGCTTTAGGCCATTAGTTGTAATTATACCTCCTAGTCTCCTATATATACCAAGGAGACATTTTCA
>ML783141.1:256910-283405 GCA_009831015.1 Picea engelmannii | reverse complement strand
TCTTGTACTTGAACATTTAAGTGGGGTAAAAGGAGGTTTCCCCCTCGAAGAGGCTTATTATCTGAAATTATCTCTGTTTCAAGGCGTTGAGTACTTTTCCTGAGGTTTTTCCATGCTATATTGATGTTTGGTTCTTAACAAGGTGGGACTGCCTCGGGTATCGTGTACAATTTCCTGTTAAAATTAATAATAACACTACGAGGCCTAGAATCATATATAGCATGACATTTCCATAAATAAGGTTGGCCCAAAAGAACATCACAAACTTCAAGAGGAGCAACATCACATAATACCTCGTCTATGAAGGGATTGATGTCGTACGACAATCGACACTATTGGCTGACGCGAAGATCGCTTCCTTGGCAGAGCCATCCAATGGTGTAGGGTTGTGGGTGCGGAGTTGTTGGTAGGGTGAGTCACTTGACAACCTCTGCTAAGATGAGGTTCTTCTGGCTACTGCTATCAACGATGAAGTGCAGCGGGGTGCCTTTTACCCACATCTGTGAATGGAAGAGGCGATCTCCTTCTTCTGGCTCGTCTGGTTCACCAGGCTGGAGCTTGGTGGTAGCAACGGTGGCACTCGATTCCACATCAATGATCTGTCTTCCCCTTTCTGGTTCTGGCTCAGAGTTAGAATCCACATCTGATTCAGAGGCTTTCACTTTGGCCACCAACGACTGCTTTGAGCTGTAGTCAGCAATGTTATGCTAAGGGCACTTATGGAAGTCACACCACTTCTCGGTATCTTTCTTTGTCTTTCCAGTGTCCTTCTTTGCTTGTGGCTTGGACTGGTTGTCCTGATACTGTCCATATTTTCTCTGTCCTTTGTTCTGTGGGATGGGGCCGCCCTTTCCCGAAACTTTTTGTGAGGGGTTCCAAGGCCCAAATTGTCGCGTCTTTTGTTTAAGCTTCTGCTTGATTTTGACGGCATATCGGTAGGCTGCACCCAAGGATGAGATGTCCAAAAATTCCATTTCGGTCTGGATGTATCTATGCAGAGCACCATGATACTTGAACACCATATGTCACTCTGAATCTTTGATACCCAGCTTGGTGCGCAAGGTATGGAAGATATTTGTGAAATCGGGCACTGCTGGGTCTCCTTCTTGTCATAGTGTGGTCCATTTGGTATACAGGTCATCATAAATTTAGACAAGGTAGTATTGTTCCTTAATAGCATCCCTAAAATATTCCCAGGTGCACGTGACTGAAAATATTGAGGTTTCCTTTGTTTCCTTTTGCTCACAGAAAATTTCCCACCAATCTTTTTCATGGGGAACGACTTTAAGTTGCACAAAAGTAATATTTTCTCTATTTGAAAAGTTATGGAAAGAAAAATAACCTTCTAGTAGATTCAACCACTTGTCTACATTATCTGTGTCTATTTGACCTTCAAATATAGGAATATCGAAGTTTATTTGTACATTGAAGGGGGTGGCGCCTCCATTCGAAGAAGATGCATCACTTGTTGGTAGTCGTCGGAGGATTTGCGTGAAACTATCCATCATCTCGTTCATCTATTGGGTGAGGGCTTCCTCAATCAACAGTTTGAAAGGATCTCTTGTCCTATCATCTTTCTTTTCTTCTGCCATGAGAGGTCTCTTGGGCGTGTGAGAGCTTCTGTCCTCAAGAGAAACAAGCTCGAGACAAAACTCTTTGTACTCCGACCTCGTTGGGGACATGCATTAAGAAGACAAGGAGAAGACCGCTTTGATACCACTGATCCAGATTTTATGAGAAGAACGAAATGAATACATATTATTAACAGGTTTTTAACACAAAATAACAGAGATACAGTAAAACTAGTTTTCTATTCAATAACGAAATAAGATGAAACTCTAAAATGCAGTGGAAACAAGCTTGTTGGAATGGTGGAAGCTTATCTCTGAGAAGAGATGTGATGGTTGCACGCATCCACAAGAAGAAAATTACAATGAGGATCTGAAGGAATTTTTACAATAAACAATACGGCCAAAAACCCTATACATCCAAAAACCTAACCCTAGGAGATGAAGCGCCAAAAGTCATGTGGGCCCCGTTTGGGTAAGTTAGTACATCAATTTCTCGGGGTTGTAACGTTTGAATACGATCTTTGTTTTAGGCGTGTGATAGCCTGTTGGAAAGGTATCGTCGAGGAGATTAATTTTAGGGGCTCAATCATGCCTTCGACTATTTTTGAGGAGCTCTATCCCGAAAAACCTTCATTTAGGCCCTCAAAATGGACCCAGAAGTTAAAACTACTAAAAATAGTAAATTGCCAAAATTGTTAGAAATCTGTTTTGATCCAGTTGGAAAAGGCGGGTGGCCACCAATATCCATCTAGATCAATCCTACCTCCTTAGGAAGCAATTGTATCCATTGCGTTGAGGTCCCCCAACAGATGAGGAAATTTCTGCTGAATTTGGCCCCGGGTGAGCCACTTGCCTTGGTGCAGGAGCTGCCCTGCTTTGACAACTCGATAAAGATGGATATTTTGTTGTCGAGTGCCCTTGATATTTGTGTACAAAATATGATCATTGGATGCCTGTTGTATGCAATCAGGGTTGAGCTCTATTGGTGTCAGTTGTTTTGCTACTTCTGTGGTGTCCAATAATGGTGGGAAATAAGGGCGAAGGAGATCCACGTTGAACATTGGGTGTAGGCCAAGGAAGGAAGGAATGTTAAGCTCAAAAGAATTATCCCCCACGGACTTGGTGATAGTGTACGACCCATAATGGAGTGGGTGAATCTTCCGATGGGGTCTTGTAATGCGTTCTTTCTGCAAGAGCAACCAAACTTTGTCACCCACCTGAAACTTATGTGGCACCTGATGTTAATCATGGCGTTGTTTGTACTTGTCATTGGAATTATGTAGGATATCTTGAACCTGTTGGAGGATCTGTTGGATACACTCAATGAACCGGGTGGCTTTCTCAGCTTTAGTTGCAGCAGGAGATGAGTCGATCAAGGTGACCGCATGGGGAAGTGCAACATCTATGGGACCCTATGGTTGGAATCCCAACGCTACCTGAAAGGGGTTGTGGCTAGTGGAGCTATGCAGGGCTCGGTTGTAGCTATGCTGGACATAGGGAAGGATCTCATCTCATGTGGGAGGGTTCTTTGAATTATACATGCAAAGGATATGCACAATCATTCGATTTACAACCTTGGTTTGGCCATCTATCTGGGGGCGGAAGGTCATGGATTTGGTGAGCTTGGTGTCCAGCAATGACCAGAGGCTCGACCAGAATGTGCTGAGAAATCGACTATCCTGATCTGAGACAATGGTTTGTGGGATTCCAAAATGTACACAGACTCATTCAAAGAAGAGCTTGGCAGTGGCCTCGGCTATGATGCACTTCTTGTAGGCAACTAGAATCGTCATCTTAGAAAAGAGATCAACAACAGCAAAAACAAAGTCATTTCCCCACTTGGTGGATGGGAGGCCCGACATGTAGTCCATTGAGATGGATTCCCATGGCCTAGAAGGAGTAGGAAGCGGGGTGTACAAGCCCTATTTCTTAGTGGTTAGTTTGGAAATAGCACAGGCAGTACATGACCCGATATACTTGTTTACCTCTTGTCGAAGTTTCGGCCAGTAGAAGTGTTTCTGTAGCATCACCACTGTCTTTTTGTCGTCGAAGTGTCCTGCCACCCGACTGTAGTGGGCTTCCTAGATCAACTTCACTCGCTCACTTGATAGAACATAGATATGTCCTAGATGACACAACAACCCATCCTGAAGATGGAAATTATCAACAACTGCGTTTTCACCCAACATTTGGTAGGTGGTGGTGAAGTTAGGGTCTGTCTCATAGAGTTGGGGCCATCCATATGTCTCATGGCTGCAAGAGTCTAGCACCGTGGTGAGTGCCGCAACTGGTGGTCTGTTGAGGCAATTAGTGACATGATTGGTGCTTCCTATTTTATACTTGATGTTGGGATGGAATTGCTTCAAGTGTGTGGACCACTTTTGATGGTGGTCATTCTGCAATTTTCCCTGTGTCTGCATGAACTGCAGTGGCTTATGATCAATGTGGATGACTATCTCCTTCCCAAGAATGTAATGTCTCCACTGGCGGTAGGCTTGTACAATGGAGTACATTTTCTTATCGTAAGTAGGGTACTTACGGATAGTATCTGACAATGTCTCACTATGATAGGCCATGGGGTGGTTGTGTTGAGTGAGAACGACACCCACAACATAGTCTGAAGCATCTGTCTCAATTTTAAAGGGATGTTGCAGGTCTAGTAGTGAAATTACTGGGGCTAAGAACAAGCGTTGCTTCAAATCATCGAACGCTTGTTTTTGGGACTGGCCCCACACAAATTTTTCCTTACCACCACCTCTGTTTATTTGGCTGAGGGCCCATGCAATATGGGAGAATCCCAACACGAACATGTGGTAGAAATTGGCAAGGCCCAAGAAGCTTCGAAGCTCAGTGAGTGTTGTTGGGCCTAGCCAGTCATGCATTACTTGGATCTTGGCTGGATCCATATGTATGTCATGTTGATCAATGATGTATCCTAGGTAATGGACCTTGTCCATGCCGAAGGAGCATTTTTCCAAGTTGGCGTATAGCTTGTGCTGCCGCAAGGTGTGAAAAACCTACTGAATATGCTGCAAGTGTTCGGCCCAAGTCTTGTTGTAAATTAGAATGTCATCCAGATACACCACTACAAAAGTATCAGTGAATGGTCACAGGATATCATCCATCCTCCTCATGAAAGTGGCTGGAGCATTTGTCAAACCAAAAGGCATGACCAACCATTCAAAAAGGCCTTCCTTTGACTTGAAGGTATTCTTCCATAGATCTGTCTGTTTTATCCGGACCTGGTGGTAACCAGACTTCAGATCAATATTACTGAAGTCTTTGGCCCCCGTGAGTTGATCAAGGAGGTCGTCAATTTGGGGAATCAGGTACTGGTTTTCGATTGTGATTTTATTCAGAGCCTGGTAATCAATACAGAGTCGCCAGGTTCCATCTTTCTTCTGTACCGACATGATTGGGCTCCCGCAAGGTGATGAGCTGGAATGGATGTGCCCCTTGTGGAGCAGTTCTTGGATCTATCACTTGATCTCCTCATTCTCTAAAAAAGAGCAGTGATAGACTGGTCCATTGGGAAGCGATGCATCAGAAGTCAGGCTGATGGTGTTCTTGACCTAACAGTGCAAAGGTACCCCTATAGGTGAGGAGAAGATATCCGAGTATTCTTCCACAACCTTATCTACTTACTTCTGTTGTGTGGAGAGGTCGGCCGCAGAGACCCTGGATGTGACTGTGATCTTTCTCTTATTCTAAGAGCGAATCATGAAGAATACAAACTTCCCCGTCTAAGAGATGACCTTCTTGCATTGCTTAGCAGAGATCAAGGAAATAGCACTAGGTGGGACTGCCTCAGGTATCCTATACAATTTCATGTTTAAAGTAATAATAACACTACGAGGCCTAGACTCATATACAACATGACATTTCCATAAATAATTTTGGCCCAAAAGAATATCACAAACTTTGCGAGGAGCAACATCACATAATACCTCATCTTTGAAGGGCTTGATGTCGTATGATAGTCAACACAGTTGGTTGACGTGGAGATCACTTCCTTGGCGGAGCCATCCAATTGTGTAGGGTTGTGGTGTCAGCGTTGTTGGTAGGGCGAGCCACTTGACGACCTCTGCTGAGATGAGGTTCATCTAGCTACCTCTATCAATGATGAAGTGCAGCGGGGTGCCTTTTACCCACATCTGTGAATGGAAGAGGTGCTCTCCTTCTTCTGGCTCGTTTTGTTCTAGCAACGATGGCACTAGGTTCTGCGTCAATGATTCGTATTCCCCTTTTTGGTTCTAGCTCAGAGTCAAAATCCACATTTGGTTCAGAGGCTTTCACTTTAGCCACCAATGACTTCTTTGAGAGACAGTCAGCAGTGTTATGCCAAGGGCTCTTATGGAAGTCGCACCACTTCCTGGTATCTTTCTTTGTCTTTCTGGTGTCCTTCTTTGCTTGCGGCTTGCACTGGTTTTCCTGATACTGTCCATCTTTTCTCTGTCCTTTGTTCTATGGGTTGGGCCCCCCCTTTCCCGGATTTTGTTGTGAGGGGTTCCCAGGCCCAAATTGTTGTGTCTTTTGTTTGAGCTTCTGCTCGATTTTGAAGGCATATCAGTAGGTCGCGCCCAAGGATGAGATGTCCAGAAATTCCATTTTGGTCTAGATGTATCTATGCAAAGCACCATGATACTAGCACCAGATGTCGCTCCAAATCTTTGATACCCAGCTTGGTGTGCAAGGTATGAAAGATATTTGTGAAATTGGGCACTACTTGGTCTCTTTCTTGCCGCAGTGTGGTCCATTTGGTATACAGGTCGTCATAACTTCCGACAGGGTAGTATTTTTCCTTAATAGAATCCCTGAAGGATTCCTAGGTGGAAGTGGTTGAAAATAATGGCGTTTCCTCTGTTTCCTTTTGCTCACAGAAAGTTTCCCACTAATCTTTGACATGGGGAATGACTTTGAGGAGTGCAAAAGTAAACTTTTCTCTATTCGAAAAGTTATGAACAGAAAAATAACCTTCTAGTAGATTCAACCACTTGTCTACAGCATCTGCATCTATCTGACCTTCAAATATAGGAATATCAAAGTTTATTTGTACCTTGAAGGTGGTGGCGCCTCCGTTCGAAGAAGATGTGTCACATGTTGGTAGTCGCCAAAGGATTTGTGTGAAACTATCCATCATCTCGTTACTCTATTGCGTGAGGGATTCCTCAATCAACAGTTTGAAAGGATCTCCTATCTCATCATCTTTCTTTTCTCCCACCATGAGAGGTCACTTGGGTGTGCGAGAGATTCTATCATCAAGAGAAACAAGCTTGATACCCAACTCTTTGTACTCCGACCTCGTTGGGGACATGCATTAAGACAACACGGAGAAGACCGTTATGATACCACTGATCTGAATTTTATGAGCAGAAAGAAATGAATATAGATTATTAACAGGTTCTTAACACAAAATAACAGAGATACAGTAAAACTAGTTTTCTTTTCAATAACGAAATAAGTTGAAACTGTAAAATGTAGTGGAAACAAGCTTGCTGGAATGGTGGCGGCTTATCTCTGAGAAGAGATGTGATGGCTATGTGCATTCGCAAGAAGAAAATTACAATGAGGCTCTGAAGAATGTTTTACAATAAACAAGATGGCCAAAAACCATAGACATCCAAAAACCTAACCCTGGGAGATGAAGCGCCAAAAGTCATGTGGGCCTTGTTTGGGTAAGTTAGTACATCAACTTCCCAGGGTCGTAACTTTTGCATACTATCTCCGCTTTAGGCGTGTGATATCTTGTTGAAAATGTATCATCGAGGATATTCATTTTGGGGGCTCAATCATGCCTTTGAATATCATTGAGGAGCTCAATCCCTAAAAACCTTCATTTAGGCCCTCAAAATAGCCCCGGAAGTTAAAACTGTTAAAAATTGTAAATTGTCAAAATTGTCAGAAAACTATTTTGAGACAGTTGGAAAAAGGTGGGTGGCCACCGATATCCATATGGATCAATCCTCCCTCCTTAGGAATAAATGGTCTCCATTACATTGAGGTCCCCCATCAGACAAGGAAAATTTTGTTGAATTTGGCCCCGGGTGAGCCACTTGCCTTGGTGCACGAGTTGCCCTACTTTGACAACTCGAAAAAGCTGGATCTTTTGTTATAGAGTGCCCTTGATTTGTGTGTCCAAAATCTAATAATTGGATGCATGTTGTATGCAGTCATGTTTGAGCTCTATTGGTGTCAGTTGTTCTGCTACTTCTGAGGTGTCCAATAATGGTGGAAAATAAGGGCAAAGGAGATCTACGTTGAACACTAGGTGCAAGCCAAGGAAGGGAGGAATGTTGAGCTCAAAAGAATTGTCCCCCATGGCCTTGGTGATAGTGTACGTCCGATAATGGAGTGGGCAAAGCTTCCGATGGGGTCCTGTAAGGCATTCTTTTTGAAAGTGGAACCAAACTTTGTCACCCACCTGAAACTTATGTGGCACCTGATGTTGATCATGGCGTTGTTTGTACTTGTTATTGGACTTATATAGGATATCTTGAACCTATTGGCAGATGTGCTAGATCCGCTCAATCAACCGGGTGGCTTTGTCAGCTTCAGCTGGAGCAGGAGATGATTTGGTCGAGGTGACCGCAAGGGGAAGTGAAACATCTATGGGACCCAATGGATGGAATCCCAACACCACCTAAAAGGGGTTATGGTCAATTGATCTATGCAGGGCTCGGTTGTAGCTATGTTGGACATAGGGAAGGCTCTCATCCCATGTGCGAGGGTGCTTTGAATTATACATGCGAAGGATATGCACAATCATTCGATTTACAACCTTGGTTTGGCCATCTGTCTGGGGGTGGAAGGTCGTGGATTTGGTGAGCTTGGTGTCCAGTAGTGACCAGAGGCTCAACTAGAATGTGTTGAGATATCGACTATCCCGATTTGAGACAATGGTTTGTGGGATTCCAAAATGTACCCAGATTCATTCAAAGAAGAGCTTGGTAGTGGCCTTGGCTATGATGCTCTTCTTGCAGGCAACCAGAATTGCCATCTTAGAAAAGTGATCAACAACAAAAAAAATACAGTCCTTTCCCCACTTGGTGGATGGGAGGCCTGACACGTATTCCATTCAGATGGATTACCATGACCTGTCAAGAGTAGGAAGTGGGGTGCACAAGCCCTATTTCTTATTTGTCGGTTTGGCAATAGCGCAGGCAGTGCAGGACCTGATATACTTGTTGACCTCTTGTCAAAGTTTCGGCCAGTAGAAGTGTTTTTGTAGCATCGCCACTGTCTTTTCGACGCTGAAGCTTCCTGCCACCCGACTGTAGTGGGCTTCCTAGATCAGCTTCACTTGGTCACTTGATGGAACACAGATATGGCCCAAATGACACAACAACCCATCTTGAAGATGGAAATTATCGACAACTACGTTTGCGCCCAACATTTGGTAGGTGGTGTCAAAGTCAGGGTCTATCTCATAGAGTTGGGGCCATCCAGATGTCTCATGGCCGCAAGAGACTAGCACCATGGTGAGTTCCGCGACTGGCAGTCTTCTGAGGCAATCAGTGACGCGATTGGTGCTTCATGTTTTATAATTGATCTTGAGGTGGAATTGCTGCAATTATGTGGACCACTTTTGATGGCGATCATTCTACAATTTTCCCTGTGTCTGCATGAACTATAGTGGCTTATGATCAGTGTGGATGACTGTCTCCTTCCCAAGAATGTAATGTCTTCACTAGTTGTTGGCTTGTACAATGGAGTACATTTCCTTGTTGTAAGTAGGGTACTTACAGACAGTATCTGACAGTGTCTCACTATGATAGGCCACGGGGTGATCGTGCTGAGTGAGAATGGCGCCCACAGCATGGTCTGAAGCATTTGTCTTAATTTCAAAGGGATGTTGCAGGTTTGGTAGTGAAAGTACCGGGGCTCAGCACAACCGTTGCTTCAAATCATCGAACACTTGTTGTTGGGACTAGCCCCATGCAAATTTTGCCTTACTACCACCCCTGTTTATTTGGGTGAGGGCCCATGCAATATGGGAGAATCCCAACATGAACATGCGGTAGAAATTGGCAAGGCCCAAGAAGCTTCGAAGCTCAGTGAGTGTTGTTGGGGTTGGCCAGTCACGGATGACTTGGATCTTGGCTAGATCCACATGTACACCATGCTGATCAATGATGTATCCTAGGTAATGGACCCTATCCATGCCGAAGGAGTAGTTTTCCAAGTTGGAGTATAGCTTGTGCTACCGCAGGGTGTGCAAAACCTGCTGAATATGTTGCAAGTGTTCGACCCAAGTCTTGTTGTAAATTAGAATGTCATCCAGATACAAAACTACAAAAGTATTTGTGAATGGTCACAGGATATCGTCCATCATCCTCATGAAATTGGCTGGAGAATTTTTCAAACCAAAGGGCATGACCAACCATTCAAAAAAGACTTCCTTTGAATTGAAGGCAGACTTCCATACATCTGTCTGTTCTATCGGGACATGGTGGTAGATAGACTTCAGATCAATCTTACTGAAGTATTTGGCCCCCATGAGTTGATTAAGGAGGTTGTCGATTCGTTGAATCAGGTATCGGTTTCTGATAGTGATTTTATTTCAAGCCCAGTAATCAATACAGAGTCACCAGATTCCATCTTTCTTCTGTACCAGCACGATTGGACTCCCATATGGTGATGAGCTGGGATGAATGTACTCCTTGTGGAGTAGTTCTTGGATATGTCGCTTGATCTCCTCATTTTCTGAAAAAGAGCGACGATAGACTAGCCCATTGGGAAGCGGTGCACCGGGGGTTAGATCGATGGGGTGCTTGACCTGACAGTGCAAAGGTACCCCTATAAGTGAGGAGAATATATCTGAGTATTCTTCCACGACCTTATCTACTTGCTTCTGCTATGTGTAGAGGTCAGCCACAAAGACCCTGTATGTGGTTGTGATCTTTCTCTTAATCTGAGTGAGAATCACAAAGAATACAAACTTCCCCATCTGAGATATGACCTTCCTGCATTTCTTAGCAGAGATCAAGGAAATAACATTAGGTGGGACTACCTCGGGTATCATGTACAATTTTTTGTTCAAAGTAATAATAACACTATGAGGCCTAGACTCATATATAGCATGACGTTTCCATAAATAAGGTTGGCCCAAAAGAACATCACAAATTTCGAGAGGAGAAACATCACATAATACCTTGTCTTTGAAGGGCTTGATGTCGTATGATAGTCGACACTGTTGGCTGATGCGGAGATCACTTCCTTGGAGGATCCATCCAATGGTGTAGGGTTGTGGGTGCGTCGTTGTTGGCAGGACAAGCCGCTTGATGACCTCTTCTGAGATGAGGTTCTTCTGGCTACCGCTATCAACGATGAAGTGTAGCGGGGTGCCTTTTACCCACATCTGTGAATGGAAGAGGTGCTCTCATTCTTCTGGATCATCTAGTTCACCAGGCTGGAGCTTGGTGGTAGCAACGATAGCACTGGGTTCCGCATCCATGATCCGTCTTCCCCTTTCTGGTTCTGGCTCAGAGTCAGAATCCACATCTGATTAAGAGGCTTTCACTTTGGCCACCAACGACTGCTTTGAGCGGCAGTCAGCAGTGTTATGTCAAGGGCTCTTATGGAAGTCGCACCACTTCCTGGTATCTTTCTTTGTCTTTCCAGTGTCCTTCCTTGCTTGCGTCTTGGACTGGTTGTCTTGATACTGTCCATATTTTCTCTGTCCTTTGTTCTGTGGGTTGGGGCCACCCTTTCTAGGATTTTGTTGTGAGGGGTTCCCAAGCCCAAATTGTCACGTCTCTTATTTGAGCTTCTGCTCGATATCGGTAGGCCACATCCAAGGATGAGATGTCCAGAAATTCCATTTCAATCTAGATGTATCTATGCAGAGCACCAAGATACTTGAGCACCAGATGTCATCTGAATCTTTGATACCCAGCTTGGTGTGCAAGGTATGGAAGACATTTGTGAAATCGGGCATTGCTTGGTCTCTTTCTTGCCACAGTGTGGTCCATTTGGTATACAGGTCGTCATAACTTCTGACAGGGTAGTATTGTTCCTTAATATCATCCTTAAGAGAAACAAGCTCGAGACCCAACTCTTTGTACTCCGACCTCATTGGGGACATGCATTAAGACGACACAGAGCAAACCGCTCTGATACCCCTGATCCAGATTTTACAAGCAGAAATAAATGAATACAAATTACTAATAGGTGCATAACACAAAATAACAGAGATACAGTAAAACTGGTTTTCTATTCAATAATGAAATAAGTTGAAACTATAAAATGCAGAGGAAACAAGCTTGCCGGAATGGTGGCGACATATCTCTGAGGAGAGATGTGACAGTTGCATGCATTCGCAAGAAGAAAATTACAATGAGGCTATGAAGGAATTTTTACAATAAACAAGATGGCCAAAACCCCTAGACATCCAAAAACCTAACCCTAGGAGATATAGTGCCAAAAGTCATGTGGGCCTCGTTTGGGTAAGTTAGTACATCAACTTCCAGGGGTCGTAACGTTTGCATACGATTTATGTTTTAGGTGTGTAATAGCCCATTGGAAAGGTATGATCGAGGAGATTCATTTTTGGGGGCTCAATTATGCCTTAGACTTTCATTGAGGAGCTCGATCCCTAAAAACCTTCATTTAGGCCCTCAAAATAGCCCCGGAAGTCAAAACTGCTAAAAATAGTAAATTGCCAAAATTGTCAGAAAACTGTTATGAGCCAGTTGGAAAAGGCGGGTGGCCATCGATATATATATGGATCAATCCTCCCTCCTTAGGAATAAATTGTCTCCACTACGTTGAGGTCCCCCATCATATGAGGAAATTTCTGCTGAATTTGGCACCGAGTGAGCCACTTGCCTTGGTGCAGGAGTTGCCCTGCTTTGACGACTCGATAAAGCTGGATCTTTTGTTGTTGAGTGCCCTTGATATGTGTATCCACAATATGATCATTGGATGCCTATTGTATGCATTCAGGTTTGAGCTCTATTGGTGTCAATTATTCTGCTACTTCTGAGGTTTCCAATAATGGTGAGAAATAAGGGCGAAGGAGATCCAGATTGAATACTAGGTGCAGGACAAGGAAGGGAGGAATGTTGAGCTCAAAATCATTGTCCCCCACGGACTTGGTGATAGTGTACGGCCCATAACGAAGTGGGAGAAGCTTCCAATGGTGCCCTGTAAGGTGTTCTTTCTTCAAGTGGAACCAAACTTTGTCGCCCACCTGAAACTTATGTGGCACCTAATGTTGATCATGGCATTGCTTGTACTTGTCATTGGAATTCTATAGGATATCTTGAACCTATTGGTGGATGTGCTAGATCCGCTCAATGAACCAGGTGGCTTTGTCAGCTTCAGTTGGAGCAGGAGATGAGTCGGTCAAGGTGACTGCAAGGGGAAGTGCAACATCTATGGGACCCAATAAATGGAATCCCAACCCCACCTAAAAGGGGTTATGGTCAGTTGAGCAATGCAGGGATCGGTTGTAGCTATGTTGGACATAGGGAAGGCTCTCATCCCATGTGCGAGTGTGATTTGAATTATTCATGTGAAAGATATGAAAAATCATTCGATTTACAACCTCGATTTGGCCATTTGTCTGGGGGTGGAAGGTCATGGATTTGGTGAGCTCGATGTCCAGCAGTGAACAAAGGCTAGACCAGAATGTGCTAAGAAATCAAATATCCCGATCTAAGACAATGGTTTGTAGGATTCCAAACTCTACCTAAACTCATTCAAAGAAGAGCTTGGCAGTGGCCTCAGCTGTGATGCTCTTCTTGCAGGCAACTAGAATCACCATCTAAGAAAATCGATCAACAACAAAAAAAACAAAGTCATTTCCTCGCTTGGTGGATGGGAGGCCTAACATGTAGTCCATTGAGATGGATTCCCATGGTCTGTCAAGAGTAGGAAGCGGGGTGTACATACCCTATTTCTTAGTGGTCGGTTTGGCATTAGTGTAGGCAATGCAGGACCTGATATACTTGTTGACCTCCTGTCGAAGTTTGGGCCAGTAGAAGTGTTTCTGTAGCATCTCCACTGTCGTTTTGACGCCGAAGTGTCCTGCCACCCGACTGTAGTGGGCTTCCCAGATCAGCTTCACTTGCTCACTTGATGGAACAAAGATATGGCCCAGATGACACAACAACCCATCCTGAAGATGGAAATTATGGACAACTGTGTTTTCACCCAACATTTTGTAGGTGGTGTCGAAGTCAGGGTATGTCTCATAGATTTGGGTCCATTTAGATGTCTCATGGCCGCAAGAGTCTAGCACTGTGGTGAGTGTTGCGACTGGCAGTCTGCTGAGGCAATCACCGACGTGATTCGTGCTTCATGTTTTATACTTGATATTGAGGTGGAATTTCTACAAGTATGTGGACCACTTTTGATAGTGGTCATTCTGCAATTTTCCCTTTGTCTGCATGAACTGCAGTGGCTTATGATCGGTGTGGATGACTGTCTCCTTCCCAAGAATGTAATGTCTCCACTGGCGACAGGCTTGTACAATGGAGTACATTTCCTTGTCGTAAGTAGGGAACTTACAGACAGTATCTGAGAGTGTATCACTATGATAGACCACGGCATGACCGTGCTGAGTGAGAACGGTGCCCATAGCATAGTCTGAAGCATCTGTCTCAATTTCAAAGGGATGTTGCAGGTCTGGTAGTGAAAGTATTAGGGTTGAGCACAAGTGCTACTTCAAATCATTAAAATCTTGTTGTTGGGACAAGCCCCACACAAATTTGTCCTTACTACCACCCCTGTTTATTTGGCTGAGGGCCCATATAATATGGGAGAATCCTAGCATGAACCTGCGGTAGAAATTGGTAAGGCCCAAGAAGCTTCGAAACTCAGTGAGTGTTGTTGGGGTTGGCCAGTCACAGATGACTTGGATATTAACTGGATCCACATGTACGCCATGCTTATCCATGATGTATCCCAAGTAATGGACCTTGTCCATGCCAAACGACCAGTTTCCCAAGTTGGCATATAGCTTGTGCTATCGTAGGGTGTGCAGAACCTGCTGAATATGTTGCAAGTGCTCAGCCTAAGTCTTGTTGTAAATTAGAATGTCATCTAGATACACCACTACAAAAGTATTGGTGAATGGTCACAAGATATCTTCCATCATCCTCATGAAATTGGCTGGAGAATTTGTCAAACCAAAGGGCATGACCAACCATTCAAAAAGGCCTTCCTTTGACTTGAAGGCGGTCTTCCATACATCTGTTTGTTCTATCGGGACCTAGTGGTAGCCAGACTTCAAATCAATCTTACTGAAGTATTTGGACCACGTGAGTTGATCAAGGAGGTCATCGATTCATTGAATCAAGTACTGGTTTCTGATAGTGATTTTATTTGAAGCCTAGTAATCAATACAGGGTCACCAGGTTCCATCTTTCTTCTGTACCAGCACGATTGGGCTCTCGCAAGGTGGTGAGATGGGATGGATGTGTCCCTTGTGGATTAGTTATTAGATCTCTCACTTGATCTCCTCATTCTCTAAACAAGAGCGGCGATAGACTGGCCCATTGGGAAGCGGTGCATCGGGGGTTAGATCAATGGGGTGCTTGACCTGGCAGTGCCAAGGTACCCCTATAGGTGAGGAGAAGATATTTTAGTATTCTTCCACGACCTTATCTACTTGCTTCTACTGTGTGGAGAGGTCAGCCACAGAGACCCTGGATGTGGTTGTGATCTTTCTCTTAATCCGAGAGTGAATCATGAAGAAGAAAAACTTCCCCATCTGAGAGATGACGTTCCTGCACTGCTTAGGAGAGATCAAGGAAATAACTCTAGGTGGGATTGCCTCGGGTATCATGTACAATTTTCTGTTCAAAGTAATAATAACACCAAGAGGCCTAGACTCATATGAAGCATGACGTTTCCATAAATAAGGTTGGCCCAAAATAACATCACAAACTTCGAGAGGAGGAACATCACATAATACCTCGTCTTTGAAGGGCTTGATGTCATATGATAGTCATCACTATTGGCTGACATGGAGATCGCTTCCTTGGTGGAGCCATCCAATGGTGTAGGGTTGTGGGTGCACCATTATTGGTAGGGCAAGCCACTTGATGACCTCTTCTGAGATGAGGTTCTTCTGGCTACCGCTATCAATGATGAAGTGTAGTGGGGTGCCTTTTACCCACATCTGTGAATGGAAGAGGCGCTTTCCTTCTTCTGGATCATCTGGTTCACCAAGATGGAGCCTCATGGTAGCAACAGTGGCACTAGGTTCTGCATCAATGATCCATCTTCCCCTTTCTGGTTCTAGCTCAGAGTTAGAATCCACATCTGATTAAGAGGCTTTCACTTCGGCCACCAACCACTGCTTTGGGAGGCAGTCAGCAGTGTTATGTCAAGGGATCTTATGGAAGTCGCACCACTTCATGGTATCTTTCTTTGTCTTTTCAGTGACCTTCCTTTCTTGCGGATTTTACTGGTTTTCTTGATACTGACCATCTTTTCTCTGCCCTTTGTTCTGTGGGTTGGGGCCGCCCTTTCCCAGCTTTTATTGTGCGGGGTTCCCAGGCCCAAATTATCGCATCTTTTGTTTGAGCTTCTGTTCAATTTTGACGGCATATCGGTAGGCCACATCCAAGGATGAGATGTCTATAAATTCCATTTCGGTCTAGATGTATCTATGAAGAGCACCGCAATACTTGAGCACCAGATGTCGTCTGAATCTTTGATACTCAGCTTGGTGTGCAAGGTATGGAAAATATTTGTGAAATCAGGCATTGCTTGGTCTCTTTCTTGCCGCAATGTGGTCCATTTGGTATACAGGTCATCATAACTTCTGATAGGGTAGTATTGTTCCTTAATAGCATCCTTAATAGAAATAAGCTCGAGACCCAACTCTTTGTACTCCGACCTCGTTGGGGACATGCATTAAGACGACAAGGAGAAGATCGCTCTGAGGCCACTGATCCAGATTTTATGAGAAGAACGAAATGAATACATATTATTAACAGGTTCTTAACAAAAAATAATAGAGATCCAGTAAAACTAGTTTTCTATTCAATAAAGAAATAAGTTGAAACTGTAAAATGCAGCGGAAACAAGCTTGTTGGAATGGTCGTGGCTTATCTCTGAGAAGAGATGTGATGGTTGCGCGCATTAGCAAGAAGAAAATTACAATGAGGATCTTAAGGAATTTTTACAATAAACAAGATGGCCAAAAACCCTAGACATCCAAAAACCTAACCCTAGGAGATGAAACACCAAAAGTCATGTGGGCCCCGTTTGGGTAAGTTAGTACATCAACTTCCTGGGGTCGTAACTTTTCCATACGATCTCTGTTTTAGGCGTTTGATAGCCCGTTGGAAAGGTATCATTGAGGAGATTCATTATGAGGGATCAATCATGCCTTTGGTTATCATTGAGAAACTCAATACCGAAAAACCTTCATTTAGGCCCTCAAAATGGCCCCGAAAGTTAAAACTGCTAAAAATAGTAAATTGCCAAAATTGTCAGAAAACTGTTTTGAGCCAGTTGTAAAAGGTGGGTTTCCACCAATATCCATCTAGATAAATCCCCCCTCATTAGTAATAAATGGTATCGATTGCGTTGAGGTCCCCCATCATATGAGGAAATTTCTGCTGAATTTGCCACTGGGTGAGCCACTTGGCTTGGTGAAGGAGATGCCCTGCTTTGACGACTCGATAAAGATGGATCTTTTGTTGTCAAGTGCCCTTGATCTGTGTGTCCACAATATGATCATTGGATGCCTGTTGCATGTAGTCAGGGTTGAGCTATGTTGGTGTCAGTTGTTCTGCTACTTTTGAGGTGTCCAATAATGGTGGAAAATAAGGGCAAAGGAGATCCACGTTGAACACTGGGTGTAGGCCAAGGAATGGAGGAATGTTGAGCTCAAAAGAATCATCCCCCATGGTCCTGGTGATAGTAAACGACCCATAAAGGAGTGTGCAAAGCTTCTGATGGGGTCCTATAAGGTGTTCTTCATGAAAGTACAACCAAACTTTGTCTCCCACCTGAAACTTATGTGGCACCCGATGTTGATCATGGCGTTGTTTGTACTTGTCATTGGACTTCTGTAGGATATCTTAAACCTGTTAGTGGATGTGCTGGATCCTCTCAATGAACCAGGTGGCTTTGTCAGCTTCAGTTGGAGCAGGAGATGAGTCAGTCGAGGTGACCGCAAGGGGAAGTGCAACATCTATGGAACCCAATGGTTGGAATCCCAACCCCACCTAAAAGGGGTTGTGGTTCGTTGAGCTATACAAGGATCAATTGTAGAAATGGTGGACATAGGGAAGGATATCATCCCATCTGCGAGGGTGCTTTGAATTATACATGCGAAGGATATACATAATCATTCGATTTACAACCTCGGTTTGGCCATCTGTTTGGAGGTGCAAGGTCGTGGATTTGGTGAGCTTGGTGTCCAACAGTGACTAGAAGCTTGACCAGAATGTGTTGAGAAATTGACTATCCCAATCTACGAAAATCGTTTGTGGGATTCCAAAATGTACCCAGACTTGTTCAAAGAATATCTTGGCAGTGGCCTTGGCTGTGATGATCTTCTTGCAGGCAACCGGAATCGCCATCTTAGAAAAGCGATCAACAACCAAAAAAACACAGTCATTTCCCCACTTGGTGGTTGGGAGGCTCGTCATGTAGTCCATTGAGATGGATTCCCATGGCCTGTCATGAGTAGGAAGCAGGGTGTACATGCCCTGTTTCTTAGTGGTTGGTTTGGCAATAGCACAGGTAGTGCAGGACCTGATATACTTGTTGACCTCCTGTCGAATTTTTTCCCAGTAGAAGTGTTTATGTGGCATCGCCACTATCGTTTTGACACCGAAGTGTCCTGCCACCTGACTGTAGTTGGCTTCCTAGATCTTCTTTGCTTACTCACTTGACAGAACACAGATATAGTCCAGATGACACAACAACCCATCTTGAAGATAGAAATTATCGACAACTGCGTTTGCACCCAACATTTGGTAGGTGGTGGCGAAGTCAAGGTCTATCTCATAGAGTTGGGGCCATCTAGATGTCTCATGGTCACAAGAGTCCAGCACCGTGGTGAATGTCACGACCGACGGTCTACTGAGGCAATCAACGACACGATTGGTGCTTCCTATTTTATACTTAATGTTGAGGTGGAATTGTTGCAAGTATGTGGACAACTTTTGATGGCGGTCAATCTGCAATTTTCCTTGTGTCTTCATGAACTGCAGTGGCTTATGATCAGTGTGGATGGTTTTTTCCTTCCCAGGAATGTAATGTCTCCACTGGCTGCAGGCTTGTACAATGGAGTACATTTCCTTGTCATAAGTAAGGTACTTACAGACAGTATTTGACTTTGTCTCACTATGATAGGCCACAGGGTGGCCATGCAGAGTGAGAACGGCACCCACAACATAGTCTGAAGCATCTGTCTCATAGTCTGAAGATTTGTTCTCCCATATCGCCATCATTGCATAGGATGAAGGAGTCCAGGTTAGAATGTGCAGAGTACAGAGGATATTTATGTGGTTTTTCTTGGCTGCTAACCATGCACTTCATCAGTGTTTCTTTGTATAGTCTTCTCTATTGACCAAAAACTGGGACAGTGGCATACAACATATCCAACTCCAAAGTACCTTTCAACTTGGCCCCCCAAGACCAGGAAAACAACATACCATACTTCAGGGGAATGTCTGCAACCACAACATCCATGACCATGCTTTTCACGGGAATCTAGACCAGGGTGATACACAGATCTTTGATCAAACCGATACATCTAACTTTACTGGAGTCAAAAGAGTGTAAGTCCTTGTAAGGTCTGGTAACTTCAAGTCCCAGTTTTTCCATCACTTCTTTTGGCATCAGATTATGGGAAGCACCTGAATCTAACATAGCATTATGCAAAATCAGGTCGTGTATATTAAGGCTAATGTAAAAAGGAGTGACAACACCATTGTCGGTCTGACCATCCACTTCAGGTCTGAACAGGAGTTCAGCTTGATCATCTATAAGGTTCACAGTATCTGAATGATTTGTTGATCCAATAGTTAAGGCCTTCATACCTATATCAGGTTCAATGGTCAGCGCTTTAATCACCTGTGAACGGTAAGCGTCTTTGCTCAACAACTCAGAAAGGGCAATGGGAATATTTACTTTGGCTAATTCCCCTTTGAGGCTGAAAGATGTAGGCGCTCTTCTTGTGCTCAACAATTCTGATTTTTCCACCACAATCTTCTGGCCAGAAGTACTTGGTGGGTTAATTCATGAAACCTCAAACTGCAATGATATTTTCAGAATGGTAAGGTTTATTTTTGTTGGAACTTCAGCATTACCCTTCTCAGGGCTCTTCTCGACAGAAGGCTCAGGGGAATTTTGGGTTTCGACTCTCTTCTTCGTTTCGGTCACCTTTTTTGGAGAACTTTCGTCTGTCTTTTTACTTCACAGATTGTACTGCTGGTGTACCTCCAAAATAAAATTTTCAAATGCTTGTTGTTCGGCGTCTTCATCTTCTTCACTTACTTTTGTTTGATTGAAGAGAAAAAGTTATTGCTCTTCCTGGGTAAGGAAAATAGCTTCATTATCGTGAATGCCCATGAGGTTTAAGTGAGTATCCTCCAGTTCTTCAATTACTTCCTCTCCTTCATCGCCATAATTTTCTTGTAGGGGAGGTCTAATCTGTTGATCAAGACCTCTCTGTTCCATTTGATCCCTAGGATCTCTTTTCCTGATTTGAGGAGGGTTTCTTTTGAAGTTAGGATTTCAAATTTGAGGAGCTGGTGGGTTTTCTCTAGGAGGATTTCTTTCGGATACAGTAAGTATCTCCATCATTCTTTCCATTTCTCTAGCCAGGGAATCCAATTTGGAATCGGAGGTTGATGTGGAAGGTTCCTCTTTGATTGTGACTCTCCTCTCTGTCCTCTGTCGTAACCTTTTTACCAACAAGTTGGCCTCCACACTTATTGCACTTTTCTGCATATCCTCCAGGGTGGTGGAGTTTCTTTCCCTTAATTGATACGACATATCAGTGTCAAAACCATCAAGGAATTTTATCAACGCCAAACCTTGTGGAGGTTTAATATCGGCTGGAATTGCATTGTACAGGTTATTGAAACGGGTGCAGTAATCTTGTGCTGTCTCACCATGATTTCTTCTGATGTTTTTTTTTATTCTGACAATATTTGGAGAGGGTTTTTCTTTACCTCCCATCTGTCTAGAAAACTTCTTTGGAATGCGGTAAGGTCGAGCACTGAGGCAGCACGTAAACCTTTATAACATTTCTTAACATCACCCACCAAACTCTAGGCAAATAATCTCATTTGAACGTCAGCCTCGTCTACTTCCTGTAGATCAAAATAATCATTCATTCTATCGATGTGTTACTGTGCGCTCAAGGGTCTTGTTCCATCGAACTGTGGAAGTCTCGTTTGATAGTCCTAGGGCATAGCATGAAGGGGTGCGGCCAACACCAAGGGAGCATATATGGCCGCCATGATAGGTGGAGGAGGCGGGATGACAAACTGGATGATAGGTGGGATGGTGGCAGAAGACGAGGATGAGGAGGGGCTAGCTGGAATAGAGTGAGTAGTTTGAGGTTTAGCAGTGGGAGATAGAACTTCAGTAGTCCGAGGTTGCAATACGGTTAGGTCTAGGATAGTTTCAGCCACAAAGCTATCAAATTTTGTTCTAAACAAGCTTTGCTCGAAAAATATGTCAAAGTCGAGATCCTGAATGGCAACAAGATCCTCTGGAAGAGAAGGGGACTTCTGAAGGGGATTATGTCTTACTGAACCTTCAACAATAGTCTTTTTCCTGAGAAACTATTCTGGAATATCTGTTGCTATCATAGGTTCTGGGTCTGGGTGAGATCGAGTATAAGCTCTTTTGGGAGCCAGATTTCTTTTTAATTTTTATATATATACTTTTTAGTTTTACGAGTCTGAAAATAATATGTAAAGGTTTTTAACAACCTCTAAACATTACTTCCTTCTCAGATTTGAAACATTTCAGAAGCAAACTTTTCTTCTAGGGAAAAGAAGACGTGAGGTTAAAATTTGTTCAGTTCTCTCCCCAGTGGAGTCGCCACTATGTTATCGCCCTGTAAATTTCCTAGAGGTTGTCAGGAAAGAAGAAATATACGAGAGGTAACTTTATCCAACCACTTTGACACTGGGATCTAGCCCTAACAACTTCAGAGAGGGATCTCTCTATATGATTTAGATATGTTTCAAATTTAAAATATTAGGCTAGGTAAATAAAATATGTTGGTTTTGTTGATGTAGTGTTTGTTCGGTTGGCATAGATAGTTTACACATCCATTGGGATATGGGGTCTGTATCATGAAATAAAATATAAACCAGAAAGCAAAGAAACTTTTCACAGGGCGAGATAATGTAATCGTTGGATTATTTTAGTATCATAAATGAGGAAATAGTAGAAAATGTGAGAATGTCAATTACAACAAAGAAGCAGTTAAGAATTTATTTATCGTAAAATCAGAAGATGAAACACTAAAATAAGTCAGAAACAGGGTATACAAAGATAAATCCTGCAACGTTCATTACTTTCAAAGATTAGTTTTAGCAAACAGTGTGATAGCTAAGAAAGAATAACATTTAACTTAGAAAGGAAAACATCACCAGTGAATACACGCAAGAATCCTGTAAAAATGCCTCTTTATATTAATGGAAGATATCTGGAAAAATATTACAGTATGATAGCTTGCAGGGCGTAAAGATCAACCCTCAATACTTCGAAAAGTGAAGTATTTATAACCCCAAAATTACAAACGATCATGTCATTAAAGATCAGGACGTGGTAAATCTATTTTTATCCTAACTAACTTAACAAATTACAAGAATCTAGGAAATTGTTTGATGATGTGTCACAACTGCATGTTGTTTTCTGGGTGAACCATTGGTGAGGCCTCTACACGACCTCATCTGACTGGACAGCTGACTGGGTTGGGACAGATCATCGATTAGTCGATTAGGTCACAAAGCTCCTTCCATCGAAGATGACTGGGAACACTGACTTTGAGTAACCTTCGATAGACTTCATCCATTTATGTGTACTTGGAAAAGTAGGCTTGGTGATGAAGATGTACTAGATCTCATGTTGTATGTTGATCTCTAACTGAAGTGCATCTAGGAATGCCTTGCTAGTGATGCTACCTTGAATTCCTGAAAACTTCGAACTATCCTTAGCCAATTCTGCTAGTCTCTTTTTGTAGTATGTGAGTGTCATTAGTTTGTCATTTATCACCTTCAAACCTGGAAGACCTTTATTCTGTAGAGCCTCAATCTTGCTGAAAAACTTTTGTACCCCTAGGTCCATGGCCTGAACCTTTTCTTCTAGCTGTAGCATCATTCCTCTCTTGGTCAAGACTCTTTTGACCTCAAGGATGGTCTCTCTTCTATCCTCAATTCTCATCTCTTCCAGTTCTTCTCTGGTTTTAGAATTCAAGAATTTGATGATTTCATTAGCCTGTGTGGGCATCTCTCCCAGTTCTAATCTGATCTTATCGATGGCTTGTTTACTTCTCTACACCAATTCATTTTGCTCAAACATAATCTATATCATTGGCCATATTTCATTCATAGACTTGGTGATGTTTGTCCAGACACTTTCTTTGACTTCGGCCAATGTTTTACCTGCCATTGTTTTCTTCCGGAGCTGTTGTAACTCTTGTTTGAGCTGGTCTAACACCTGTTTTTACTTGGAGAAGTTGGTTTGATAAGAATATTTGAGTTCCTGAAGGTTCTCAATCTCCTTTTTGAGCCTGCTAATCTCTGTCTCCTGCAGGTTCATCTCTTCCATAGATTTGGCCAATTCAACCACCTTTTCCAGAGACGACAGTGGATTCGCTGATGGGACTTCTGCTAGTGATGTTGTGCTCACTCCTAAGAGTGGTACTGCACTCAATGGAATGACTTCCATGGGTTTCAACTGTTCTTTCTATTTCACTAGCTTCTCCATCTCAACTTCCATTTCCTTCAGTTGTGCATTCTGCTCCATGATTAACTTAAACATCTCATCTTTTTCTCCTTCTGTCTCTGCTATTTCCTTTGCCTGTGAGTCTACTATTGGTGGCAGCTTCAATTGTTTCCTCAAATATGCTATGTCGGCATTTTTCTTCTTGATCATCTCCTAAACTGCTTTCACATTCGAGGGGTCGTACCCGATCTTGAGGACCAGTTCCTCCAGCGTTTTTATCCTGTTATCCTTGGAAAAGGATGATATTTTCTCCAACTTCAACAGTTTCTGGACGTTGTTCAAAAACCCTTGTAACCTTGAGGCAGTAGTGGAAGCATGTGCTAGCGTGGAGAAAACCATTTCTCTCATCTTCCTGTGCAGATCCATTTGATCGGCAGGATGCACATCTTTAGTCTGGAATTCAAAAGTTGCCCTCTTGTAATCGGTTATTACCTTTGGGTCTGGTACTTGCGCTTGGAGAAATTCCATGTGTATTCTACCCTTCTCTGTGTCGAATGCCGATAGTAGCCTATGTTGTTCAGTCGACGTCTGCTTCCAGAATTGGGAGTACGTGTTGTTGGTCAAAGTTTGATTCTTTTTCTTGATCAAGTCATATTTCTCAAAGATGCTTCAATTTGGTCCTATCTTGCCTGGATGGTTGATTGGTGGAGTGTCTGTAGTCTTCTTTGGTAACATAGTGGTTATAATTTGCTTACTGCTTATGTTGAGGAGCGATCGATCAACCTCTGTCACTGTGGTGGATGGAATTTCCTTTTCTCTAGCCAGGTCAGGAGCTGGACTGGTTTTTGACCTCTTGGTATGCAGTCAGAATTCTTCTAATGACACTTCAGCGACAGGAGGTGAGAGATCTTGCCTAGGCCTTTTCTCCTTCGGAGCCTGTGGTGCGGTTGTCTGTGATACAGTGACCAGGGGTCCTTTTGTTCATTTTTGACCAAAGTGTTTGGTTCCCATCCTGTATGGTTTGTGAATTTCTCTACCTCAAGCCTAGATTCGTGGACATATGGGATATTCTTGTTTTTTCTCCTCATCTATGAAATGATTCCGCACAAATCATAGTGCCATGTGAAACTCATGAAAATTTTCATTTCCTTCAGCAACCTGTCTGCTTCCTCCCTGATGCCTCAATTGTTGCAGATGAAAGACCCAATCTACCCTTTGATTCTGAGCTATTGCTTTTTCTTCAAAGACACAAAGTGAATATCATCTGAGTTTATCATTTGCCTTATGTATTCTAGAGAAAAAATTCGGATAGGTAAGTATTTGGGCAGTTTATATGCGGCCAACTCACACCCATAGACTCTGATTTCAGTGTGATTTTGGCACAGGTACCAATCACCAGTCTTTGTATGATCCGAGAGATGTAGGATCCTCTAAACTTTATCATTAATCCTGGGTTCGGGTCTGCTGCTGAGCATACTCACCACTAGGTGGTAGAATTGATCGATGAACTGCTTGAAACTAAATTCCGTGGAGTTATGTCTGAGCAGGGAGGTCCATGCGGTTACTGCATGGGGTCTGTTATCTCCGTCCATATTTTGCATGGAAAAAGAAAATTTGTCTGCTTGGAAGAAAACGAACAAGTATGCAAGTATTGAAGAATACCAGAACATGCCTTTTGTGGTGAAATTGACAAATTACTCGTGAATATTGTTCGCCAGGAACGTGTTGAAGTCGAACTATGTAGTAGGCTTCTCATCGGTGGAGAAAATAGACAAAAATACCAGAATGGGCTCATCTACCCACTGATCTAAATAATAACCCAACAAGGTGCATAGGGACATGATAACCTGGTTTCCTTTGGTTGAGAACATGGAGGAAGGATAAGGGGGATTTGTAGCGGGGAGCTGAGCGGATTGTGGAAGAAAAAGCTCAAATATTTGAGCTCCTTGAGGAAAAGTCATCTTCTGGTATAACTCTATAAGGATTTCAAGGTTAGAAGGTGATGCAAAGTCAGCTCAGGATATTTTCACCATTTGGTCGATGGTTTCTGGTGTGATGAGGAAGAGAACTTCCCCGAACGAGGATACGATGGCTCTTTGCTCAGGAAAATAGTGGGCTTGGCACTTGAGGGCGAACTGCGGGAAATGGTGAATCTGGGGGAAGAGATACAAGGGTAGGTTGGACGCCCAAAGTCCAATTTCGTCACTCTGGTCCAGGAAGACTTCTTTAAGCCATGATTGAAGGTCTGTGAAGTCAAAATTGCACTTAGTGTCTGCAATTCAGTAGTCTCTGTCGGCCAGTGGTATCTTTTCAAGATCGAAAGGAGGCGGGAGAAACAGATTCTCCTCTCCTTCTGTTCATTTTGATTTTGGCACCATTACTGTAACAATACCTGCAAATAAAACAATGTTAGCGGGGACAACGGTAGATGGGGGCGACTGACTGTAACAGGGAAGAAAACGGGGTAAATTCTCTGGTGCGATGAGTGGGTAAATGGTGAAGGAATGAAGAGTGAGGGTAATTTTGAGTAAATGGGTATCCGTTGGGCATGGGGGACAAGTCATCTGGTTAACGGATAAGTTATCCAGTAATAAATGGCCAACGAGTCATTTATAATGTGAGATGGTAGGTGACAACGACCGAGGGATGCGGATGGGTGATGTGGCAGTTATCGATTGGGGGAAAAAATCATGGTGAGGGGACTTGCCATGAGTGAATGAGGGAGAAGGACTGACGGATTTATGGGATGTGACTCTTTTAGAAAGGTGGATGATGATGTCATGAGGTGATGAGGTATGTTAGACAGTAGGAGGCGGTGGGACTCAGGACTAGTAGATTTATGCCGCATATTGATAGGGGGCCCGCCAGAGTAAGATTCCATTCCGGACCCACCCCCCCCACCGTTAAAGGCAGATCAGTCGGGGGGGTCCAAAAAATACTTTGGGTCGTCGATCTGCATGCTTTCCTTCTGACCGTAGATCTATGCGTGCTCTTTAACACACATTTCAACCCCCCCCCCCTCCATTAAATGCAGAACAG
>ML783141.1:233992-251719 GCA_009831015.1 Picea engelmannii | reverse complement strand
CTTTTTCTTTCTTTTCTTTTTCTTTTTCTTTCTTTTCTCAAATTATTTGCAGAATGAAAAATCATTTGACAAACAAAAAACACTAGAGAGATAACATTCCAGTCACCATTTGATCCTATAAATTATAGGGTGATAACAACGGCTCCACCTGGGGATGGTACTCTCCTTGTGAAGTGCCAAGAATCCTGATTCTTGATGTTCTAAAACTTCCTCCCTAGTCGCCTTTGTTGCTTGATTGGTTTTATTTTCGAAAAATGGAAAACAGTGGTCAGCGGCTTAGGGCCTTCTCTTCAGGCTTCAACCAACTGACCAAAGTTATTCACTCAGAAACTCGCAAGAAAAATAAAAAATGGTTTGTACAATGGAAAGTGTGACTTCAGGTCTCTACTGAGGCGGTGAATAATGTTTGAGCATTCTGCCATTTACAGGTCCTCCTGGAAGATCCATCCCATCATTGTTGTTTAGCAAGAAAGAATTATTTCCTCTGAATGCTTGAATCATGTATGGTCCCTTCCACAGACTATCGAATTTTCCATGCTTTCCCTTATCTTCATTTCAGGAATCCCATCTCAGCACCAAATCTCCTAGCTCGAAATCATCTTCCTTGGTTCTTTTGTCAAAAATCTTCTTAATGCTTTCTTGTACTACCTGGGTCTTGTTGTATACTTATTCCCTAGACTACTGCAGATGGATCATCTGGTTGATCCTTCTTTGGGAGTCGTTTGGCTCTGCTTGCATGTCTTGCAGTAATTTCATGACAGGGACTCCTAAGGAAGTGGGAAAAACTGCTTATGTGTTGTAGACCAGCTGATATGGTGACATACCGATTGAACCCTTGGTGGTCAGTCTGTCAGCCCATAGTGCGAAAACCAACTTGTTATGCCACGACTTCTTGTTTTCCTGCAAAGTTTTCTTGATAATGTTTACCAGGGTTTTATTTGATGATTTTGCTAGCCCATTTCCCTGAGGGTAGTAAGTTGTGGAATGACCCAAACCAATATGATAATGGTTGCAGAAATCTATGAGTTTCTTAGATCAAAAAGCAGTTGCATTTTCAATTATAATCTTTCTAGGACATCCAAAGCGAGACAAGATATTATTTTCAAGAAACTTAATAATGACAGAATCAATGGCTTGCCTGTTTGGTACTGCTTCGATCCATTTTGTAAAATAATTTGTGGCAGTAAGAATCCACCTGTGTTGGCCCGAAGAAGGAGGATGTATTTCCCCGATGAATTCTAATCCCCATTGCTGGAAAGGGGCCTCAACGGAGATTGGTTTCAGGGGTAGAGGAAGAAGTTTCCTTTTTCCTTCAAATAACTGACACTGATGGCACGAAGTCACTTTATGATGTACATTAGTGAATAAAGTTGGCCAATAGAATCCAACTCTGAGGATTTTGTTGGTTGTGGCCTTCCAGTTCATATGACCACCATAGTCTCCTACATGAAACTCCTACAACACTTTGGCAGCTTCATCCTTCAATAGACAATTTAACAAAATACCTCTAGGATCTTTCCAATACAGATTGCCTTCTAGAATACAGAATTTTAATGCTTTCAATTTCAAAAACCTAGCTTTAGTCTTGGTTAGACCAGGGGGATCTTGTAAATTATGCAAAACAAATATCAGGTCTACGTACCATGGAGAGTTGATAAATACCTCTCTCATGCTTGGAGTCACCTGCTCACCCTGTTCATCTGATGCAACTAAGAAATTAATGTCAAGAGCATGGAAATTTGATTCAGCCATTAACTTTGCTAGACCTTGACATTTAATCAGTTTAGTAGGCTTAATCTCTATGTCATACTCTATAATGATAGCAATCCATTTTCCTCTTCGGCCATCTGGATTGTCCTGGGTTAAAATGTCTTTTACTACCGCATTTGGAACATATGCAATAATGTGGAAATGGAGAATGTATACTCTAAAATCTTTTATGGCTTTCACCAAGGAAAAAGCTTGTTTCTCCATTATTTTATAATTCAAAGCAGCATCTCTTAAATCTTTACTAAAAAAGGCTATGGGTTGTTCATACCCTTCATTGTTTTTCTGTAGAAAGGCATTTTCACATACATGAAAGTACCCCATGGTGTTATGAAAGCGGTTTTGTCTTGGTCATCTGGGTGAATGAGGACCTGATTATAACTCGAGAACACATCCAGTAAAGAGATTCGACTGGATCCAACAACCCTTTGTAATATGTGGTCCATTTTTGGCAGTGGATAATTGTCCTTCAGAGAGACCTTATTCAGATTTCGAAAATCGATGCAAAGACTGATTTCTCCAGATTTCTTTCGTGTTGGGACCAAATTTGAAACCCATTTGGAAAACCATAATGGGACTATGATTTTAGCATCGTACATTTTTTTTTATTTCTTTTTCTATCAGGGGAAGTAGCTTGGGATTGATTCTCCTAAGTTTCTGTCTGAAAGGTTTTTGGTCTTCTTTTATTGGAATCCTATGTTGTATGATGTTAGTATCATAATCTTTCAAGTCCTCGTAACCCCAGGCAAATACATCTGAATATTCCTTGAAAATCTCAATGTATTTAAGTTTCTGCTCAGGGGGTAATGATTTGGAAAGTTTTACCATCCCGACGTTCTCTTCTGTCCCTATATTACAATCTTCTACTTCTTGACTACTGGCTTCAATTTTCGGTTTTTTAGCTATATTATTAAAATCAAATAAGTCCTCTAAAGGAACTAAACCCCTAGGTAAAACATTACTTTTCAAATGAAAAACATCAGCTTCTATCTCATCATCACCTAACTTTCCTGAATCTATCTTATTTACACTATCATTTCCAAAATCAAGTCTTTTTACATTTTCATCTTCATTTTCTAAGTCTATGTTTGTACACTCGAAATCATTTTTACATTGCAGAAAATATTCAATTTGATCATCATTACCAAATACCTGCCAATACCTGATGTTGTTTGGAACAGTTGTTCTGCATTTCACCTCCACTGTGTATGGGCGACTGGAATGAAACAGTATCTTGCATGTGGATGTTGACGTAGCTAACCCGTCTGCAAAAATATTCTGTCCCCTAGGCATCACCTGCAAATCAACTTTACCGAATCATTTAAGGGCATCCAGAACAACATTCCTATAAGCTCTAATACGGGGGTGTTTTGCTGCATACTCACCTTTAATTTGCTTGATTATTAGTTCGGAATCACCTCTTACCATAATTTGTTTGGCACCAACCTTCTTTAGAAGTTTCAGACCGAGCATCAAGGCTTCATACTCGGCAATACTGTTAGTGCATTTAAAATTTAATTTGTAAGAATGGTTTTTTGAATACCTGGATCTGTGATTGTGCAACCAAACTCCTGCTCCAACTCCTTCTTTGCTTACAGCTCCATCAAATTCCATGCTCCAGAAATCTGCTGGCAATTCTTCAGTTATCACATTTTTCTTTCTTTCTGCCTCAACGATTTCTTGGCCTTCATCTGGACCAGATGTATCTTCTTCCAGTTGAATGATTTGTTCTTCTGTATCACCATCGTTGTATAGGATGAAGGATTCTAGGTCAGAATGTGCAGAGTACAGAGGATAGTTATGTGGTTTTTCTTGGTTGCTAACCATGTACTTCATCAGTGTTTCTCTGTATAGTCTTCTCTGTTGACCAAAAACTGGGACAATGGCATACGACATATCCAACAGCAAAGTACCTTTCAACTTGGCCCCCTAAGACCGGGATAGCAACATACCATACTTCGGGGGAATGTATGCAACCACAACATCCATGACCATGCTTTTCGTGGGAATCTGGACCAAAGTGATACACAGATATTTGATCAAACCGATACATCTAACTTTATTGGAGTCAAGAGTGTAAGCCCTTGTAAGGTCTGGTAACTTTAAGTCCCAGTTTTTCCATCACTGCTTTAGGCATCATATTATGGGAAGCACCTGAATCTAACATAGCATTATGCAAAATCAGGTCGTCTATATTAAGACTGATGTAAAAAGGAGCAACAACACCATTGTCAGTCTGACCATCCACTTCAAGTCCGAACAAGAGTTCAAGTTGAACATCTGTAAGGTTCACAGTATATGAATGATTCGTTGATCAAACAGTTAAGGCCTTCGTACCTATATCAGGTTCAATGGTCAGCGCTTTAATCACCTGTGAATGGTAAGCGTCTTTGCTCAACAACTCAAAAAGGGGAATGGGAATTTTTACTTTGGCTAATTCCCCTTCGAGGCTGAAAGGTGTAGGCGCTCTGCTTTGGCTCAACAATTTTGATTTGTCCACCATAATCTTCTAGCCAGAAGTATTTTGTTGGTTAATTGATGAAACCTCAGACTGTGATGATCTTTTCAGAATGGTGCAATTTCTTTTTGTTGGAACTTCAGCATTACCCTTCTCGGGGCTCTTCTCGGCAGAAGGCTCAGGGGTTTTTGGGTTTTGACTGTCTTCTTCGTTTCAGTCACCTTTTTTGGAGAACTTTCGTCTGTCTTTTTACTTCACAGATTGTACTATCGGTGTACCTCCAAAATAGCATTTTCAAATGCCTGTTGTTCGGCGTCTTCAGCTTCTTCACTTACTTTTGTTTGATTGAGGAGAAAAAGTTCTTTCTCTTCCTGGGTAAGGAAAATAGCTTCGTTATTGTGAATGCCCATGAGGTTTATGTGAGTATCCTCCAGTTCTTCAATTACTTCCGCTCCTTCATCGGCGTAATTTTCTTGTAGGGGAGGTCTGATTTGTTGATCAGGACCTCTCTGTTCCCTTTGATCCCTAGGATCTCTCTACCTGATTTGAGGAGGGTTTCTTCTGAAGTTAGGATTTCAAATTTGAGGAGCTGGTGGGTTTTCTCTAGGAGGATTTCTTTCGGATACAGTAAGTCTCTCCATCATTCTTTCCATTGATCTGGTCAGGGAATCCAATTTGGAATAGGAGGTTGATGTGGAAGGTTCCTCTTTGATTGTGACTCTCCTCTCTGTCCTCTGTCGTGCCCTTTTTGCCAACAATTTGGCCTCCACACTTATTGAACTTTTCTGCATATCCTCCAGGGTGCTTGAGTTTCTTTCCCTTAATTGATATGACATATCGACGTCAAAACCATCAGGGAATTTTATCAATGTCAAACCTTGTGGAGGTTTAATATCGGTTGGAATTGCATTGTACAGGTTATTGAAATGGGTGCAGTAATCTTGTACTATCTAACCTTGATTTCTTCTGATGTTTTCGTATTCTGACAATATTTGGAGAGGGTTTTTCTTTACCTCCCATCTGTCTAGAAAAATTCTTTGGAATGCGGTAAGGTCGACCACTAAAGCAACACATAAACCTTTATAACATTTCTTAACATCACCCGTCAAACTCTGGGCAAACAATCTCATTTGAACGTCAGCCACGTCTACTTCCTGCAGATCAAAATAATCATTCATTTTATCAACGTGTTGTTGTGCACTCAAGGGTCATGTTCCATCGAATTGTGGAAGTCTCGTTTGATAGTCCTGGGGAATATCATGAAGGGGTGTGGCCAACACCAAGGGAGCATATATGGCTTCCATGATAGGTGGAGGAGGTGGGACGACAAACTGGATGATAGGTGGGGTGGTGGAAAAAGACGAGGATGAGGAGGGGATAGCTGGGACAGAGTGAGTGGTTTTAGGTTTAGCAGTGGGAGATAGAACTTCAGGAGTCCAGTGTTGCAAGACAGTTGGGTCTAGGATGGTTTCAACCACAAAGCTATTAGATTTTGTTCTGAACAAACTTTGTTCGAAAAAGATGTCAAAGTCGAGATCCTAAATGGCAACAAGCTCCTCTGGAAGAAAGGGGACTTCTGAAGGGGATTATGTCTTACTGAACCTTCGGCAATGGTCTTTTTCCTGAGCAACTGTTCTGGATTATCTGTTTCTATCGCAAGTTCTGGGTCTGGGTGAGATCGAGTATAAGTACTTTTGGGAGCCAGATTTATTTTTGATTTATATATATATATATATACTTTTTAGTTTTACGAGTCTAAAAATAATATGTACATGTTTTTAACAACCTCTAAACATTACTTCCTTCTCAGATTTGCAACATTTCATAAGCAAACTTTTCTTCTAGGGAAAAGAAGACGTGAGGTTAAAATTTGTTCAGTTCTCTCCCCAGTGGAGTCATCACTATGTTATCGCCCTATAAATTTCCTAGACGATGTCAGGAAAGAATAAATCTATGGGAGGTAACTTTATCCAACCACTTCGAAGCTGGGATATATCCCTACCAACTTCAGAGAGGGATCTCTCTATATGATTTAGATATGTTTCAAATTTAAAATATTAGGCTAGGTAAATAAAATATGTTGGTTTTGTTGATGTAGTGTTTGTTGGGTTGGCTAAGATAGTTTACACATCCATTGGGCTATGGGGTTTGTATCATGAAATAAAATCTAAACCAGAAAGCAAAGAAACTTTTCACAGGGAGAGATAATGTAATCGTTGGATTCTTTTAGCAGCATAAATGAGGAAATAGTAGAAAAGGTGAGAATGTCAATTACAACAAAGAAGCAGTTAAGAAATTCTTTATCGTAAAATCAGAAGATGAATCACTAAAATCTTTTAAAGTCAGAAACAGGGTATACAAAGATAAATCCTGCAATGTTTGTTACTTTCAAATATTAGTTTTAGCAAACAGTGTGATAACTAAGAAAGAATAACATTTAACTTAGAAAGGAAAACATCACCAGTGAATACACGCAAGAATCCTGTAAAAATGCCTCTTTGTATTAATGGAAGATCTCTAGAAAAATATTACAGTCTGATAGCTTGCAGGGCGTAAAGATCAACCCTCAATACTTCGAAAAGTGAAGTATTTATAACCCCAAAATTACAAACGATCCTATCATTAAAGATCAGGACGTGGTAAATCTATTTTTAGCCTAACTAACTCAACATATTACAAGAATCTAGGAAACTGTTTGATGATGTGTCACAACTACATGTTGTTTTCTGGGTGAACTGTTGATGAGGCCTCTGCTTGACCTCGTCTGACTAGACAGCTGACTGGGTTGGGACAGCTCATCGATTACTCAATTAGGTCACAAATCTCTTCCCATCGAAGATGACTGGGAACGCTAACTTTGAGTAACCTTTGATAGACTTCATCCATTTATGTGTACTTGGCAAAAGTAGGCTTGGTGATGAAGATATACCGGATCTCATGTTGTATGCTGATGTCCAACTGAAGTGCATCTAGGAATACCTTGCCAGTGATGCTACATTGAATTCCTGAAAACTTTGAACTATCCTTAGCCACATCTGCTAGTCTCTTTTTGTAGTCTGGGAGTGTCATCAGTTTGTCATTTATCACCTTCAAACCTGGAAGACCTTTCTTCTGTAGAGCCTCAATCTTGCTGAAAAATTTTTGTACCCCTAGGTCCATGGCCCGAACCTTTTCTTCTAGGTGTAGCATAAGTCCTCTCTTGGTCAAGACTCTTTTGACCTCAAGGATGGTCTTTGTTCTATCCTTAATTCTCAGCTCTTCCAACTCCTCTCTGGTTTTAGAATTCAAGAATTTGATGATTTCATTAGCCTGTGTGGGAACCTCTCCTAGTTCTGATCTGATCTTCTCAATGGCTTGTTTACTTCTTTGCACCAATTCATTTTTCTCAAACATAATCTGTATCATTGGCCATATTTCATTCATAGACTTGGTGATGTTTGTCCAGACACTTTCTTTGACTTCGGCCAGTGTTTTACCTGCCATTATTTTCTTCCGGAGTTGTTGTAACTCTTTTTTGAGTTGGTCTGACACATGTTTTTCCTTGGAGAAGTTGGTTTGATAAGAATATTTGAGTTCCTGAAGGTTCTCAATCTCCTTTTTGAGCATGCTAATATCTGTCTCCTGCAGGTTCATCTCTTCCATAGATTTGGCCAATTCAACCGTCTTTTCCAGAGACATCAGTGGATTCACTGATGGGACTTCTGCTAGTGATGTTGTGCTCACTCCTGAGAGTGGTACTGCACTCAAGGGAATGACTTCCATGGGTTTCAACTGTTCTTTCTCTTTCACTAGCTTCTCCATCTCAGCTTCCATTTCCTTCAGTTGTGCATTCTGCTCCATGATTAACTTAAGCATATCATATTTTTCTCCTTCTATCTCTGCTATTTCCTTTGCTTGTGAGTCTATTGTTGGTGGCAGCTTCAATTGTTACCTCAAAGATGCTATGTCAGCATTTTTCTTCTTGATCATCTCCTCGATTGATTTCACATTCAAGGGGTCATACTTGATCTTGAGGACCAGTTCCTTCAGCGTTTTGATCATGTTATCCTTGGAAAAGGATGATATTTTCTCCAACTTCAACTGTGTCTAGACGTTGTTCAGAGACACTTGTAACCTAGAGGTAGTAGTGGAATCATGTGCTAGCGTGGAGAAAACAATTTCTCCCGTCTTCCTGTGCAGATCCATCTGATCGACAGGGTGCACATCTTTAGTCTAGAATTCAAAATTTTCCCTCTTGCAATCATTGATTACCTTTGGGTATGGTACCTGCGCTTGGAGAAATGCTATGTGCATTCTTCCCTTCTTCATGTCGAATGCCGATAGCAGCCTGTGTTGTGCAGTCAACGCCTGCTTCCAGAATTGGGTGTATGTGTTGTTGGTCAGAGTTTGATTCTTTTTCTTAATCAAGTCATATTTATCAAAGATGCTCAGCTTTGGTCCTGTCTTGTTTGGCTGGTTGATTGGTGCAGTTTCTGTAGTATTCTTTGGTAAAACAGTGATTATAATATGCTTGCTGCTTGTTTTGAGGAGCGACCGATCAACCTCTGTCACTGTGGTGGATGGAATTTCCTTTTCTCCAGCTGGGTCAGGAGCTAGACTAGTTTTTGGCCTCTTGGTATGCAGTCGAAATTCTTCTAATGATACTTTAGTGATAGGAGGTGACAGATCCTACCTAGGCCTTTTCTCCTTCGGAGCCTGTGGTGTGGTTGTCTGTGATTCAGTGACCGGGGGTCCTGTTGTTCTGTTTCGACCAAAGTGTTTGGTTCCCATCCTGTCTGGTTTGCAAATTTCTCTACCTTAGTCCTAGATTCGTGGACATACGAGATATTCTTGTTTTTTATCCTCATCTATGAAATGATCCTGCACGGATCGTAGTGCCATGTGAAACTCATGAAAATTTTCATTTCCTTCAGCAGCATGTCTGCTTCCTCCCTGGCAGCTCGATTGTTGCAAATGAAAGACCCAATCTGCCCTTTGATTATGAGTTGTTGATTTTTCTTTAAAGACACAAAGTGAATATCATCTGATTTTATCATCTTCCTTATGTATTCCAAATCAAAAATTATGACAGGTAAGTATTTGGGCAGTTTATATGGGGCCAACTCACACCCATAGACTCTGATCTCAATGTGATTTTGGTATAGGTACCAATCACCAGTATTTGTATGATCCGAGAGATGTAGGATCCTCTAAACTTCGTCATTAATACTGGGTTCGGGTCTGTCGCTGAGCATACTCACCACTTGGTGGTAGAAGTGATCGATGAACTGCTTGAAACTGAATTCCATGGAGTTATGTCCTGGGTTAAAATGTCTTTTACTACCACATTCGGAACATATGCAATGGTGTGGGAATGGAGAATGTATACTCTAAAATCTTTTATGGATTTCACCAAGGCAAAAGCTTGTTTCTCCATTATTTTATAATTCAAAGCAGCATCTCTTAAATCTTTACTAAAAAAGGATATGGGTTGTTCATACCCTTCATTGTTTTTCTGTAGTAATACTACTGCAATGGTATGTTCAGAGGCGAAAGAAAAAAGATAGAAATCTTTGGTGAAGTCAGGACTGATCAAGACTGGGGCCTGCGTGAGTGTGTGTTTGACTTGTTCAAAAGACTACCTAGACTCGGTGTCCCATTTTATTTTAGTGTCCTTTTTTAACATGTTTGTGATGTTTCTGAGAAGCTATGCCAGAATGGGTATGAATCTTCGTAGAAAGTTTATTTTTCCAATAAAAGACTGTAACTCTTTGATGTTCCTTGGGTGTTCTAATTTCTGAATGGCCTCGATTCTGCTGGGGTCTATTTTAATTCCGTCCTTAGAGATTATGTGCCCTAGCAGTTTACCTTCCTCTAATCCGAAAAGGCTCTTCTTAGGATTTAAAGAAATCCCAAATTTCCTGCATTTCTCAAAAACTTGTCTGAAATGTCGTAAGTGCTCGTCATCAGATTGGGAAAACACAGTTATGTCGTCTAGATAGATGACAATAAATTTTTCGAGTTCTTCCACAAAAGCGATGTCCATCGCCCTCTGGAAAGTGACCCCGGCGTTCATCAACCCGAAAGGCATTTTCACACACATGAAAGTACCCCATGGTGTTGTGAAAGCGGTTTTGTCTTGGTCAACTGGGTGAACGAGGACCTGATTATAACTCGAGAACCCATCCAGTAAAGAGATTCGACTGGATCTGACTACCCTTTCTAATATGTGGTCCATTTTTGGTAGTGGGTAATTGTCCTTCAGAGAGACCTTATTCAGATTTCAGAAATCGATGCAAAGCCTGATTTCTCCGGATTTCTTTCGTGTTGGGACCAAATTTGAAACCCATTTGGAAAACCGTAACGGGACTATGATTTTAGCATCATACATTTTTTGATTTCTTTTTCTATCAGGGGAAGTAGATTCAGATTGATTCTCCTAAGTTTCTGTCTGAAAGGTTTTTGGTCTTCTTTTATTGGAATCCTATGTTGTATGATGCTAGTATCATAAGCTTTCAAGTCCCCATAACCCCAGGCAAATACGTCTGAATATTCCTTTAAAATCTCAATGTATTTGAGTTTCTGCTCAGGGGGTAATGATTTGGAAAGTTTTACCATCCTGGGTTTCTCTTCTGTCCCTATATTACAATCTTCTACTTCTTGACTACTGGCTTCAATTTTCGTTTTTTTAGCTACATCATTAAAATCAAATAATTCCTCTAAAGGAACTAAACCCCTAGGTAAAACATTACTTTTCAAATGCAAAGCATCAGTTTCTATCTCATCATCACCTAACTCTCCTGAATCTATCTTATTTACACTATCATTTCCAAAATCAGGTCTTTTTACATTTTCATCTTCATTTTCTAAGTCTATGTTTGTACACTCGAAATCATTTTTACATTGCAGAAAATCTTCAATTTGATCATCATTACCAAATACCTGCCAATACCTGATGTTGTCTGGAACAGTTGGTCTGCATTTCACCTCCACTGTGTATGGGCGAGTGGAAAAAAATAGTATCTTTCATGTGGATGCTAACGTAGCTAACCCGTCTCCAAAAATATTATGTCCCCTAGGCATCACCTGCAAATCAACTTCAGTGAAACATTTAAGGGCATCCAGAACAACATTCCTATAATCTCTAAGATGGGGGTGTTTTGCTGCATACTCACCTTTAATTTTCTTGATTATTAGTTCAGAATCACCTCTTACCATAATTTGTTTGGCACCAACCTTCTATAGAAGTTTCAAACCGATCATCAAGGCTTCATACTCGACAATATTCTTAGTGCATTGAAAATTTAATTTGTAAGAATGTTTTTTCGAATGCCTGGATCTGTGATTGTGCAACCAAACTCCTACTTCGTCTCCTTCTTTGCTTACAGCTCCATCAAATTCCATGCTCCAGAAATCCGCTGGCAATTCTTCAGTTATCACATGTTTCTTTCTTTCTGCCTCAACGATTTCTTGGCCTTCGTCTGGACCAGATGTATCTTCTTCCAACTGAATGATTTGTTCTCCCATATCACCATCATTGTATAGGATGAAGGAGTCCAGGTCAGAATGTGTAGAGTACAGAGGATAGTTATGTGCTTTTTCTTGGTTGCTAACCATGTACTTCATCAGTGTTTCTCTGTATAGTCTTCTCTGTTGACCAAAAACTGGGACAGTGGCATACGACTTATCCAACTGCAAAGTACCTTTCAACTTGGACCCCCAAGACCGGGACAACAACATACCATACTTCAGGGGAATGTCTGCAACCACAACATCCATGACCATTCTTTTCACAGGAATCTAGACCAGGGTGATACACAGATCTTTGATCAAACCGATACATCTAACTTTACTGGAGTCAAAAGAGTGTAAGTCCTTGTAAGGTCTGGTAACTTCAAGTCCCAGTTTTTCCATCACTGCTTTAGGCATCAGATTATGGGAAGCACCCGAATCTAACATAGCATTATGAAAAATCAAGTCGTGTATATTAAGGCTGGTGTAAAAAGGAGTGACAGCACCATTTTCAGTCTAACCATCCACTTCAGGTCCGAATAGGAGTTCAGGTTGATCATCTGTAAGGTTCACAGTATCTGAATGATTCGTTGATCCAACAGTTAATGCCTTCGTACCTATATTAGGTTCAATGGTAAACACTTTAATCACATGTGAATGGTAATCGTCTTTACTCAACAACTCGAAAAGGGGAATGGGAATTTTTACTTTGGCTAATTCCCCTTCGAGGCTGAAAGGTGTAGGCACTCTTCTTTGGCTCAACAATTCTGATTTGTCCACCACAATCTTCTGGCCAGAAGTATTTGGTGGGTTAATTGATGAAACCTCATACTGCGATCATCTTTTCAGAATGGTAAGGTTTCTTTTTGTTGGAACTTTAGCATTACCCTTCTCAGGGCTCTTCTCGATAGAAGGCTCAGGGGCTTTTTGGGTTTCAACTGTCTTCTTCATTTCGGTCACCTTTTTTGGAGAACTTCCATCTGTATTTTTACTTCACAGATTGTACTACCGGTGTACCTACAAAATAGCATTTTCAAATGCCTATTGTTCGGCATCTTCAGCTTCTTCACTTACTTTTGTTTGATTGAAGAGAAAAAGTTCTTGCTCTTCCTGGGTAAGGAAAATAGCTTCGCTATCGTGAATGCCCATGAGGTTTATGTGAGTATCCTCCAGTTCTTCAATTACTTCATCTCCTTCATCGGCATAATTTTCTTTTAGGGGAGGTTTGATCTGTTGATCAGGACCTCTCTGTTCCCTTTCATCCCTAGGATCTCTCTGCCTGATTTGAGGAGGGTTTCTTCTGAAGTTAGGATTTCGAATTTGAGGAGCTGGTGGGTTTTCTCTAGGAGGACTTCTTTCGGATACAGTAAGTCTCTCCATCATTCTTTCCATTTCTCTGTCCAGGGAATCCAATTTGGAATCGAAGGTTGATGTGGAAGTTTCCTCTTTGATTGTGACTCTCCTCTCTATCCTCTATCGTGCCCTTTTTGCCAACAAGTTGGCCTCCACACTTATTGCACTTTTCTACATATCCTCCAGGGTGGTGGAGTTTCTTTCCCTTAATTGATACGACATATCGGCGTCAAAACCATCAGGGAATTTTATCAATGCCAAACCTTGTGGAGGTCTAATATCGACTAGAATTGCATTGTACAGGTTATTGAAATGGGTGCAGTAATCTTGTACTGTCTCACCTTGATTTCTTCTGATGTTTTTGTATTCTGAAAATATTTGGAGAGGGTTTTTCTTTACCTCCCATCTGTCTAGAAAACTTCTTTGGAATGTGGTAAGGTCAAGAACTGAGGCAACACGTAAACCTTTATACCATTTCTTAACATCACTCCTCAAACTCTGCGCAAACAATCTCATTTGAACGTCAACCTCGTCTACTTCCTGCAGATCAAAATAATCATTCATTTTATCGACGTGTTGTTGTGTTCTGAAGGGTCTTGTTCCATCGAACTGTGGAAGTCTTGTTTGATAGTCCTAGGGCATAGAATGAAGGGGTGCAACCAACACCAAGGGAGCATATCTGGCTTCCATGATAGGTGGAGGAGGCGGGACGAAAAACTAGATGATAGGTGGGGTGGTGGCAGAAGACCAGGATGAGGAGGGGCTAGCTGGCACAGAGTGAGTGGTTTGAGGTTTAGCAGTGGGAGATAGAAATTCAGGAGTCTGGAGTTGCAATATGGTTGGGTCTAGGACAGTTTCAACCACAAATCTATCATATTTTGTTCTGAACAAGATTTGTTAGAAAAAGATGTCAAAGTCGAGATCCTAAATGGCAACAAGCTCCTCTGGAAGAGAAGGGGACTTCTGAAGGGGATTATATCTTAATGAACCTTCAGCAATGGTCTTTTTCCTGAGCAACCGTTCTGGATTATCTGTTGCTATCCCAGGTTCTGGGTCTGGGTGAGATCGACTATAATCTCTTTTGGGAGCCAGATTTCTTTTTGATTTTTATATATATACTTTTTAGTTTTACGAGTCTGAAAATAATATGTAAAGGTTTTTAACAACCTCTAAACATTACTTCCTTCTCAGATTTGCAAAATTTCAGAAGAAAACTTTTCTTCTAGGGAAAAGAAGACGTGAGGTTAAAATTTGTTCATTTCTCTCCCCAGTTGAGTCGCCACTATGTTATCGCCCTGTAAATTTCCTAGAGGTTGTCAGGAAAGAAGAAATCTACGGGAGGTAACTTTATCCAACCACTTTGACACTGGGATCTAGCCCTAACAACTTCAGAGAGGGATCTCTCTATATGATTTAGATATGTTTCAAATTTAAAATATTAGGCTAGGTAAATAAAATATGTTGGTTTTGTTGATGTAGTGTTTGTTCGGTTGGCATAGATAGTTTACACATCCATTGGGATATGGGGTCTGTATCACAAAATAAAATCTAAGCCAGAAAGAAAAGAAACTTTTCACAGGGTGAGATAATGTAATCGCTGGATTCTTTTAGCAGCATAAATGAGGAAATAGTAGAAAAGGTGAGAATGTCAATTACAACAAAGAAACAATTAAGAATTTATTTATCGTAAAATCAGAAGATGAAACACTAAAATCTTTTAAAGTCAGAAACAGGGTATACAAATATAAATCCTGCAATGTTCGTTACTTTCAAAGATTAGTTTTAGCAAACAGTTTGATAACTAATCGAGAATAACATTTAACTTAGAAAGGAAAACATCACCAGTGAATACACGCAAGAATCCTGTAAAAATGCCTCTTTGTATTAATGGAAGATCTCTGGAAAAATATTACAGTCTGATAGCTCACAGGGCGTAAAGATCAACCCTCAATACTTCGAAAAGTGAAGTATTTATAACCCGAAAATTTCAAACAATCCTATCATTAAATATCAGGACATGGTAAATCTATTTTCAGTCTAACTAACTTAACAAATTACAAGAATCTAGGAAACTGTTTGATGATGTGTCACAACTGCATGTTGTTTTCTGGGTGAACTGTTGGTTAGGCCTCTGCACGACCTCGTCTGACTGGACAACTAACTGGGCTAGGACAGCTCATCGATTACTCGATTAGGTCAGAAAGCTCTTCCCATCGAAGATGACTGGGAGAAATTCCATGTGCATTCTGCCCTTCTCCGTGTCGAACGCCAATAGCAGCCTGTGTTGTGCAGTCGACGTCTGCTTCCAGAATTGGGCATATGTGATGTTGGTCAGAGTTTGATTCTTTTTCTTGATCAAGTCATATTTCTCAAAGATGCTCAGCTTTGGTCCTTTCTTTCCTGGTTGGTTGATTGGTGGAGTGTCTGTAGTCTTATTTGGTAACAGAGTGGTTATAATCTGCTTGTTTCTTATGTTGAGGAGCGACCAATCAACCTCTGTCACTATGGTGGATGGAATTTCCTTTTCTTCAGTCGGGTCAAGAGATGGACTGGTTTTTGGCCTCTTGGTATGCAGTCAGAATTCTTCTAATGACACTTCAGTGACAAGAGGTAACAGATCCTTCCTAGGCCTTTTCTCCTTCGGAGCCTGTGGTGTGGTTTTCTGTGATACAGTGATCAGGGGTCCTGTTGTTTTGTTTCGACCAAAGTGTTTGGTTCCCATCCTGTATGGTTTGCAAATTTCTCTACCTCGGGCCTAGATTCATGGACATACGAGATATTCTTGTTTTTTATCCTCATCTATGAAATGATCCCACATGGATCATTTTGCCATGTGAAACTCATGAAAAATTTCATTTCCTTCGGCAGCCTATCTGCTTCCTCCCCGACGCCTCGAATGTTGCAGATAAAAGACCCAATCTGCCCTTTGATTATGAGATGTTGCTTTTTCTTTAAAGACACAAAGTGAATATCATCTGATTTTATCATCTGCCTTATGTATTCCACACCAAAAATTATGACAGGTAAGTATTTGGGCAGTTTATGTGGGGCCAACTCACACCCATAGACTCTGATCTCAGTGTGATTTTGGTACAGGTACCAATCACCAGTCTTTGTATGATCCGAGAGATGTAGGAGCCTCTGAACTTCATCATTAATCTTGGGTTTGGGTCTACCGCTGAGCATACTCACCACTGGGTGGTAGAATTGATCGATGAACTACTTGAAACTGAATTCTGTAGAGTTATGTCTGAGCAGGGAGGTCCATGCGGTTACTACCTAGGGTCTCCCATCTCCGTCCATCTTCTGCATGGAAAAATCAAATTTGTTCGCTTGGAAGAAAATGAACAGGTATGCCAGTATTGAAGAATACTGGAACATGCCTTCTGTGGAAAAATTAACAAATTGCTCGTGAATATTGTTCACCAGAAACGTGCTGAAGTTGAACTGTGTAGTAGGCTTCTCATCGGTGGAGAAAATAGACAAAAATCCCAGAATGGGTTCATCTACCCACTGATCTGAATAATAACCCAACAAGGCGCATAGGGACGTGATAACCTGGTTTCCTTTGGTTGAGAACATTGAGGAAGGATAAGGGGGATTTGTAGCGGGGAGTTGAGCGGATTGTGGAAGAAAAAGCTCAAATATTTGAGCTCTTTGAGGAAAATTCATCTTCTGGTATAACTCTGTAAGGATTTCTAGGTTAAAAAGTGATGCAGAGTCGTCTCGGGATATTTGCATCATTTGGTCGATGGTTTTTGGCGTGATGAGGAAGAGAACTTCCCCAAACGAGGATACGATGGCTCTTTGATTGGGAATATAGTGGGCTTGGCACTTGAGGGAGAACTTCGGGAAATGGTGAATCTGGGGGAAGAGATACAGGGGTAGGTTGGACTCCTAGAGTCCAATTTCGTCACTCTGGTCCAGGAAGACTTCTTTAAGCCATGATTGAAGGTCTGCGAATTCGAAATCGCACTTAGTGTCTGCGATTAAGTAGTCTTTGTCGGCCAGTGGTATCCTATCGAGATTGACAGGAGGCGGGAGAAATGGATTCTCCTCTCCTATTTGTTTTGATTTTGGTGCCATTACTGTAACAATGCCTACAAATAAAATAATGTTAGCGGGGACGATGGTAAATGGGGGCGACTGACTGTAATAGGGAAGAAAATGGGGTAAATTATCTGGTGCGATGAGTGGGTAAATGGTGAAGGGATGTAGAGTGAGGGTAATTTTGAGTAAATGGGTATATGTTGGGCACGGGGAATAGGTCAGTTGGTTAACGGATAAGTTATCCAGTAATAAATGGCCAACAGGTCATTTAGAATGTGAGATGGTAGGTGACAATGACTGAGGGATACGGATGGGTGATGTGGTGGTTATCGATTGGGGGAAAAAATCATGGTGAGGGGACTTGCCACGAGTGAATGAGGGAGAAAGACTGACGGAGTTATGGGATGTGACTCTTTTGGAAAGGTGGAGGATGATGTCACGAGGTGACGAGGTATGTCAGACAGTAGGAGGTGATGGGACTCGGGACCAGTATATTTATGTTGCGTATTGATAAGGGGACCACCAGAGTAAGATTCCATTCCGGACCCCCCCCCCCACCATTAATGGAAGATTATTCGAGGGGGTCCGAAAAATACTTTGGGCCATCG
>ML783141.1:176075-233941 GCA_009831015.1 Picea engelmannii | reverse complement strand
GACCCCCCCCCCCCCTCCATTAAATGCAGAATGGACGGGGGGGTCTGGAATCCAATATAGACCGTTGGAAAGGTATAGTCGAGGAGATTCATTTTAGGGACACAATCCCGAAAAACCTTCATTTAGGCCCTCAAAATGGCCTCGGAAGTTAAAACTGCTAAAAATAGTAAATTGTCAAAATTGTCATAAACCTGTTTTGAGCCAGTTGGAAAAGGAGGGTGGCCACTAATATCCATCTAGATCAATCCTCCCTCCTTAGGAATAAATCATATCCATTGCATTGAGGTCCCCCATCATATGAGGAAATTTCTGCTGAATTTGGCCCTGGGTGAGCCACTTGCCTTGGTGAAGGAGTTGCCATGCTTTAACGACTCGATAAAGATGGATCTTTTGATGTTGAGTGCCCTTGATATGTGTGTCCACAATATGATCATTGGATGCCTCTTATATGCAGTCAGGGTTGAGCTCTGTTGGTGTCAGTTGTTCTACTACTTCTGAGGTCTCCAATAATGGTGGGAAATAAGAGCGAAGGAGATCCACATTGAACACTGGGTGCAAGCCAAGGAAGGGAGGAATGTTGAGCTTAAAAGAATTGTACCCCAGGGCCTAGGTGATAGTGTACAGCCCATAACGGAGTGGGTGAAGCTTCTGATGGGGTCCTGTAAGGCGTTCTTTTTACAAGTGCAACCAAACTTTGTTGGCCATGTGAAACTTATGTGGCACCCGATGTTGATCATGGTGTTGTTTGTACTATCATTGGACTTATGTAGGATACCTTTAACCTGTTTATGGATGTGCTAGATCTGCTCAATGAATCGAGTGGATTTGTCAGCTTCAGTTGGAGCAGGAGATGAGTCAGCCGAGGTGACCGCAAGGGGAAGTGCAACATCTATGGGACCTAATGGTTGGAATCCTAGCCCCACTTGAAAGGGTTTGTGTCTGGTTGAGCTATGCAGGGCTCGGTTGTAGCTATGATGGACATAGGGAAGGATCTCATCCCATGTGCGAGGGTGCTTTGAATTATACATGCGAAGGATATGCACAATCATTCGATTTACAACCTCGGCTTGGCCATCTTTCTGGGGGTGGACGGTCATGGATTTGGTGAGCTTGGTGTCCAGTAGTGACTAGAGGCTCGTCCAGAATGTGATGAGAAATCGACTATCCTAATATGAGACATGGTTTGTGGGATTCCAAAATGTACCTAGACTCGTTCAAAGAAGAGCTTGGCAGTGGCCTCAGCTGTGATGCTCTTCTTGCAGGCAACCAGAATTGCCATCTTATAAAAGCGATCAACAACCACAAAAACAGTCATTTCCACACTTGGTGGATGGCAGGCCCGACATGTAGTCCATTGAGATGGATTCCCATTGCCTATCAGGAGTAGGAAATCGGGTATACAGGCCATGTTTCTTAGTGGTCAGTTTGGCAATAGCTGGCAGTGGAGGACTTGATATACTTGTTGACCTCCTATCGAAGTTTCGGCTAGTAGAAGTGTTTTTGTATCATCGCCACTATCTTTTTGACACTGAAGTGTCCTGCCACCTGACTGTAGTGGGCTTCCCAGATCATCTTCGCTCGCTGACTTGATGGAACACATATATGGCCTAGATGACACAACAACCCATCCTGAAGATGGAAATTATAGACAACTGCGTTTACACCCAACATTTGGTAGGTGGTGGTGAAGTCAGGGTCTGTCTCTATCGGGACCTAGTGGTAGACAGACTTCAGATCAATCTTACTAAAGTATTTCTCCCCTGTGAGGTTATCAAGGAAGTCGTCGATTTGGAGAATCGGGTACCAGTTTCTGACTGTGATTTTATTCATAGCCTGTTAATCAATACAGAGTCGCCAGATTCCATCTTTCTTCTGTACTAGCACGATTGGGCTCCCGCAAGGTGATGAGCTAGGATGGATGTGCCCCTTGTGGAGCAGTTCTTGGATCTGTCGCTTGATCTCCTCATTCTCTAAAAAGGAGTGATGATAGACTGGCCCATTGGGAAGCGGTGCATCGGGGGTCAGATCAATGGGGTTCTTGACCTGGCAGTGCAGAGGTACCCCTATAGGTGAGGAGGAGATATATGAGTATTCTTCCACGACCTTATCTACTTGCTTCTGCTATGTGGAGAGGTCATGCACATAGACCCTTGATGTGGCTATGATATTTATCTTATTTTGAGAGCGAATCACGAAGAAGACAAACTTCCTCATCTGAGAGATGACCTTCCTGCATTTCTTAGCAGAGGTCAAGGAAATAGCACTAGGTGGGACTGCCTCGGGTATCCTGTATAATTTCCTGTTCAAAGTAATAATCACACTATGAGGCCTAGACTCATATACAGCGTGACGTTTCCATAAATAAGGTTGTCCCAAAATAACATCACAAACTTCGAGAGGAGCAACATCACATAATACCTCGCCTTTGAAGGGCTTGATGTCATACGACAGTCGGCACTGTTGGTTGACGCGGAGATCGCTTCCTTGGTGGAGCCATCCAATGGTGTAGGGTTGTTGCAGTGTTGTTTGCAGGGCGAGCCGCTTGATGACCTATGTTGATATGAGGTTCTTCTAGCTACCACTATCAACGATGAAGTGAAGTGGGGTGCCTTTTACCCACATCTGTGAATGGAAGAGGTGCTCTCCTTCTTCTGGCTCGTCTGGTTCACCAGGATGGAGCTTGGTGGTAGCAATGGTGGCACTGGGTTCCGCTTCAATGATCCATATTCCCCTTTATGGTTCTGGCTCAAAGTCAGAATCCACATCTGATTCAGAGGCTTTCACTTCGGCCACCAACAACTACTTTGAGCGGCACTCAGCAGTGTTATACCAAGGGCTCTTATGGAAGTTGCACCACTTCCCAGTAACTTTCTTTGTCTTTCTGGTGTCTTTATTTGCTTGCGACTTGGACTGGCTGTCCTGATACTATCCATCTTTGCTCTATCCTTTTTTTTGTCGGTTCCGGCTGCCGGTCTTTTTTTTTAAGGGTTCCCAGGCCCTAATTGCCACATCTTTTGTTTGAGCTTTTGCTCGATTTTGACGGCATATTGGTAGGTCACGCCCAAGGATGAGATGTCCATAAATTCCATTTCAGTCTAAATGTATCTATGCAAAGCACCACGATACTTGAGCACCATATGTCACTCTGAATCTTTGATACCCAGCTTGGTGTGCAAGGTATGGAAGATATTTGTGAAATCGAGCATTGCTTGGTCTCTTTCTTGCCGTAGTGTGGTCCATTTGGTATACAGGTCGTCATAACTTCCGACGGGGTAGTATTGTTCCTTAATAGCATCCCTAAAGGATTCGCAGGTGGTCATGACTGAAAATAATGAGGTTTCCTCTGTTTCCTTTTGCTCACAGAAAGTTTCCCACCAATCTTTGACATGGGGAACGGGTTTGAGGAACGTAAAAGTAATCTTTTCTCTATTCGAAAAGTTATGGATAGAAAAATACCCTTCTAGTAGATTCAACCCCTTGTCTACAACATATGCATCTATTTGACCTTCAAATATAGGAATATCGAAGTTTATTTGTACCTTGAAGGGGGCGGCACCTCCGTTTGAAGAAGATGTGTTGCCTTTTGGTAGCCGCCGAAGGATTTGCGTGAAACTATCCATCATCTCGTTCCTCTATTGCGTGAGCGCTTCTCAATCAACAGTTTGAAAGGATCTCCTGTCTCTTCATATTTTGTTTCTCCCACCATGAGAGGTCGCTTGGGCGTGCGATATTTTTTGTCCTCAAGAGAAACAAGCTCGAGACCCAACTCTTTGTACTCTGACCTCATTGGGGACATGCATTAAGACAACAAGGAGCAGACCTCTCTGATACCAATGATCCAGATTTTATGAGAAGAACAAAATGAATACATATTATTAAGAGGTGCTTAACACAAAATAACAAAGATACAGTAAAATTGGTTTTCCATTCAATAACGAAATAAATTGAAACTGTAAAATGCAGTGGAGACAAGCTTGCTGGAATGGTGGCAGCTTATCTCTAAGAAGAGATGTAACGGTTGCACGCATTCTCAAGAAGAAAATTACAATGAGGCTCTAAAGGCCTTTTTACAATAAACAAGAAGGCCAAAAACCCTAAACATCCAAAAACCTAACCCTAGTAGATGAAGCTCCAAAAGTCATGTGGGCCCCATTTGGTTAAGTCAGTACATCAACTTCCCGGGGTCGTAACTTTTGCATACGATCTTCGTTTTAGGTGTGTGATATCCCGTTGGAAAGGTATCGTCGAGGAGATTCATTTTTGGGGCTCAATCTTTCCTTTGAGTATAATTGAGGAGCTCAATCCCGAAAAACCTTCATTTAGGCCCTCAAAATGGCCCCGGAAGTTAAAACTGCTAAAAATAGTAAATTGCCAAAATTGTCAGAAAACTGTTTGAGCCAGTTGGAAAAGGTGGGTGGCAGTCAGCTATCGAATTTTGTTGTGAGGGGTTCCCAGGCCCAAATTTCCGTGTCTTTTGTTTGAGCTTTTGCTCAATTTTGACGACATATCAGTAGGTCACGCACAAGGATGAGATGTCCAGAAATTCCATTTCAGTCTAGATGTATCTATGCAGAGCACCATGATACTTGAGCACCAGATGTTGCTCCGAATATTTGATACCCATATTGGTGTGCAAGGTATGGAATATATTTGTGAAATCGGGCACTGCATGGTCTCTTTCTTACCGAAGTGTGGTCCATTTGGTATACAAGTCATCATAACTTCTGACAGGGTAGTATTGTTCCTTAATAGCACCCCTCAAGGATTCCCAGATGGTCGTGACTGAAAATAATGAGGCTTCCTTTGTTTACTTTTTCTCACAAAAATTTTCCCACCAATCTTTGACATGGGGAACGGCTTTGACGAGCGCAAAAGTAATATTTTCTCTATTCAAAAATTTATGGACGGAAAAATACCCTTCTAGTAGATTCAACCACTTGTCTACAACATCTGCATCTATCTGACCTTCAAATATAGGAATATCAAAGTTTATTTGTACCTTGAAGGGGGCGGTGCCTCCGTTCGAAACTATCCAGCATCTGTTTCGTTGTTGCGTAAGGGCTTCCTCAATCAATAGTTTGAAAGGATCTCCTGTCCCATCATATTTATTTTCTCCCACCATGAGAGGTCGCTTGGGTGTGCGAGAGCTTCTGTCCTCAAGAGAAACAAGCTCGAGACCCAACTCTTTGTACTCTGACCTCGTTGGGGACATCCATTAATACGACCAGGAGCAGACCGCTCTGATACCAATGATCCGGATTTTATGAGAAGAATTAAATGAATACATATTATTAACAGGTGCTTAACCCAAAATAACAAACATATAGGAAAACTGGTTTTCTATTCAATAACAAAATAAGCTGAAACTTTAAGATGCAATGGAAACAAGCTTGCTGGAATGGTGGCGGCTTATCTCTAAGAAGAGATGTGACGGTTGCACACATTCATAAAAATAAAATTACAATGAGGCTCTGAAGACCTTTTTACAATAAACAAGACATCCAAAAACCCTAGACATCCAAAAACCTAACCCTAGGAGATGAAACACCAAAAGTCATGTGGGCCCCGTTTGGGTAAGTTACTACATCAACTTCCTGGGGTCGTAACTTTTGCATACGATCTTCATTTTAGGCATGTGATAGCCCGTTGGAAAGGTATCGTCGAGGAGATTCATTTTGGAGGATCAATAATTCCTTAGGCCAACATTGAGGAGCTCGATTTTGAAAAAACCTTCATTTAGGCCCTCAAAATGGCCCCGAAAGTTAAAACTGCTAAAATTGTAAATTGCCAAAATTGTTTTGAGCTAGTTGGAAAAGGAAAGTGACCACCGATATCTATCTGGATAAATCCTCCCTCCTTAGGAACCAATGGTCTCCATTACATTGAGGTCCCCCATCAGATGAGGAATTTTTTGTTGAATTTGGCCAAGGGTGAGCCACTTGCCTTGGTGTAGGAGTTGACCTGCTTTGATGACTCGATAAAGATGGATATTTTGTTGTCGAATGCCCTTGATCTATGTGTCCACAATATGATCATTGGATGTTTTTTGTGTGCAATAAGGGTTGAGATTTTTTGGTGTTAGTTGTTCTGCTACTTCTGAGGTGTCCAATAATGGTGGGAAATAAGGGCGAAGGAGATCCACGTTGAACATTGGGTGCGAGCCAAGGAAGGGAGGAATGTTGAGCTCAAAAGCATTGTCCCCCACAACCTTTTTGATAGTGTATGACCCATAATGGAGTGGTCGAAGCTTCCTATGGGGTCCTGTAAGGAGTTCTTTCTAGAAGTGCAACCAGACTTTTTCACCCACCTGAAACTTATGTGGCACCCGATGTTGATCATGGCATTGTTTGTACTTGTCATTGGACTTATGTAGAATATCTTGAACCTGTTGGTGGATGTGCTGGATCCACTCAATGAACCAGGTGGATTTTTTAGCTTCAGTTGGAGCAGGAGATGAGTCGGTAGAGGTGACCACAAGTGGAAGTGCAACATCTACGGGACCCAATGGTTAGAATCCCAACCCACCTGTAAGGGGCTGTGGTCGGTTGAGCTATGCAGGGATCGGTTGTAGCTATGTTGGACATACAGAAGGCTCCCATCCCATGTGTGAGGGTTCTTTGAATTATACATGCGAAGGATATGCACAATCATTCGATTTACAACCTCGGTTTGGCCATCTGTCTGGGGGTGGACGGTCATGGATTTGTTGAGCTTGGTGTCCAGTAGTGACTAGAGGCTCGTCCAGAATGTGCTGAGAAATCGACTATCCTAATATGAGACATGGTTTGTGGGATTCCAAAATGTACCCAGACTCGTTCAAAGAAGAGCTTGGCAGTGGCCTTGGTTGTGTTGCTCTTCTTGCAGTCAACCAGAATCACCATCTTAGAAAAGCGATCAACAACCACAAAAACACAGTCATTTCCCCGCTTGGTGGATAGGAGGCCTGACATGTAGTCTATTGAGATGGATTCCCATGGCCTGTCAGGAGTACGAAGTGGGGTGTACAAGCCCTGTTTCTTAGTGGTCGGTTTGGCAATAGCACAGGCAGTGCAGAACTTGATATACTTGTTGACCTCCTATCGAGGGTTCGGATAGTAGAAGTGTTTCTGTAGCATCGCCACTATATTTTTGATGCCAAAGTGTCCTGCCACCCGACTTTAGTGGGCTTCCCAAATCAGCTTCGCTCGCTCACTTTATGGAACACATATATGGCCCAGATGACAACAACCCATCATGAAGATGGAAATTATCGACAACTGCGTTTGCACCCACCATTTGGTAGGTGGTGGCGAATTCAGGGTCTGTCTCATAGAGTTGGGGGCATCCAGATGTCTCATGGCCCCAAGAGCATAGCACTGTGGTGAGTGTTGCGACCAGCAGTCTACTGAGGCAATCAGCGACGCGATTGGTGCTTCATGTTTTATACTTGATGTTGAGGTGGAATTGCTACAAGTATGTGGACCACATTTGATGGCGGTCATTCTGCAATTTTCCTTGTGTCTTCATGAACTGTAGTGGCTTATGATCAATGTGTATGACTGTCTCCTTCCCAATAATGTAATGTCTCTACTGGTGGCAGGATTGTACAATGGATTAGATTTCCTTGTCGTAAGAAGGGTACTTACGGATAGTATCTGACAGTGTCTCACTATGATAGGCCACGGGGTGGTTGTGCTGAGTGAGAATGGTGCCCATAGTATAGTCTGAAACATCTGTCTCAATTTCAAAGGGATGTTGCAAGTCTGGTAGTGAAAGTACTGCAGCTGAGCAGAATTGCTACCTCAAATCATCGAACACTTGTTGTTAGGACCGGCCCCATGCAAATTTCGTCTTACCACCACCCATTTTTATTTGGCTGAGGGCCCATGCAATATGGGAGAATCCCAACATGAACCTACAGTAGAAGTTTTCAAGGCCCAAGAAGCTCCGAAGCTCAGTGAGTGTTATTGGGGCTGGCCAGTCATGCATGACTTGGATCTTGGCTGGATCCACATGTATGCCATGTTGATCAATGATGCATCCCAGGTAATGGACCCTTTCCATGTCGAAGGAGCATGTTTCCAAGTTGGCGTATAGCTTGTGCTGTTGCAGGGTGTGCAGAACCTACTGACTATGTTGCAAGTGTTCAGCCCAAGTCTTGTTGTAAATTAGAATGTCATCCAGTGAATGGCCGTGAGATATCATCCATCATCCTCATGAAAGTGGTTGGAGCATTTTTCAAACCAAAGGGCATGACCAACCATTCAAAAAGGCCTTCCTTTGACTTGAAGGTAGTCTTCCATACATCTGTCTGTTCTATCGGGACTTGGTGGTAGCCAGACTTCAGATCAATCTTACTGAAGTATTTGGCCCCCGTGAGTTGATCAAGGAGGTTGTCGATTCAGGGAATCGGGTACCAATTTCTGAATTTGATTTTATTCAGAGCCCAGTAATCAATACAAAGTCACCAGGTTCCATATTTCTTATGTACCAACAAGATTGGGCTCCCGCAAAATGATGAGTTGGGATGGATGTGCCCCTTGTGGAACAGTTCTTGGATCTGTCACTTGATCTCCTCATTCTCTAAAAAAGAGCGGTGATAAACTGACCCATTGGAAAGCGGTGCGTCGAGGGTCAGATCGATGGGGTGCTTGACCTGGCAGTGCCGAGGTACCCTATAGGTGAGGAGAAGCTATCTGAGTATTATTCCATGACCTTATCTACTTGCTTCTGTTGTGTGGAGAGGTCGGGTGCATAAACCCTGGATGTAGTTGTGATCTTTATCTTATTCTGAGAGTGAATCACGAAGATGACAAACTCCCCCGTCTGAGCGATGACCTTCCTACATTGCTTAGTAGAGATCAAGGAAATAACACTAGTTGGGACTGCCTCGAGTATCATATACAATTTCCTGTTCAAAATAATAATAACACTATGAGGCCTAGACTCATATACAACATGACGTATCCATAAATACGGTTGTCCCAAATGAACATCACAAACTTCGAGAGGAGCAACATCACATAATACCTCGTCTTTGAAGGGCTTGAGGTTGTACGACGGTCGGCACTATTGGCTAACGCAGAGATCGCTTCCTTGGCGGAGCCATCCAATGGTGTAGGGTTGTGGGTGTGGTGTTGTTGGTAGGGCAAGCCACTTGACGACCTCTGCTGAGATGAGGTTCTTCTGGCTACCGCTATCAAAGATGAATTGTAGCAGGGTGCCTTTTACCCACATCTATGAATGGAAGAGGTGTTGTCCTTCTTCTGGCTCGTCTGGTTCACCAAGATGGAGCTTAGTAGTAGCAATGGTGGCATTGGGTTCCACATCAATAATCCATCTTTCCCTTTCTAGTTATTGCTCAAAGTCAGAATCCACATATGATTCAAAGGATTTCACTTTGTCCAGCAATGACTACTTTGAGTGGCAATCAGCAGTGTTATGCGAAGGGCTCTTATGGAAGTCGCACCACTTCCCGGTATCTTTATTTGTCTTTTCAGTATCCTTCTTTGCTTGTGGATTGGTCTGGTTTTCCTAATACTATCCATCTTTTCTCTGTCCTTTGTTCTATGGGTTGGGGCCGCCCTTTCCTGGCTTTTGTTTTGAGGGGTTCCCAGGCCCAAATTGTCGCGTCTTTTGTTTGAGCTTCTGCTCGATTTTGACGGCATATTGGTAGGGCACCCAAGGATGAGATGTCCAGAAATTCCATTTTGGTCTGGATGTATCTATGCAGAGCACCATGATACCTGAGCACCAGATGTCGCTTTGAATCTTTGATACCCAGCTTGGTGCGCAAGGTATGGAAGATATTTGTGAAATCAGACACTGCTTGGTCTCTTTCTTGCCGCAGTGTGGTCCATTTGGTATACAGGTCGTCATAACTTATGACAGGGTAGTATTGTTCCTTAATAGCATCCCTAAAGGATTCTCAAGTGGTCATGACTGAAAATAATGAGGTTTCCTCTGTTTCCTTTTGCTCACAAAAAGTTTCCCACCAATCTTTGACATGGGGAACGACTTTGATGAGTGAAAAAGTAATCTTTTCTCTATTCGAAAAGTTATGGACAGAAAAATACCCTTCTAGTAGATTCAACCACTTGTCTATAGAATCTATGTCTATCTAACCTTCAAATATAGGAATATTGAAGTTTATTTGTACCTTGAAGGGGGCGGCGCCTCCGTTCGAAGAAGATGTGTCACCTGTTGGTAGCCGCTGAAGGATTTGCATGAAACTATCCATCATCTTGTTCCTCTGTTGCGTGAGGGATTCCTCAATCAACAGTTTGAAAGGATCTCCTGTACCATCATATTTATTTTCTCCTACCATGAGAGGTCACTTGGGCATGCAAGAGCTTCTATCCTCAAGAGAAATAAGCTCGAGACCCAACTCTTTGTACTACAACCTCATTGGGGACATGCATTAAGACAACAAAGAGCAGACTGCTCTGATACCACTGATCTGGATTTTATGAACAGAACGAAATGAATACTGATTATTAACAGTATCTTAACAAAAAATAACATAGATACAGTAAAACTGGTTTTCTATTCAATAACGAAATAAGCTGAAACTGTAAAATGCAACGGAAACAAGCATGTTGGAATGGTGGCGACTTATCTCTAAGAAGAGATGTGACGGTTGCACGCATTCGCAAGAAGAAAATTACAATGAGGCTCTGAAGGAATTTTTACAATAAACAAGAAGGTCAAAAACCCTAGACATCGAAAAACCTAACCCTAGGAGATGAAGCGCCAAAAGTCATGTGGGCCCAGTTTGGGTAAGTTAGTACATCAACTTCCCGGGGTCGTAACTTTTGCATACGATCTCCGTTTTAGGCGTGTGATAGATCATTGGAAAGGTATATTCAAGGAGATTCATTTTTGGGGCTCAATCATGCCTTTGACTAATATTAAGGAGCTCTATCCTGAAAAACCTTAATTTAGGCCCTCAAAATGGCCCCGGAAGTTAAAACTGCTAAAAATAGTAAATTGTCAAAATTGTCAGAAAACTATTTTGAACCAGTTGGAAAAGGCAGGTGGCCTTCGATATCCATATGGATCACACACCATGATCCTCATCCTGTGACCTAACCCTCAAACTCTCGATTATTTCACTCTACCACAATGACCATACAAAACTCCCCACAATCAATAGCTTTTGAAACCCTAACCTAAACCTCCTAGGTCGTTATTTATACTACTCTACTTGCTTATAGTCAGTACAATATTTTTCAAAAACCCTAACCCTAACATATTTAGGCCCATCTACATGTGTGCCACATTGCTTTTCCTCCTACATGCTACTTTTCCTTCTTTTTCTGCATGTTGTTTTTCTGCCTCCTAAGGCATGCGCTCCAAAAATAGACCTTTTCTTCCAAAATTAGGTATGCGCCCAAAATAGATCCTTCTTCCCAAAATAGGCCTGCACCAAAAATCCCCCAACACTAACATGTGGCTCGTCCCGAGCCACTCAGGTGGTGCGCATTCCCTATACAGCCTTCTCCAAGCTGTGGAAATTATTTGCTAGTTCCTTACCTTTTTCTTTCACCTGCACAGCTTTATCTGTTAGCACATCGACTATCTACATTGTTATATGTTCTTGTAGCAATGTTGTACTCTCTTAATGTGCCTGTTCCATCCTTTTATTTGCTTCCTCTAGCTCCACAATTATATGTGTTGTTTGTTCCTAGAGGGGCTCCAACCAGGCTTTTCTTGCTTGCTTATTGATCTGTGAAATATTTAACTCTGTCTGCAGGGTTTTATCTCCTGCATGCCCTTCAAGCATTTGATAATTCTCATGGTTTTCTGTCGTTTCTTCAATTCCTGCATGGCAGCATTGATTTTATCCTCTTGTTGGTCCAACTGTTGGACCTTTTCATCTTCTTCCAAAGTGGTCCAAATTTGCGCAGTTCTGTTAAACAGTTATGTGACTTCCTTGGCTTCTCTTGCCATTTCATCTATCCAAAATGTCGTTTGTTGTTCTCTTTTCTCGTGGATCTCAAGATGAGTTGTAGGATTAAGTTTTTATTTCAGCTCCTCGATCTCCTACCTATATCCCTTGATTGTTTCTGCAATGATCTTTATCTTTTCATATGCACTCCTATCTAGTGTTTGCAGGCTATCTGAAATGTGGTTGTATACCTTTGTTAGCCTCTGCTCTAACTTGTCAGCGTGTTATTTTTCCTCCTCATCCGAAGTAAACTGGTTGCATATGATCTGTAACATCTCTGTGACCCCCTACCAACTTCCAATTTGGTAACATCGGCACAGGCTTTGGATTGTAATTCCTACATTATACTAGCCTGGACTCTGTATAGTGCTTTTGTGGGTATATGCGACATGACTACCTAAGAGTGATCTATGTCCCCCATGGGTTTCTGCACGATCTCCTGGTCAATTATGACCATCTATTGTGTAACCGTGAATGTGTCCCTACCTTGCACTACTATCTGAACTATATCATATTTTTCTTTCTGCACAAGGGGTCACTGTGTCTTTTCGGGTTGCTGTGTTGTGGCCTGCAGTACTGTATGAATTTGTAATTGTTTTAGAGTTTCATGGAATTCTATGAGTTTTTCCATGATCTCTTTGTTAATATTATGGTAGTTGTGGGAGGTATTTACCTCCACGTGTAAACCTGACGAGAATAGAATATTCCGGGAAGCAAGAAGAAACTCTAATGAGTTGGCTAATAAACCTATAAGATAAGTCGGCTCAAGAGGATAATGTATATTAGGTTATTATCCTACAAGAGAAGAAGTCGGCTAGAAGAAATATTATATACTAAGTAAATAGGCACCTAGAATGAGAATTCAGCCCAGGCAGTTAGCCAGAATTAGTATAAATATAGGAGGCCAGTCTTCATTCTGGCAGGCACTCTCAAAACTACAGAGCTCACTTGTGCACACTGCAGTTATCCATTTTGTGCGCAAGTTTGGAGGAGAAGTTGTCATTGTAGTTGTTGCAACTAGCAAATTACATTTTGGCTTAGACTATCTCTTGGTTATGGTTTGGACTATCTTATCAGATCTTGTTTGGTGCGCTATCATTGGAGAAAGGTGTGATGCCCTTTGTTTAGTTATCTAGCCTAGGGTTTGCTTCCAGAGTGATTCTCTGTCAAGGTTAAGGTGCTCAGAGGGTGGCTTTGACCTATGGTTGGGTGACAATAGTGATATTGTCTATGGTAAAATGAGCACATCCATCATATTCTAACAGGTTATGGGCCCACACCTCCTTCATTTAGTCTAACCACTGGAAGGGAGCATAGTTATAAGTATATTAAGCTCGTTGAAGCACTGTGGCTAGGGTTTCTAGCAAGAGCAGTCACCGAAGCACTGTCATTAGGGTTACTAGTAGGTGCAGTTGTAGAAACCCTAACCCTCTCATTGAGGCACCTTAAGTGAAGGGATTGACCTAAATTCTAGATAGACCAGTGTGCCCTAGCCTAGCGCATCTCCTGGTACTATCAGCAAGCCAAGACGTCAAGTTTGAGTTTTTGGTCAAATCTAGGGTTGACCAAGTCAAAGCAACCATGACTTACTCTATGAATTCAGAAAACAAGTTAGATGGAGCTTCTAACTTCAAAGCGTGGAAGACAATGATTGACCTCATCATTTCCAAGAATAAAGTGTTGGATATCGTGAAAGGAAAGCTCGTGGAACCAAAGTTTGAAGAAGGAGAAGAGAAGGAACCACAGAACGTTGCAGTTATGGAGAAGTTCAAAGACGGTGATATCAATGCCATGAGTATCATAGTGGACTCTATAAAATACCACTCGATATCCTGCATCTCCCATCTTGACTCATCAAAGAAGATGTATGATGCCCTAACAAACCTTTTCTCAGTCAGAAACATTGGACAAGTAATGAGTCTGAAGAATGAGCTCTGTGACATGAAAATGAATGATGATGACAACATAACATCATACTTTGTGAGAATATCTCAGTTAAGAAATCAACTACAAGCTATTGAGGAGATCATTTCAGAGAAGGAATTGGTTTACATAGTACTCAATGGTCTCCCAAGACATGGGATGCATTTGCCGCAAGCATGAACACAAGAAAGGAGTATCCTACATTTGAAGTACCTTGGAATTGTTGTTCTCAAGAATAATCAAGGATCAGTGCAAAAGAAAAACCTCAAAATAAGTACAATTATCAAGCCTTCACAGCAAGATTCAAGAATTTCAAGAACAAAAGGAAGTTTGAAAGGAAGCCAAATCAAAAGAAGGATATGTCAGAAATACAATGCTTCAACTGTTGAAAATATGGTCACTATAATAATCATTGTCCCGAGCTAAAGAAAAGGAAGGAGACACACAAAGCATTAGTTGCCGAAGAAAGGAAACCCTCAAGGAAAACCAAGCAGGATAAAGCAGACTTCTTCCTCTAAAGACAAGGTAACAATATTCCTCATAGTTATTTTACATATCTTGTTTGCATAGTCTCTGTACATATCTTGTATATCTATCTCTTAGAAGATAATATGTTCCAAGAAGAACTATACCTAAGGAAGAAAAACAAGATAAAGATTGTTATCATTATGACTACAAGTCAGACAAAACACATGAAAGGATGAAGTACATGAAACAAATCATGTGGAAGTTATTGCATAATTAACAAGCTTCAAGATAAGCCGAAATCAACAATCAAGAAGAAATTGGAGAAAGACTTATGACACCTTGCAGAAGGAAATAAGGATGCAGACGGAAGCATGGACTCTGTTAGATGGATGGATTCGATTATATAAAATCATGCATTCATACATGAAGCAAGGATTAGGAGGGAGGTAATCCTATGATCCATTGAAGATGATGAAGTATATATCCATGGTAGCATCCAGGAAAAGAAGTATGTGTTCAGTTCGACCTTGGAAGAAGTCTTCTTCGAAGAAAAGCCTTAAAGTATCCCTGGTTTTCCATCCACATCTGTGATCCTATGATGAAAGAAAGAATTGGAATATTTAGGGCATGGAATCTATACGAAAATCCATGGACCCAAGAGCTAAAGAAAAACATGAGGAAGAATACACTGTTGTGGTGGATTTGTTCCACTGTTTGTGACTATATGTCACTGATCAAGTACCTGTGCGCTACTTGGTGTGGTAGTGTACCACTGGATTGTAGTTGTGTACTAATATGGATAGACACAGTTGTGTTCTATTGAATGATATTGTTCCGAAGACTATCAGCAGTGTTGAAAATGATTATCAGCGAGTTGGATGATCAAGGGACAAAGATTTCCTAGACAGAAAATGGTTCAGGACATATATCCAGATTAGAAGAATGGCTCTTGTGTCACTCTATGGTGTGAGTGACTTATCCAGCATCATGTATAATTACTCATATGGAGTATGGTTTCGAGAGATGATGGAGTTGATGACACTGATGGTGATGATGGTGCTTATGATTTAGTCATGAGATATTCTATACAACTATGTTGATGCTACCAGGTGAATGGTATGTTTGTGCTCAAGACCATTACCTTTAATACCTCCCTAGATAGGAGGGAGTGTTAATATTATGGTAGTTGTGGAAGGTATTTACCTCCACGTGTAAACCTGATGAGAATAGAATATTCTGGGAATCAAGAAGAAACCCTAATGAATTGGCTAATAACCCTAGAAGATAATTCGGCTCAAGAGGATAATGTATATTAGGTTATTAGCTTACTAGAGAAGAAGTCGACCAGAAGAAACATTATATAATAAGTAAATAGGCACCCAGAATGAGAATTCGGCCCAAGTAGTTAGCCAGAATTAGTATAAATACATGAGGCCACTCTTCATTCTGGCAGGCATTCTCAAAACTGCAGAGCTCACTTGTGCACACTGCAGTTATCCTGTTTGTGCACAAGTTTGGAGGAGAAGTTGTCATTGCAGCTGCTGCAACTAGCAGATTACATTTTGGCTTAGACTATCTCTTAATTATGGTTTGGACTATCTAATTATCTCTTGTTTGGTGCACTATCCTTGGAGAAATGTGCGCTACCCTTTGTTTGGCTATCTAGCCTAGGGTTTTCTTCCAGAGTGATTCTCTGTCAAGGTTAAGGTGCTCGGAGGGTGGCTTCGGCCTATGGTTGGGTGACAATATTGATATTGTCTATGGTAAAATGAGCACATCCATCATATTCTAACACTCTTCTCTTTGTGTTTTTGCAGCGTGGACCACATATTCCCCCATGTCCTATACCTTGTCTGCCATGAACTCATCATCATCCTCTATCAAGGTAATGGCTAGGCCCTCCTTGGTGTACTTCATATTCTTGTGCATCTCCTCCACCTACGCTGCAGTTCATTTTGTCAATGGGGGTTGTGCCCCACTCACCATCACATGTTCCCTCTCCTCGTTCGCCATCCTTCTAAATTTCCTCCTTGGCCTCTTTGGCACCGTGCTGCTTCTAGATGCCTGAGTGTGCGTTGCAGCCTTCCTGGTGTATCAGTTGGGATATTTTTCTTGGTTGTGGGACCTACTTCGAATTTCCCCTTGGGTTTGGCTGATGTCTTATTTGTTAGCTTTGTTGTTGGTTTGGATACTAGCACCTTCCACTACGCAGGCCAATATTTAATTATCCAATATTTAACATCTCCAACCATTCCTTCTTTGGATCCCTCGTGGCCTAGATCCACATATGGTGCATGGATTCCTTAAACCTAATTATCCCTTCAGCTTCTTGGACCACTTCCACAGTAATGTGCCACACATTGGTTGTGCACTATTTTATCTCTTCTTGAAGCATAGAGAACATCGTGTTATTCCCATGTTGATTTTTGGTGTCCTTGGTCTGCCAGAGGGATTCATACATGGATGTGTAGAACTTCCCATTTCTATCCAGAAAAGAGGGAAATTTTGGCTCCTTCCATCCTGCCAATGCTATGAGGATAATTAGCCATTAATAATGGAACATAGTTCCATTATCCCACGCATCTCTGTAATCTATCAAGAATTGGTTCAGGAGGTACAACACCCAACTTAACATTACCCCCTTCGCACACTGCGCGGCGAGTGCGATAATTCCTGTTGGAGCCTCTTCTTTTCTGCACTTCATCAGCATCTTTCAAGCCATGATGTTTCTAGTGAACCTTGTCATGTCATCATTGATGTCTCTAAGCACAATTCTTTTGTTCCCTCTGTTGGTACCAAATTTTTCCTTGACTATCTTGGCGATCTCCTTCTTGATCACTTTGTTATCCAATTATTCCTTTGGTTGTGCACCCACTGTGGGTAATCCCACAATTTTTGCGATCAATGCCACATTGGTTGTACTAGCATATCTATCCAAAGAATGTCACCACGATTGGTTTTCCTAGGGGTCTAATTTCCCCTTTGTTCACCAAGTAAGCTTCCTCTGCCAAGTCTGGGAATTTTGTTGTGTCACACACATTGTGGTTCGAGTACCTTAGTTTAGGCACTTTCCCAAGCATGTCCTCCATGGTCACCATTGTGTTCAGGAGGTAGGGAAGTGTAATTTATGCAGCGTCCTGCACCTTTCTTTTTGCTCGATGCCAGATTGGCCTTCTATCGCTATTTTCATGTCATATTCTTCTCCCTTAGATTTCGTTTGGTTGGTGATGTCCTCGACCAACACCTCCTCTTCATCGCAGCCCTGTTGTGTACCCTTCATTTCATCGGGTTTATCTGGTGTTTGAGGATTATGGTTTGTAATACCATTTTGAGGCTCAGAGCTCTGCCCTACTTCCCCTTTTTTCGTTGTCGACATTTCCTCCTCAACCCTCATCAAGTTGAGTGAATATTTCTCTGAAGTCGTAACATCTTCGAGCTCGACGATGTTCCCAGGCTCCACCATCCTTTCCTTCTTCCTTTGGCCCTATCAAGTAACCCGTACGTATTTTTCGGGAGCGCCAAACTTCGGTGGTGTCATGTTGTATTTAGTTTGGACAATTGGTCTCTTGTTCACACAATTACACCTAGGGAACACACTTCTATCTTGCTATGTGTTAAAAAAATCACTAAGTGTCGATCTAACCCATGATTTCCGCACTTTGTAGACCTGGTCATAAAAAAAATTCAGTTTTTTCTGTGCATTTGTGTCGAGTCCAATTTTTCCTGTGCGTTGTCTTTCTATCTTATCGCATTAGTTGTTGTGCGCGACTTATTTTTTTTTCCACTTTCCTGTTGTTCAACCAAATTCTGCCTCTTTTTGTATGTTTCTTCTTTTTCTATTTTTGTATTCCTTTTTATCCTTTTTATTTCTTTTTATCATTTTTCTTTCTTAATATCTACTATAGTACACTATATACATGACTTTCTTATTGCGTTATAGTTACTAAGAGTTAGTAGGTCGATTGTCCCTGTACAGTTTCAGTCAACTGCCATTCACCATTCCTTTCAATTATGTTCCTCCCAAGTCCTTTGGCTGCAAATATCCTCCATCTATTACAGTCTTTATTTCATATGGCCCTAGACAATGCATTCTAAACTTACCAGGGTGTTGCAAAAATTTGTTGGCATAGAGAAGAACTAGGTCTCCCTCCTTAAAGCTCTTGTTTTTTATGTGTCTATCATGATAGGATTTATCCCTTTCTTTCTATACCTCGGTGAAATCCTGCCAAAATCATGTCTTCTTCCATTTCCATCAGTTGACTTAACCTCTCCTATACTACGCCTCTTTCTGTCATATTGGTAATTACTACTATGCGCAGACTGGGTACCAGAAATTCTAATGGCGCCACTGTTTCATGTACATACACCAATATGAATGGTGTATTTCTTTTCAATTTATTGCATGTGGTCATGTATGCCCATAATATTGTTGGTATTTTCAAATCCTAATCATCCTCGTTAACATTGCAGATCTTAGTCAAATCATTTTCCAAAATCTAGTTGAAAGCTTATACTATCCCATTTTCCTAAGGATGATATGGTGTACTCTTCTGGCAATAGACTTAAAAATCCTCAGTCATATCCTTGATGGTACTTTTAATAAAATGGGTTCCTTGGTCACTCATCAGAATACTGATACATCCAAATCTTGTGATCACCTGCTCAAATAAGAAGTATGTTGTTGTCTCTGTGCTGCAATCTTTGACTGGTGTTGCGTATACCCATCTAGTTAAGTATTTGGTCATAGTAATGATATATCTAGCTCATGTCCTTCTTTCTGGTGGATTAATAGGTCTGAAAAAATCTATTGCCCATTTTTCAAATAACTGCAGAGTTACTTTTGGTATTAGGGGCATCTCATCCCACCTATTGGGTTTGTCAACCCTCTGATAGACATCATAGTTCTTGCAATATTCCTTGTCATTTTTATGAAATTTTGGCCACCATAAACATGTGTGCAATACGTTATGTGCGGTAGCTTTTCCTACATAGTTGCCTCCATCTATACCTTCATGAGATTTTATTAAAACCCTGGGTCACTCATGTTCCAATACACACCTTCTCAAAATGTTGTATGTGCCCATCTTGTATAAATGACCTGCAATAAGTTGATAGTCTGCAGCTATGACTACCATATTTTTATTTTGTGTAGTACTAAACTCTTGTGGCGCAAATCCTATACTTAAGAATTCAATGACATCAACGAAGTATTCATTAGCTACTTGTACTGAAAATAATTGTGCATCAGGGAAGTTGAATTCCAAGTTAGTAGGTTCTTCTCCATTGGTTACCCTTGACAAGTGATCAGGTCCTCAATTCAACTTCCATGGTTTGACTATTAATTCAAAATCAGAATCTTGGAACAATAACAGCCATATATAGATCCTCTCCCCCAACACTAGTTTGTTGACTAGATATTTGAGGGCAGAATGATCTGTGAACATTTTAAAATTCTTTCCCAATACATAATGTCTAAATTTATGAAGGGCATATACCATGGCTAGGCCTTTTCTTTCTGTCGTGTTGTAATTATTCTCATATTCTAACAACTTCCTACTTGCAAAGGTTGTAGGATGGTCTAAGTCCCCTACTCATGGTTGCGCAAACATTTCCCCAGGTGTTATTATTGATGCATCTACATGCACATGAAATGTCTTTTCCCAATTTGGAAACACTAATATAGGTGTTGTCACCATATTTTCCCTTAGAGTATCCAATCCATGCTAACAATCCTCATTCCACTGAAATCAGGTGTCCTTTTTCAACAGTTTTTCCATTAGTGCAGTAATTTGTGCATACCCCTTTATAAACTTCATGTAGTAGTATGTATGTCCTAGTGTGGCTCTTAACTGGTGCACTGAATTTGGTGGTGGTAGGTTCACAATGACAACAATCTTGGCAGGGTCAACTAGTAAGCCATGTTTTCACACTATATGTCCCAACAATATCCCAAAAGGCGTACCAAAAATGTATTTCTTGATGTTTAATGATATTTGACTTTTCATGCATCTTTCCAACATTAGTCTTAAAAATTCCACATGATCTTTCAAAAGAGTATACACATTCCAGTCATCCAGATATACTTCTAAAAACTAATGTATAAATTCCTTAAAAGTGGCTATGACTACCCTTGAAAAGATAGTTGGTGCATTCTTCAATCCAAAGGGCATGACTGTATATTGATGGGATCACCATTTTGTAGCAAAGGTAGTCTTATACCTATCCTTTGGAGCTATTTTTATCTGATGGACCTACCTTTAGAGATGGACCTTCCACCTCTCTCTCTCTCCTTCAATATCTGTGATCTGAATTTTGTGTCGGTCATCTTCATTTGGTGCTTCCTCTTCGACATGATAGCATGCGAGTAACTCTTTGACTGTCTGTCTGTTCTGTTGTTTATATTCTATTATAATTTTGACCTCTGGTTCATCAAAAAATATCACTCCCTTTATCAACTTCAGAGATAAATCAATGTTGGGGTTCTCATGCTCAAATGAGAAGGATGCTACAAAATTATATCGTAATATATTCCATTCTATAGTTCTCCTACGCATCTCCTGGTCTATGTAGCAGTTCCCTGGGATCCCTTCCAATGTATGAATGAAGTGATGAGGCCATTCCTCTAGTGGTGTCATCCTCCATTGTGTTATGAATTTCTCTAGGTGTTCAACTGGTCTTCCTTTCCCGTCATACTTATGCACTACAATGCTTCCCTGCTCTGCGCCAAATCTAATGCACAATAGTCATTTACAATGATACCATTCCTAGATTGTTACTTTGTGTGCACCCCACCATTTGGCAGGTGTTGCCGTAAGTACAATATCTAGGGCTAAGAGCATCTGATTTTCCAAAACTTCCTCCTCATATTTTTTCAAGAATTCCTCTAAGTCATTTAACCCATGAAAATTGGGAGGTTCCCTTATCTTTGTACCAACCCATCTTACTGTGCAATATATTCTTGCACACCTCCTTATGGAGACTTAATGTAGGCTCTACTGCCAATTCTCCAAACCTGTATCTGAGTCTGAAGCACACGATGTAATGCTTCTCTAGTTGACTAGCCCATCTACAATTGGGTTGACATAATATTTTTCTCATGCAATGGTTCTGTATAACTAATTTATTTCTTCAAAATCCAAATAGGTCACCTATACAAACCTTTCTCCTTCTAAAGGATCCAATGGTACAATAAATCTATATTCTCCTTATTCAAAATTCATTTTCCTTGTCTCTAGGTTGATCATAGCCTGGTTATCAAATGCCCAATCCAATTCAAGTAATGCTGGGTAAGGTGTTGTGCCATCTACTATCTCTATTACTTCAAAATCTGCCACAGTGCACACTCCATCAAAATCTATTGCCACCCCTTTAAGTCATGCAATTGGTAACACTATGTGTTGATTTGATAGTTTCAACTGGAAAGGTGAATAGCCTAATGTGGGTTCCCCCATACACTGTCATGTCTTCTTAGGAAAGACGTTTACTTCAGAGCCTAAATCAAGTATGATATCTCCCATGTTGAAATCCCAAATGTTGTCATTTATCCTGAATTCCCTGCTTGTTCTTCTTCCTGTATGGAGATGATTGAATTTTTTCTTCTCTAACTTCCCTTCTATCTCTATGTTACATCTTTCTAGAATATTTTGTAAGACCTTAACAGATGATGGATCGTTCAATAAGTTAACACGGGATTGCATAAAAGTCTTGATGGTACTTACTTATTCTAAAGGTTGTCCCTTACTAGTGTGATCCATTGAGGATGGAATTTCATACATTGTTGGGTCCTTAGTTTGCTACGAAATTGATGTAGACACAATGTTCTCTTTGAGAAGCTCCTGCCTGGCCTCCTTAAATACTTCATTTTCTTTCTTTGCGTCAAAATGCTTATGTGGCTCAGTATTCTTCTTGACCCATTGGTGTTGAGATGCATCTTGTTTTTTTGCATTAGCTCCTATCTTGGCTCCTCCTCGAGTAACTATATTGATGTTTTTCCCATCATCCCTGGATTTTGTAGAAATCCACTAGACATTTTGGTTGTTTGGGTTCCTTTTTTTCTAAATATTTCCCAAGAGTGTTGGGAAGTCTTTTGTGTCATGGTCTGTTGCGCGACAATACATACATGTTGCAGGTGGAAGTGGAAAATCCATTTCATAATGTCCCGGTTTTTGGAAGTTATGGCATAATATTGACCCTTTGCCTCGTCCAAATCCTCCTCTGCCCCGTCCTCCACCTCTATGTCCACCTCGATCTCCTCGTGGTGCATTGTATTGGGGTACCTAGTTATACTGCATAGAATTATACTGTGGTTGTGCATTGGTGTACTGCAATTGTGTGGGGTTGAATGGTGGTGGCACTTGGTTGAACTGAAGCACAACTCACCCTCTCATAATCTCTACTTGCACCCTGTAAGTGTCTGAAATATCTTCTCTCATTAGTTCCAATGTTCTACAGTCCTTATCCTTTTTTTTGTTTATTATTTTGTCTGTGACATGTGGGACTAACCTGTGGCTAAGAAACCGCGACTCAGGGGCATCTAAGCCATCAAAATCACCTGAGGATAACACCTGGAATGAGCCACACCAACCCTTAACATGGCTGGATTTTTTTTCCCTTTAGGTTTAGAACCAGTGACTTTAAAAACATGGAGCACCTTAACAACACACTCTGTCACTAACTATCCTACACCTCGAGGACTCTACAGTCCTTATCATCGTGACCCACTAATTTGAATAAATTGCAATATGAACTTTTTGGTACTATCTTATACATATGCATCATTGGAAAATGATATGGATCATTCACATGCATCTTACAAATCTCGCACCATGATCCTCTTGTTTCTAGGGGGTTTGGCACACATGCTTCCAAGTACTACGCAAAAGTTCGACATTCATTCTTATGATGTCCTCATTTCCTGCATAGCGTACACCAAACAACTTATCTTTTCTCTTTTCCCTTATTTTGGTTTAGTTGAAATGTCAAATTATTTAGATCCTCCTTCAGTTCCTCTATTGTTGGATTTGTCTGCTAATACTAGTTTTCTTCTAGTTGCAAGGCTTCTTGCAGAGCCTCTGCCTGATTTTGGAACTTTTGTTGCCTCAAAGGATACTTCAAGTGTGGTAACAATGAGTTCACAAATAATTGCCTATGTTGCATGTCAGTAATTGAATACTTCAAATTAACTTTTAGACATTTGAACCTCTGATCAATCTCCCAAACAAACTCACGTGGTTTCTACCTGATTTCAATCATTTCATTCATGTACTAGTATTCTGAGCCTAGCTTCTGAAACTTGTTTACCAGTAATTTTTTCACTTATGCAACATTCTTTGGTATTCCTTGTGCATTGTTTACATCAAGGCTCATGTACCAATCCAATGCGTGGTCTCTTAGTATGATAGATAACTACGTGAATTTTGTCTTTGCATCTATGATATTCTTTGCTTCCTAGATCTTTTCACAGATGAATAGATTATTTTCGGGGTCCTCTGATGCCTCTCCCTAAAACTCTAGTAATCTTATAGTGGGATCTTGTCCTGCCATTTTGAATTGTATTGAACTATTGCCTCTGTGCGGTGTAGATAATTGATTGTTACTTCCTGAACTTGCTCCCCCAGTTGATTTCCTTGATTGTTCCCCTTCCTATTGCTCGTCTTCCACTAAAATTTGGTTGTCTAAATGCTGGTGTTATTTTAGGTGTATTAGTGGAACATGGGGTTGTAGGTTCCACAATGACAATGATCTGTACTGGAGTTCTTCCTTATGTTCCTTACCCTGGACCTCTTTTCTTCCTTTTGTATTTTGAACGTAGGATTTCCTCAATCTGTTCCACAGCCCGGAGATCTTCTACCTCTTATTCATCATTCGCTAAGCCCTCTCTGTTGTCTATGGGCCTCTTCTTGTTATTCATCTTATATTTCTAAGGTCTTTCGCAGTGCATCTTTCCATATTTTACCATTATCTTATTTATTTACTCCTCTTCCATCATGATTGGGTCCATGGCCTCCTTCTGCTTCCCCTCATCTATCTCATTGTCCATCTCTCAACCTCCTGCCAGTGCTTCCCCCCTTTCGCCCATGCGTGCAGGGGAGTTTAATTGTTTGATTCCATGGTCATAAAACCTTTGTCATACAATAAAATATTGATTGAATTATACAGTGATCTGATGTACCTACATCTAGGTCCCTTCAGAAAATCTTGTTCCGCAGCAGCGTAGTACTTCGTGGTATCTACTGCAAATTCAGTGATAAACCTTGCGATAATATTGTCTAACCAGAAATCTAGTGCACGTGTAAATTTGTTATTAATTTGTTGTAATTGCATGATCTCCACAGCATTCCACTCTAGTTATCTGATCTGGTTCATAGGGTGGTTTTCCTTCATCCTCAAAAACCACTACTGCAACATATGCAGAAATCATAGAAAAATACCTCATGCAAGTCGATAAACATGTATTTTTCAAGATATTTGCACAACGTCAACTTAGGGTTTATGTTGTCCTTCTACGTAAACTCGAGTTCCTTTTTCCTTAACCATATTTCAATATCCACCTTTGTTGGATTCCATGGCCTGAACATTCCCTTCTATGCTTTCATCCTCTGTTCTTTTCTTCCATAGATCCCATCCACTCAATCCTGTGCAGTTCCAACCGACAACTGAACCAATTGTTGGTTACTTGGTTTGACCCTAGTTCTGATCTCAACTCGGTTTCCAACAAGACCCTCAAAACTATCATCCCTCCTGGTAAACCAGAAGGAAACGTTGTGCACAGAGTGCACAATGCAATCTCACGAGAGATATATTTATGGGGGACTGCAATAATATGGTGTTTGCAGTCTAGGAATGAGTGGGGATGGTGTTTATATTCTTTCCCTTATGCATCATCATTTAATCAGTCATCTACTTCTATGATTTACTCATCATTAACTTATGCATGCATATTGTTATAACTAGTTTTAATCATTCATTCTTTAGCTAATGATTATCAAAATAGTAAAATTATTCATCAACAACACATAGAACATAGTATTTTACTATGGTTCACCCCCTCCTAGGGCTACATCTACAAAGATCTGTCTCTTCTGCTCTTTTATTCATTCTGCTGCAAAATTTTCATTGCGCGCATTACATCTTCAACATTACAATCAAAATGAAGGTAAGTACCCTCTGGGAGACTGACTATATCACACCATGCTCCTCATCCTGTGACCTAACCCTCAAACTCTCAATTATTCCACTCTAGCACAATGACCATACAAAACTCCCCACAATCAATAGCTTCTGAACCCCTAACCTAGACCTCCTAGGTCTTTATTTATACTACTCTATTGGCTTATAGCCATTACAGTATTTTTCAAAAACCTTAACCCTAACATAATTAGGCATGTTTGCATGCGCACCACATTGCCTTTCCTCCTGCATGCTTCTTTTCCTTCTTTTTTTGCATGCTTCTTTTCTGCATCCTAAGGCATACACTCCAAAAATAGACATTTTCTTCCAAAATTAGGTCTGCGCCCAAAATAGATCCTTCTTCCAAAAATAGGCATGTGCCAACATGCACCATACTCTCAGCTTCGTCCTTTTCCTTTAGATATTTTATGTCCCTTTCCTCGGCCTCATTCTTTTCCTTCCTTACTCCTTCCACTGTGTTTTTTTGTTGTAGAATAGTTTCATATTGTTGTTGTAATTGAGCCCTTTCATCCTGTACTTTGGTCAGTTCATGATGTGCTTCATCTCATTGCATCCTAATCTCATGCAACATGCCTATTTGCGAGATTTTCAATATATGTATCGACATCCGTGACACCACAATGTTCATATGGCTTGTTGCCTTCACTTGTTCTTGTAATTCTATCGTTGGAAACTCAATTTCGCCTGTCTCAATTTGTAGCGTTATGTGCCCATCTACTATCTTGGTTAAGACTGGATGAGCAGTCTCTGCTTCCTCCACCGAAAGTGTGGACGTTCCTCCCTCTATCATGCTACTCTTTTTTTATGATGGTTACTTCCAAGAGTTGTTGTAGTGTTACCAACTACTCCTACACCTTTTGGTGTTTCTTTGTCTGTTTCCTCGTCGCTTCCTCAATGAATTCATTTGTGGCGTCCCATAATTGGTAGTCAATTCATTCCATGTTATCATTGGTAAAATTATAGAATGGGGGTTCCTTGTGCACCTTGGTCCTCTTACACTCACCTCCTATTGGATCCTTCCCTTTATCTTTTTGTTTCACTCCTACCATGGAGACTATCTGTTGTGTCTCTATTGTTGATGTCCCAAGCGTATCTCTTGTGCCATTTTTCTTGTCATTCCCTTGCCCCTCATCCAGTTCTTCATCATTCTTATCTTGTTCTTCTTCATCTTTTGGGTTTTTTCTGCTGGGGTTTTCCACCCATCTTCCCAATCATTCACAATCACGCATACATCCTCTATTGTCAACCTATAGATGGTGGGCAGCCACATGCACGCAAGGTCCTTCTTTGCTTGCACGTACATATGGTGGATGCCTGCTTTGAATCACACAATATCATTTTAGGTTTCCACTGTCTTTGTTGAGATGTGTGGTGTATGTTTGATTAGATACATGATATTATCAAAGTATACAAAAAAATATAACATTATTATCTTGTTTCCTCCTTTTGTTTGTCTTATTCCATAAGTTGGTATACCTTGCGGCTATATTACCTCTATCGGTTTTTCCCATGCATTGGTAGTAGCCTAAATCCTACCATCCTACCAGTGCAATTAAAATTTAAATCCATGCATAATGAAATTGTGTATCCTTCTCCTGAGCCTCGATACATTCTATTAAAAATTGATTCACCATGAGGGTGGCCCAGATCATTTGGACCCTTTTTGACCATTTTTGTGCAGTTGCGATCACTACAATTGCTACTTCGTCCTTACAGTAATTGCACAGCAATTTGAAAGCCAACACTTGCGCTACAAACCGAACACCACTATCATTGATGTTTGCGATATCCAATCCCCTTTTCCCCCTGAAGGTGTGAAATTTCTCATTCATTGCTTCTGATAGGGCTCTCTCCCTTGACTTGTTGAACAAAGTGGTCGGATCCTCTCCATATTTTGGTAGCCCTGTGATCCGCACAATCAATGCAGTATCAATTGACACTGGTGGGTCAAGCCAAAATGACCCTCCATGGATGTAGTTGAGAAGTAACTTAACACATGCATTAATTTCTAGGTTGTGTCTGAAGTGTGGAACCTCCAATAGGTGTAGTATTCCTGACTTCTCGAGTCATGTTTCCCACATCTACGTTTCCAACAATATATCTCATGTGCACAGTACGCTCTTAGCACACAAGTACTTTTCCATGGATAGCTCGGGACACTTATGTTCATCTGTGATATTATGATCCACAAACTTGAGGGTGGAAACCTTGTCGAGCATGTCTCCTTCAATACTTACACCAGGTGGGACTTGTGATATTTTCAATGGGTATTTCCCATCTTTTGGTACTTTGAAATGAGGCGCATTGTCTTTCCTCGATGGGATATAATCCATGTGGAAGCTTTCTTGTGAATCTGAAGTTGAATCTCCAGTTATTTCCTCAACCTATGGTGCATTTGTTAGTCGTTTCGATTGCTTTTGTGTTGCTATTGATGGCACACCAAATTTCTACAGGGCCATTATTTTGTGCGACAAGTTCCTTTACTTTCTCTATGGCAGTTCTATTGTATCTTTAGTTCAACTCTAAGTCACTCAGGCTTGCTCTATTTTTCTCTGGTTCGCTCTCTCTTGCATGCAACTCTTAGTAACAATGATTTACGCTTAGCGACTTTCGACTATTTTTGTGCCTCCTTGCCAATTGTGCATGTCACTTCACACCTTAACTAACTTATCCAATCCGCCAATGGGGTTGATCAATGGTTAAATAAATTTGGCTTTATTACCAAATTCGTCATGTGATTGTTTCCTCGTACTACCAATATATCGTTATTTCCGGCGGCTTTTACCATTTAAGATTGTACAACGTCGTTATGATCTGTCATTTCCATATTATCCTCGTCGGTTTCATGTTTTAATTATTTTAACGATCCTATCAATGCCAAACTACACAAATTTTCTTGTTTTTGCATCCGTTTGCTTCGCAGTCGTTTTATTTTGTGTATTATTTTCTTAAGTGGTGCAATTTCATCCTGATGCGCGATAATCATTCATTTTGTACAAGGTCTTATGTCTTTGTACTCGATAATATTTTTCTTTTTCTATATCTAATTTTTATTTGTTTTTGTGTGCTTTATCTTCCTACTATAATACAGTTACTATGATACATGTGTTCGGGTGCAACCCAGATTACTGCGCAGAGTGTTGGTTGTCTCTATAGAGTTCCAGCTTACTTCCATTCACCATTCCTCCAAGGAATTCTCCATTCAGGGTTTCCAACTATGCAACACCTATCTTTGTTACATGTTGAATCACATAGGGTCCTAACCAATGTATTATAAACTTTCTTGGATGCTACATGAACTTGCTATCATAGAGTAATACCAAATATCCTACTTGAAACTTTTTATGTTTAATGTGTTATCATTCCATGCCTTCTGTCTTGCCTTCTGAACTTGTTGATGGAAACCTGCGACAAAGTGATCTTCCTGAAGTTGTACCAACTATGATATTCTCTCCTCTACTGTGCCAGAGTCTGAAATATCATTGATTGTTGCAATGCACACACTAGGTAGAATAAATTCCATTGGAATCATTGCTTCTAGCCCATAGACCAACCTGAAAGGTGTCTTCCCTATCAAATTTTTTCTTGTTGTCTTCTAGGCCCATAAAACTGTAGGAACTCTTAAGTCCCAATCATCTCTCCCTACATTGTAGATCTTTGTCAAGGCATTCTCCATGATTTTATTAAAAGATTCCATTGTTCCATTGGCCTGAGGATGATATGGTATACTCTTCTAATGGTGAATTTGAAACTCCTTAGTAAATGTTGCAATTGTCTTATTCTGAAAGTGGGTTCCTTGATCACTGAGTAATATGCATGGACATCCAAATCGTGTGACTACATTCTCAAACAAAAAACATGCGACAGTCTTCGCGGTGCATTCTGTGATTTGTGTTGCTTCTTCAAATCTTGTCAAATACTTTGTCATAGTGATTATGTACGTCTCCCCTGATCTTCTTGTTTGTGGATTGATTGGCCCCACAAATTATATGGCCCATTTATCAAATTCTTGCAATGTAACTTGTGGATTTAAAGGCATTTCATCCATCCTTAATGGATTTCCCACTCTTTGACATACATCGCATGATTGCTAGTACTCCTTAGCATCTTTGTGAAATGTGGGCCACCAAAGCACTGCACACAAAATATTTTGTGCAGTTTCTCTCCCTGCATAATTTCCTCTTGCAATCTTGTCGTGTGATTCTACAAGTATCATTGGTATTTCGTGTTCCAATACACATCGTCTCAATATTCCATCTACACCCAACTTGTATAAACTTCCTGCAATCAACTAATAATTTGTTGCGTTCACTACCAGTTGTTTCTTCTGTGCAACTATCATGTCCGATGGAGCTATTGATGTACTTAGAAACTGCAAGATGTCTGAGAAGTAATCATCCACCATTTTAAATGCAAACAGTTGTGTATTTGGGAAGCCGTCATCTAAATTTCTTGCATCCTCTCCTGATAGTATGTGTGATAGATGATTTTTTCCTGCATTCAACTTCCCTGGTTTCACCACAACCTCAAAATCGTATTCTTGAAACAATAGTAGCCATATGAATATCCTCCCCCCCAACACTGGATTGTTCTTCAAGTATTTTAATGCAGAATGGTCTGTAAACATTGTAAAGTGAGACCCAAATAAATAATGTTTGAAATTTTGCAACGTGTATAACATTTCCAATCCTTCTCGTTCTGTAGTGGTGTAATTATTTTCTTCTATAGACAACTTCCTACTTGCAAAAGCAATTGGGTGATCTATGTCTCTCTCACCTAGTTGAGATAGTACTTCTCCCAAAGCTATGGTCGATGCATCTACGTGAACATGGAACTCCTTGTTCCAATATGGAAAGATAAAAATCGTTTTGGTCATTATTTTTTTCTTTAATGTGTCCAAACCCTTATGATATTCCTCGTTTTATTTGAACTTCGCATCCTTCTTCAGTATCTTTTTCATCGGTACTGTGATATGTCAATATCCTTTAATAAATTTCTTATAATAGCCTCTATGACCCAAAGTTTCCCTCAATTGTTTGATTGATGTAGGTGGTTCTAAGTCCAGAATCATTGCCATCTTGATTGGATCTACTAGTAATCCCTGCTTGCAGACTACATGGCCCAAAAAAATTCCAAACAGTTCGCAAACAATACACTTCTTCAAGTTCAGTGAAATATGACACTGTCTACACCTATCCAACATTATCCTGAGTACTTCTATGTGATCCTTTAGTAGACTGAACACAATCCAATCATTCAAGTATACTTCAAGGAACTCATCAATAAATTCCTTGAATGTTGCAACCACTACTCTGGAGAACATCGTAGGGGAATTATTCAGTCCAAAGGGCATTACTGTATACTGATAGCTCCCCCACTTTGTCGCAAAAGTAGTCTTGTATTGGTATTCCTATGCAATTTTTATCTGATAGTACCCCGAGAATCCATCGATGAAAGAATACATATCTTGGACTCCTACGTTCTCCAATACCTCATCTGTGAATGGTGTTGGGAATGGTTCATATAAACATGCATCATTCAGCTTCCTCAGATCCACGCAAATCTCTATTCCTCCTGTCCTATTGATCCACTCATATTCTTTTACCGGTTCAATGATTCATGTGTCCAACATCCTGTCTATTTCAACTTTAACATTTTTGTTGTACTTTGTATTTAACCTATAAGGCCTCTATCTTGTTGTATTAACACCTGGTTTTATGGGAATCTTCATCTCGCCTAAGTCCCCAACTATCCCCTTCATCTCAGAAAATGTAGTTGAGAATAAGTCTTGATATTTGTGCAGCAAGTATGTAATCTTTTCTACAATCTCATCACTCCAATAATCCACTATCTATGCAAACTTTGAATTCTCTATCATCCCAATGTTTATCTTCCACGTATTTATGGGCTACATGTACGCAACGAACTCAAGATCTGGTCCTTCTACTTCCCATTCTCCATATGTTTCATATACTTGCACGTTTCTAGGAGCTTCCTCATCATAATATTCCTTAGAGACAATGTAACCCTCCAATAACTCATGGGCAGTCATATGAGCTCTGTTCACACTGCACACTGGTACCATCTCCATCAACCCTTCTTCTGCAAAGATATTAGTTCGAATAGCCTGTAGCGCTACATCTATTGATGGAGATTCATGTTCAAATTTGAATGTGACTTTGAACTTCTGATTCAACTCAGCCCAATTGGTTATTTCTCTTCGCATTTCCAATTCCAGATACCAATTCTTCGGGGTTGTATCTAGTGTATGTATAAATATGTGCGTCCATTATGTTTATGGTATTGAACTCCTCAAAGTCCTTCATTTTTCAACATGAATTACTGGATCACTCTCTCTTGTATACTTTTGCGCAATATTTTCAACCTCAGTACCAAACCTAACTTGCATTAGTCTTCTACACTGTGACCAATCTTCCATTACTTCTTTGTGTGCGGCCCACCATCTAGCTAGAGTCTCTTTTAGGACAACATCTAGTGCCAACAACCTTTTATTTTAGGTACCTTCAAATCAAATGCCTTTACAAAAAAACTTATATCAATCAATCCATCGTACCTAGGCGAGTCACATAATTATGTTCCAATCTAACGCAAGGATCAGAGTATGCGTGCACATCATCTAGTTGACACTTCATGCATTCATTATTTCCAATGCTCTAGACCTTACTCTGAATATGATTCACATGAACTGGTACTTCTCCAACTTAGTGCACCATCTGCAGCAGGGTTAACATAATCATCCATCTGCATAGGCATGTTATACTAATTGTCAATGTCATTTCCTCTTGCTAGCTCTATGTATCTCTTTCCTTCTGTTGGTTCCAATGGTGCAGTAACTTTCAAATATTTGACTTCAAATATCATTTCCCTCTTCTTCATATTAATGATTGATTGGTTATCAAATTCCCATTCAATTCCCATTAATGTTGCATATGGTTGACTATTTTCCACAATCTTAATAACTTCAAAGTTTGTCGTGTTGTGCACCCCATCTATGTTCACAATTACTCATGTCAATTGACCAAATGATACTATTTTTTGTTGATTCGCGAGCCTTAACTGAACATGAGACCATACTAGCTTAGGTTTTCCCATCATCTCCCAATTTTTCTTTGGTAAAACATTCACATCATACCCCAAGTCCAAGATAACATTATCCACATCGTATTCCCCAATTTGCGTAATGAATTTCAATTCTCCATTGGTCCTCTTCATGTGAAGTACCTGATTAACCACCCTTTCTGCGATGGGATTTTCCCTTCCTTGTGTACAATGATCAATCTTGTTATATATTGTATTCATCATAGTTTCATCTTTCATTAGCTCTACACAACTTCTTAAGAATTCTCTTATAGTTCTTACCTTCTCAGTTGATTTCTCTGGAACTAAATGATTTATCTAGATGGATATCAATGGCCACCCACCTTTTCCAACTGGCTCAAAATAGTTTTCTAACAATTTTGGCAATTTACTATTTTTAGCAGTTTTAACTTCCGGGGCCATTTTGAGGGCCTAAATGAAGGTTTTTCAGGATCAAGCTCTTTAATGATGGCCAAAGTCATGATTGATCCCCTAAAATTAATCTCCTCGATGATACCTTTCCAACGGGCTATCACACGCCTAAAACAGAGATAATAAATTTAATGGAGAAATTAGAAGTGGACCCAACCCTAAAATAAGGAAAGTGGGCCAAGTGACCTAGAAGATGTTTTTAAGGAAGCTACTTGAAGAGTATAAATAAGAGGCAAGGCTCTCTCATTTGAATCACACTTGAGAATATTGAATATATATATGTTTCTAAGGTAACCAAGGATATATAAACCAGAATTATGAGTGAAGGTGAAGAAAAGAAAGCTGAAATGCAAGGAAGGATAAATTCTTTTGATGGTGTTTTCTAAGGTATGTTATTTACAGGTCATCTCACCATTTTTTCTATAACATTTTTTCTATAATTATTCAGACCGTGATATTGATATGAAAGTGATAAAACATATCCAAGTATCTATGGAAAAAATTTCATCTTGTGGGTCGTTGTATTTTGGGAGTAACACTCCGTGAAAAATAGGGTTTGTGGTCAGTCCTGAAACTAGTCAAAATCAAGTGTTTTGGGTAAAAACATCATAACTTCTTCATAATAGATCCAAATTTAGTGATACCAAATGTTTTCATTAGGGTATATTCTGTAGTATGTTTTGTAACATTTTCAGATCATTTCATCAAATATTTTGTGCGGGGCACGCTCTACAAGGTCGCTCTCTAGAATAAGCTAGAATTCAGCAAGGTATGCCATTTTTGCTATAACTCCTTTTCTGAGAGGTTCCAAGTAGTGACACTTGGAGGAATTTCATAAAACACAATGAATAACATTATGTATCAGTTTCAGATATTTATACATTACAGGTTCAAATTTATGGTTACTTCAAATTAGGGTTGTTGACTAATCCAAAACTAGGCATGTGAGACTAAAGAAAAGTTTGATGAAAATGCTAGTCTCTTGTTTTTAAAGTTAAGGAAGGTTTACAGGAATGTGATCATATACACCAGGTCTATTACAGAGCTACAAATCATATCTGTATGATGATATTGATGAGGGCTTTTGTTTGTGGTACATGTTGAGTACATGGTTGAGACAAGTAGTTGATGAGTTGGTGCACATACATGAGGTGTATAATTGATTATGTTGGTACATATTGATGAGTCATAATTGATGAGTAGTTGACACGTGATTCGTACATACTTGGTACATGGTCGGATTCACTTGTTTATGGTACAGGTTGGTGTATGGTTGATGCACTTGTTTATGGTACAGGTTGATTACAGGTTGAGGTACAGGTTGATGCATGGTTGATGCATGGTTCAGATTTATTGGTACAGGTTTACAGCGGTATATCTCACAGTGATAGTGTGACAGTGGTTCCATCATTTTAATTCTACTTCAGGGTGGCAGGATGGGGCAAGGACAGGTGGTTGTAGCCGAAGAACATTGGGGGTTGTAGCCTCCTTCTGGTTGTAGCCAGAGAATTGGGGAGTTGGAGCTTCCCTCAGGTTGTAGCCTGAGAAACTAGGGGGTTGGAGCCTCCTTCCAGTTGTAGTTGGAAAACAAAGGAAGTTGGTGCTTCCAATGAATGTAATTCTTTAAGACATATAAGAAAAAGAATTCAGTGGTTTTCTACCGATTTGGGTTTCCACGTAAAACACTGGTGTATTGTGTATGTGTGTGATTGTTTATTTCTTACTACTCATTATTGGATAATAATTCTACATTGATATAACATTTGAAGAAAAAGGATTATAATTACGTTATTACTGATTCACCCCCCCTCTCAGTAATCCAACATCATGCCCTTTGATTTGACAAATGCTCCAGCCACTTTCATGAGGATGATGGACGATATCCTACGACCATTCACCAATACTTTTGTAGTGGTGTATCTGGATGACATTCTAATTTACAGCAGGACTTGGGTCGAACACTTGCAGCATATTCAGCAGGTCCTGCACAACCTGTGGCAGCACAAGCTATACGCCAACTTGGAAAAATGCTCCTTCGGCATGGACAAGGTCCATTACCTGGGCTACATCATTGATCAGCATGGTGTACATGTGGATCCAGCCAAGATCCAAGTCATCTGTGACTGGCCAGCCCCAACAACACTCACTGAGCTTCAGAGACTCTTGGGCTTTGCCAATTTCTACCACAGGTTCATGTTGGGTTTCTCCCATATTACATGGGCCCTCAGCCAAATAAACAGGGGTGGTGGTAAGGTGAAATTTGCGTGGGTCCGGTCCCAACAATAAGCGTTTGATGATTTGAAGCAGCGCTTGTGCTCATCCCCAGTACTTTCACTACCAGACTTGTGACATCCATTTGATATCAAGACAGATGCTTCAGACTATGTTGTGGGCATTGTTCTTACTCAGCACAGCCACCCCATGGCCTATCATGGTGAGACATTGTCAAATATTGTCCATAAGTACCCTACTTACGACAAAGAAATGTACTCCATTGTGAAAGCATGCCGCCAGCAGAGACATTACATTCTTGGGAAGGAGACAGTCATCCACACTGATCATAAGCCATTGTAGTTCATGCAGACACAGAGAAAATTGCAGAATGACCGCCATCAAAAGTGGTCCACATACTTGCAGCAATTACACCTCAACATCAAGTATAAAACAAGAAGCACCAATCGCGTCGTTGATTTCCTAAGAAGACTGCCAATCATGGCACTCACCACAGTGCTAGACTCTTGCATCCATGAGACATTTGGATGGCCCCAACTCTATGAGACAAACCCTGACTTCACCACCACCTACCAATTGTTGGGTGAAAATGTAGTTGTCAATAATTTCCATCTTCATGATAGGTTGTTCTGTCGTCTGGGCCATATCTACGTTCCATCAAGTGAGCGAGCGAAGATGATCTGGGAAGCCCACTACAGTCGAGTGGCAGGACACTTCGGCGTCGAAAATACAATGGCGATGCTTCAAAAACATTTCTACTGGCCGAAACTTCGATAGGAGGTCGGCAAGTATACCAGGTCCTGCACTGCCTGCACTATTGCCAAACCGACCACTAATAAACAAGGCCTATACACCCCTCTTCCTACTCCTAATATGCCATGGGTATCCATCTCAATCGACTACATGTTAGGCCTCCCATCCACCAAGCGGGGAAATGATTGTCTTTTTGTGGTTGTTGATCGCTTTTCTAAGATGGCGATTATGGTTGCCTACAAGAAGAGCATCACAGCAGAGGCCACTGCCAAGCTCTTCTTTGAACGAGTCTGAGTACATTTTGGAATCCCACAAACCATTATCTCATATCAGGATATTCGATTTCTCAGCACATTCTGGTCGAGCCTCTGGTCACTGCTAGACACCAAGCTCACAAAATCCACGACCTTCCACCCCCAGACAGATGGCCAAACCGAGGTTGTAAATCGAATGATTGTGCATATCCTTCACATGCATAATTCAAATCACCCTTGCACATGGGATGAGAGCCTTCCCTATGTCCATCATAGTTACAACTGAGCCCTGCATAGCTCAACCGGCCACAACCCCTTTCAAGTGGGGTTGGGATTCCAACCATTGGGTCCCATAGATGTTGCACTTCCCCTTGCAGTCACCTCGGTCGACTCATATCCTGCTCCAACTGAAGCTGACAAAGCCACCCGGTTCATTGAGCGGATCCAGCACATCCACCAACAGGTTTAGGATATCCTACAGAAGTCTAATGACAAGTACAACCAGCACCATGATCAACATCAGGTGCCGCATAAGTTTCAGGTGGGCGACAGAGTTTGGTTGTACTTGGATAAAGAACACCTTACAGGACCCCATCGGAAGCTTCGCCCACTCTATTATGGGTTGTAAACTATCACCAAGGCCGTGGGGGATAATTCTTTTGAGCTCAACATTCCTCCTTTCCTTGGCCTGCACCCAGTGTTCAACGTGGATCTCATTTGCCCTTATTTCCCACCATTATTGGACACCTCAGAAGTAGCAGAACAACTGACACCAACAGAGCTCAACCCCGACTGCATACAACAGGCATCCAATGATCATATTGTGGACATACATATCAAGGGCACTCGACAACAAAGGATCCATCTTTATTGAGTCGTCAAAGCAGGGCAGCTCCTGCACCAAGGCAAGTGGCTCACTCGGGGCCAAATTCAGTAGACATTTCCTCATCTGATGGGGGAGCTCAATGAAATGGATACCATTGCTTCCTAAGGAGGGAGGATTAATCCATATGGATATCGGTGGCCACCCACCTTTTCCAACTAGCTCAAAACAATTTTTTAACAATTTTGGCAATAAACTGTTTTTAGCAGTTTTAACTTCTGGGGCCATTTTGAGGGCCTAAGTGAAGGTTTTTCGGGATCGAGCTCCTCAATGATAGACAAAGGCATCATTGATCCCCCAAAATGAATCTCCTCGGTGATACCTTTCCAACAGGCTATCACACGCCTAAATGGAGATCGTATGCAAAAGTTATGACCTCGGGAAGTTGATGTACTAACTTACCCAAACGGGGCCCACGTGACTTTTGGTGCTTCATCTCCTAGGGTTAGGTTTTTGGATGTCTAGGGTTTTTGGAATTCTTGATTATTGTAAAAAGGCCTTTAGAGCCTCATTTTAATGGTCTTCTTGCGAATGCACGTTGTCATCGCATCTCTTTTCAAAGATAAGCCACCACCATTCCAGCAAGCTTGTTTCCGCTGCATTTTACAGTTTCATCTTATTTCGTTATTGAATAGAAAACCAGTTTTGTTGTATCTCTATTATTTTGTGTTAAGTACTTGTTAATAATCTGTATTCATTTCTTTTTTCTCATAAAATCTGGATCAATGATCTCCAACATGTGGCATAGATGATGTTGATACTCCCCAATATTGTCCAAGTAACTCTTTTATTGCCCTCTGATATGTCTCATTTTCTTGTTGAGGATCAAAGGTTGGAATAGACCCTATTGACTTCCTTACCCATTACTCAGCTTTCTTTCCTTCGTTCATCACATAAGCTCTTGTTCTATCTCCTCCGTGTGTATCAATTGTTATTCTAGGTCCTTCATTGTGTTTTTTAGCGGATATTTTCTACACATTTTGATTTAGATTATTGTTCTAGTTCCCTCTGGCCTACCATTTCGCAACTAGTTGAGGACAATATTTTTCCGCATGGTCCAGTGCTCTACAGTATGTGCACATTGTACATGGATTTAGGCAGTCACAGGCTAAGTGTCTTGGTTGATTACAATTATAACATATAATCGATCATCTTCCTCCCCTACCAAAATTTCCTCTGCCTCGACCTCTACCAAAATTTTCCTTGTTTCCTAGATTAACTCTTCTTTGATTAGTTTATTGCGGACCACCCCATTCTATCATAACATTCTCCTCCTAAATTTTGTACATATATGTACTGCACTCCCTCATCAAATCAAATTCACGACAGTCCTTCTCTTCATGTCTGGCTGACTTGCAAAAATTGCAAAAAAAGTTCCTTGGTGTACTCTAATACTTTTGTAGTAATGGACACTCAGTTGGATGATGTCATATCTCGCAATACCCCCCTCCTGGTAATGGATTTGACACTCCACTTTCCAAATAATGTGTGAATGTTGGGAATCTACCCTTGTGATGGCCTTCAATCATACACTTGGTACACTAGACTTGTTCTCGCTTCTCCTTCCCTTTTTTTAGTTATGCCAGTTGAATCGTCGAAGAAGCCAACTGTGTTTGAACTTGCGCCATCCCTCCACTGTCTCCTACAGAGGATGATTCCAATTTCATTTCAATTTCTAGAGCCTTGAGATACGACGCAACCTTTTGTTGAATCAAAATATTTCAATAAACCATTCTTGATGTTGTTTATCGAGGATCTAGAAAGTCAATCTACCCATCAAGTCCTTGAACCTTTGATCAAAATCTCATACTGACTCAGTTGGTGCCTTTTTAATCTCTTTCAATTTTGTAATGTACTACAACTCAGACTTTGGCTTCTTGAACTCTTTCAAAAACACTTTCCTTATCTATGCCAAAGTCATAGCTTGTCTTATAGGTGTGGTACTCTCATGTGCCAGACTAACACACAGCCTCAAAATTTTGTTGCTAACTGTGTAATAATCACAACCTTGTCCTGGACATTCTTTATAGCCCAAATTGTCTTGCAAACAAACAAATGTTGTTCTAGGTCTTCTGACCCAAATCCCTAAAACTCAGGAATTATGAGAGTGTTTTATACCCCTACCATGTTGCTTTGTGTAGTCCCTCCTCTTGGTGATGTTAGTTGAATCTATCTTGGCACATTGCTTCCACTACTTTGATTTCTACTAATCTATCATGTCGTGCTAACTATAAGTGATTTTGATAAGTCTTCAACTATTATCTCTAATTGCAGTGACACACATAGGGTCTTGGATTCGACACAGGATCCAGTCTGAGTGGGACTTAATGGCTCTTCTATGATAGGACTAGAATGGGATTCCTCGTCATCTTCTCTTATGTGTGGTATTTCCACGATTTGGACTATTGCGCAAGGTTCTCTCCCATATGGCTCATTGCACGGATCTATTTTCTCAGCCTCATCCTTTTGCCTCTTATACCTTCTTCCTCCATGCAATACTCTAAACTCATCTTATTCCTCTAGTATACCCTCTTCACTCCTCTGCATCCTCAGTCCCTCCCTCTCTTCTTCATGGCTTCCTTCATTCTCTCTTGTTCTCAGAGTATCCTCATTTCATCCCTCAGTTCCCCTATATGCATGAATCCCCTTAGCAGTCGGACTCCATCGTCATCATGTGCTTGTCACACAACAACATATTTATCCATGCACCTAATGGTTTCATGAACCTTTTGTGTGTACCTTTAAAGAAGTCCCTTTCTACAACACTGTATGACTAGGTACAATCTACTACAAATTCTATACTATAACATCCTGATATACTATCCAACTAGAAATCAACTGCGTGAGTAGTTGGATTACTTACATAAATCATTTGTCTTACAAACTCAAAAGTACAATTCCTTGGCATTGTAGTTTAGTACCTTCTAGTATTCTCCACTCATCTTTCTAACCACTCTGTCAAGATAATTGGAAATTCGCCAAAGAAAATTTCATGCAATTTTGTGTACACATACCTTTGCAGCCATTGTTTATTTCTCATCTATGATTTTATGTTCTCTTTTTGAGAAAACTCTCGTTCCTTCCTTTCCAACCATTATGAGATCTCTTTCTTAGTCAGCCTCCAAAACATTCCCTCAATCGCAAATTTTGGGTCCCAACAACGGAACCATTTGTTGGCGCTACGCGTGTTTGTAAGACCCTAGGTTCGAGTTGTCTTTAACCAACAAAACCATTCAAACACCATCCCTTTCGACATCACCTACCTACAAATGAAGTCTCACTTGAGGTACCTAATTGGACTACAAGAACCAATTTTCTGCAGTAGTGAGGGAATGGGAGGTGATTATTCTATTCATTCTTACTCATTAGTTATGTGTGCATTGTTATGTCTTTGTTATTCATTATCTACTTAGTGAGTTCAGATTCAAATTACCATTATATTCTAGATTACAACATAAACCCATCATTTTAACAATCGTAACAATGGTGCAATCATTATACATAAGAAAAATCTAATCTAGCATGCATCTATACATAATAAATGAACAATCGCACAAAATAAATTCAACACAGGAGTTAACGTGGTTCAACCAACTATGGGCTATGTCCATAATGATTGGCTTCTTTATTATATGTTTGGTAATTTCTCCAGGCTTACACATTGTGCTTACAAAGATACAACATCATTATATTTCCTTTCTCCTAACCTAGTCGTTTCGCAATGCAAGCCTTTCTTTCTCTACATCCTCTCCTTAGCATTCAGACATAGATTCTTTCATTCTTAGCCTATCCTATAACTCTTCTTCTTTAACAGAAAAAAATAGTCCAGAACCCCTAATCTCCCAACCCATTACATGTTTATACATAAATTCTAGGGATTAAAACTCTACTTTGTGCATTCCAAAACCCTATTACAATACATGATAACGCAAGTTAACTTACTGTTCTGGATGCTTTCGCCTACTTTTTCATCTGCATGTTTCTTTTGTACTCTAAATATTGTTCTTCCTACTTTTGCACGTCCTTCTATCTTTAGCACGTCGGGATTTAATCCTTCATTTTTTCCCTCTTTCTTTGTTAGGGACATAACCTCCCTAACCCCTCACGTAGGTAGAATAATATAATTCCATGTAATAAAGGCCAATATTAATAAGGCCTAGCAATAAGGAAGAACAAGTCAAATGTAAGAAGACGTAATAGAAGCTTCCACTTCTAAAAGGATCTTCCTCTAGATGGTTCATTTGGATAGATAGATTTAGTATAAATAGAAATAAAGGGTATTAGAAATAGTGTCTTGGATATTACTGTAATAGATCTCTCCTCTATTGGAGGTTTCCCCCTCGAAGAGGCAAGTGAACATTGCTCTCAGTAATCAAAGTGCTCTTTCTGGTGTTATTCTAGTATTATTTTGTTATTATTATGGTATTGTTCTAGTTATATCATTGTTTCTCTACCATTTCTAGCTAATTATTTATGTTCTGCATACTATTTTATATATGGAATACTACAAGTGGTAGCAGAGCACCTTCCTCGGCAGAAAATTGTGGGTTAATTTTTTTCTGGGTAGAGACGTATTTCGGTGTCTTAAAGCTATAGAGATCTGTCGTTACGTGCATAAACTTGTGTTCGGGGATTCATATGCGCAGGAAATACAAGTGGTACTTAAGCGCACATATGTTGGCCACCCTTGTAACCCATGTTGGTACCCCTTCAAGTGGTAGCACATCAGACAACACATGTATATGAATCAGCCTAGATCTCTTGAAGCCCTCCATAGATAAATCGATCGACTGCCTGACTTCTATAGTGCCACCAAGATCATCACTCGAAATTATACTCTTTATTCCTTGGGTAGTTAGGTAGTATGGATAAGGGCATGGTCTAGCCTCCTTAGTTGGTGCCCTGAGATATTAAGTCGAATACTATTGTTCGACCCCACACATATATCAGAGAGCTATAGCACAGGGAAAAACCTTATCTGTAGAACCCTTGGGATGGAAACAAAAACAGAACATACAAGATCTATTGTCGTGCAGCCATGTCTTCTGCATTTGGGTTGCGAAATTAATACACATTTCTTTATGTTAAGAATTTGGGCATTTTTTCACTGCAGTATTCTTTAGCCCAAAGTATAACTTCGCAGGAGTAAAAAAAAAAGAGTATAGTGGTCCCGTCAACACACTTATTTGGGACCTATCCCACTGGGTTCCTCTCTTTTCCTCGATTCCAATGATACCTATCATTTTTAACCCAAATATTTTTTGTGGACCCGACCTGTCTCCAACACCCTTATTTGGCTCCTATCCCTTTGGATCCCCCTTCTCTCCCTGATCGCATTGGTACTTATAATTTGACACTTTTTTTTCTCAGTGGTCCCACCCACCCCTTTAGACCTCTTTTGTTTCCCCTATACCATTTTCCTGCTTCTTTGTCCAAATGACTACCACACGATCCCAAGACCTCAATGCCTTAATTGTTGACAACCATCAGAGCAAGGATGCCATCAAGAAGCTCACTTCCAACATTAGCTCCATCAATTCAACTATTGAGCTCCTCAAGGTTCCCACATCAAAGACCTCAAGGAACAATGTTCCTATCTAAAATACCTCAAAGAACACTTCCTATGCCATTCCAAGAACCCTTCCTCTTATGAACAACCATTTTATCAAGATGACCATTACTCTTCCCATTACCAAGGCCCTCATACTATCCACTTTTACCGAGACCTATGCCCTCCTAAAATTGAGGTGAACAAATTTGATGGATCAGATCCTACAGGATGGGTCACCTAAATGGAACATTATTTCTCTTTGCATGGCATTACTAATTATTTATCCAAGCTTCATTATGGTGTCCTACATCTGGATCCGAAACAATGGAAATGGTGGCAATGGAAAAAAAAGGCACACCAAAGGCATCTTGCTTGGACATCGTTTGTGGCCAAACTTCATGGTCATTTTGAATCCGACACCCACCATTTAGGTCGTTTGACCAAGTTAAAGAAATATGGGACAATGGAAGACTTTATTGCTGCATTTGAGCACTTGGATTTCAGAACAGAGGTCATGTCAGATGCTTTCCTTAGGGAATTCTTTATCAGTGGCCTCAATGATGAAATTTGTTCCCATTTTCTCATAGCACGCCCCCAAACTTGGATAGAAGCTACTCAACGAGCCAAGGAAACCCAACATATTGTGTCCTCCCAAACCCGTAAACCATCCTTTCCTCCTCGCCCTAAACCCACCCATTTTTCCCCTTCTGCACCTCCCCTCAAGATCCAGAAATTAACCAGGGTTGAAATGGTTGAACGTCAACTCAAGGGTCTTTGTTATAATTGTGATGACAAATATTTTCCTGGCCACAAGTGTAAGGAACAAAATATTTTTATGGTTGTGACTGTGGATCTTTCTAGAGAAAATGTTGTTGTTCCTCCTGTGGAGGAACTACCTCCGCCATCTGACCTCACCCCACTCTCTAGCCCACCCGAAGTTGAACCAGTGATTTCACTTAATGCCATCACTGGCTTCTCTACTCCCCAAACTCTAAAATTAATTGGTTACATAAAAAATAGGAAAGTCATCATCCTTGTGGACAATGGTATCACCCATAACTTTATTCATTGTTTCATTACCCAAGAAGTCAATTGTTACATCCGTGCAGTCAATAATTTTCAAATCATGATTGCCAATGGTGGTTCCATGAAATGTGGGGGGCGATGTGAAAATGTGTGACTCCAAATTGGTCAGTATCACCTGAAATCCCATATGTTTCCTATAGACATGGGTGATTGTGATATTGTTCTTGGTGTCGAATGGTTGCATACTCTCGGCCCCATTCTCATGGATTTTAAGGAAATAACCATGCAATTCCAATAGGAGGGACAAAAATATAAGTTCCAAGGCATCACATCAGGCTCCCCTAAGATCATTGGTTCCCATTGCATGGAAAAGCACCTCAAAAAAGGTCACTTGGGAATTATCTCCCAACTCCACTCCATTCATGTTGTTGAGATACCTTTGGTGCATCCCGAACTTCAATCTATCCTCTCCCACCACCAAGTTGTTTTTACCACCCCCAAATAACTTCCCCCTTCCTGTGGCATCCATGATCATTCCATCCCTCTCATCTGAGGAAATATTCCTCCCAATGTTCAGTCTTATCGTCATCCCTTTTCCTAGAAGAATGAAATTGAGAAAATTGTTCATGAATTACTTGAATTTGGTGTTATTTGTCCCAGTAATACCCCCTATTCTTCCCCTGTGTTCATGGTACTCAAGAAAAAAGGTACTTAGTGCATGTGTCCTGATTTCTGAGCCCTCAAAAAACTCACAATCAAAGACAAATTCCCCATTCCTATCATTGATGACCTCTTAAATGAATTGACTGGTCCTCAATACTTCACCAAATTGGATCTACGTTCTGGCTACCATCAGATCCGCATGAAAGATGAATACATTCCCAAGAAGGCATTTCGCACTCATGAGGGTCATTATGAATTCTTGGTAATTCCCTTTGGATTGTGTAATGCTCCTTCCACTTTCCAAAGTCTTATGAATCATGTCTTCCATCCTTTTCTTCGTCATTTTGTCTTAGTTTTATTTGATGATATTATCATCTATAGTAAAACTTGGTCATCTCATCTCTCCCATGTGAATCAAGTTCTCCATCTCCTCTCTAAGCACCAAATTTTCCTCAAACAATCTAAATGTGCCTTTGGTGCCTCATAAGTGGAATACCTAGGTCATATTATTGGCAAGGATGGTGTCAGATTGGATCCAAAGAAAATTGATGCTATGCAAGATTGGCCTCACCCTAAAACTCTTAAGAGATTGCATGGTTTTTTGGGTTTAATGGGCTATTATAGGAACTTTGTTTGAAATTATGGAAAGATTGCAGCTCCTCTCACTTCCCTCCTTAAAAATAATTCTTTCACTTGGACTTTAGCTGTGGATCATGCCTTCCAAGACTTAAAATATGTTATGTGCTTAACCCTTGTCTTAGAACTCCAAGACTTCACAAAGACATTCATATTGGAATGTGATGCTTCCAGGAAAGGAATTGGAGTCATCCTCATGCAAGGTGGCAAGCCCTTGGCCTTGACTAGAAAACAACTTTTAGAGCAACATTTGGGCCAATCCATTTATGAAAAGGAAATTTTCTCTATTCTGCATGTTGTGGATCTCTGGAACCCTTACTTATTGGTTCAATGATTCCAAATCAAAACTGATCATAAGATTCTCAAGTATTTCCTCGAACAATGAATTTCATCCTCGACACAACAAAAATGGGTGACCAAGCTATTTGGATATGATTATGAGATAATTTACAAGAAGGTCAAGGAAAATGTAGGGGTTGATGCTCTTTCTCGGAATGAAGAAGATGGGTCCCTTTTCTCCCTCTCCTTCATTGTACCATATTGGCTCCAAGTTGTTCGTCGGGAATGGTTGCAAGACCCAAAAAATTCTAGCCTACTCCACCAATTTCCACACAATTCTTCAGTTTCTCCAGGGTACTCTTGGAATAATGAAGAGCTTCGCTACAAAGGTCGTTTGTATTTATGCAATCAATCCCAACTTGAATCCACAGCTCTTTCTGAATTTCATGCCCCACCCACAACATGTCATTTCGGATTTACCAAAACCTATGAAAGGGTCAAGCGTTATTTTTTCTGGGAGGGTATGAAACAGGACGTCCACACCTTTATGGTTGAATGTGAGGTATGTGAATGCAACAAGGGAGAAACTGCCAAAGCTCCAGGCACACTCCAACCACTTCTGATTCCCCCTTCTATTTGGCGAGATATTTCTATGGACTTCATTGTAGGCTTACCTAAATCGAGAAATAAGTTGGTCATCATTATGGTCGTTGACCGTCTCTCCAAATATGATCATTTTTGTGCTCTTCAACACCCATTCACAGCCACCATAGTGGCTCAACTCTTCATGGATAATATCTTCAAGATTCATGGCATGCCTAATTCTATTGTCTCTGACAGAGACCCCACTTTCACCAGCAATTTTTGGCAAGAGTTGTTCAAGCTACAGGGCACCCAATTGCATCTCAGCACTACACCCCCAAACGGATGACCAGACAGAAGTTGTCAACAGTTTTTTGGAAACATATTTTAGGTGTTTTGAATCAAAGAATAAAAATTGGTGGGCCCAATGGTTACCCCTAGCTGAATGATGGTACAACACATCTTACCATACAGCTACTCGCATGACTCCTTTTGAAGAAGTCTACGACCAAAATCCCCCATCAGTTCTCTCCTATATTCCAGGGGTCTTGAAGGTTCAAGAGGTTGACACAAATATTACAGTCATGGAGGATATTCTTCATGCCCTCAAAGAAAATTTGGTCATGGATCAAAATCGCATGAAGCAACAAGCAGATCAAGGTTGTTCCGAACACCATTTTGTTGAAGGGGGCCATGTATTTCTTCAACTACAACCTTATAAGAAGAATTCCCTCAAAGCTCACCATTGTTAGAAAGTTGTGCCCAAATTTTATGGTCCTTATCAAGTGATCAAGCGTGTGGGATCGGTGGCCTATTAGTTATCTCTACCTAGTCAGTCGAAGCTCCATTCTATTTTTTATGTTTCCTGCTTAAAGAAGGTTATTGGAAATAAGTGCCAAAATCAAACTAGTCTACCTGAGTTGGATGAAGAAGGTTCCATGTGGTTGTATACACAAGCAGTCTTGGCCCAACGAGAGTGTTGTCTCCATCAGCGCATCATCCAGGAAGTGTTATTTCAATGGAAAGACACACCTCCAGAAGATGCCATCTGGGAGTCGACCACCATTCTACAATAATTCCCTCATCTAAAGCCTTGAGGACAAGGTTGTTCTTCAAGGGGGAGGGCATGTTAGGGAGCTAACCTCCCTAACCCCTCACATAGGTAGAATAATATAATTCCATGTGTTGTTCCAGAGTCTGTTCCTAAGGCTTAGAAGGTACAGTGTCTAGGCATCTGAAAGTGAGTGAAGAGTAATAAGGAGGAGAGCATCAACCTTCGAGGAAGGAAGCTAGGGTTGATTTCCAGGTTGTTGGTGTCAAGCCTCCAACCGTTCCTGGATTTTTATATCTCGCTCAATTGCAGCCCACGAGTGCTCAAGTTCTACCCGGGTATTGGTTGTTTTAAGAACAGTATCGAAAATGTTCAAAGCAATATGTGTTTGGTCCGATAAACCGTGCTCAATGTTAGGATGCCTTACAACGGGGACAGTCATAGAGGAACAGTGAAAGTAAAGGAAAGTTTCAAAGTTTTAGATGTTGTCTCAATTCGATCGTATAAAAGAGAACTATATGATTTAAAGTAAAAGATAAATTACAAACCAAAGGCCTTTTCCCGTAACTGTGTTATCTAGTAAATAATTGGTGTGTGTGAAAATGTGAAAAAAACATAAAGTTGTTTATAATACGAGACTCCTATCAAGGGAGAATCTTGCCCTGTAAATAGAAGAAGAAAAAGGTGAGAATAAGTATGACGAATGCATAAAATATGAAAATCTAATGAGTCCACAGGTCTTGTACCTGCTAATAGTCGATACAGAGGAAAAACTATAAACTATATAGACAATTAAAATTAATCACCACAGTAGAGGTTTTACTAAATTGTGGTGTGACATTCATCAAACATATATGTACGAAATGAAATTGAACAAGAAATCAGAGAGGAAACAAACTCATAACACAGTCTTGATGGAATCAGGAGTCTTTGGATTGCTTTGTATTAATATTCAAAAATGAGAGTCTCTATTACAATCGATCAAAATAGATCCAGCCCTTTATTCTTTCTTCAAAATGTATATTTATACAAATTTCTATAGTCTGGAATCTCAATCATTCCAGAGGTTTTCGGTTACAACAAAGGAGATTAAACGTTTCAATTCTTTGTTTCTATCCTTATTTGGTACCGGAAACCTGTCTCTTTGCATGCTCTGTGCAAATGACGCACTTCTCCACCAGCTGGGATATCAACTTAGAAGGTTTTGCTTGATTATTGGCCTTGAAAGTGTAACAATCCTTCGCCAGTTGTGGCAATTTTCCTTCCACATGTTGGTCTTTGGCGCTGATAGAACATAATTGTACACTCGGTTTAATTAGCCATTTATCTATTTGGACTATATCTGCATGGGTTTGTTGTGATATTTCAGCCAATTCTATTTCTTCATTTTCCTTGATCTTGAGCAGATGCTTGGTTGTATTGATCTGGCCCAGTATTTCAGCGTTGCTTTCATCATCGGAACCCAACCAACTTCCATCTAGAAAATCAAAGGTTTCTTCACAGTATTTTCTTGCCTCTCTAGCTTGTTGTCTGCCTTCGGATATGTCACACTCCCATTCTTTCAACAAGATATTACCTCGGGTCTGCTCCGAGATAGAAAACCTGGAACTACTGCATGTTTCCCTTCTCATTGTGGCTATAATAGCCTCCTAGAAAGAAACTCGGGCCGCCACAACGTCTTTTTCCTTGAGAGTGATATTTTCCAATATTCGATCAAAGAGTTGGCAGTTGTTTTGAATCGTTTCTACCTTAGCAAGTAGACCTTGTTGAGCTACCGACACTCTTTTTCTGATCTCTATAGCTTGGGATTGAAATATCCCAATATTGATTACCTGGTTTTCGACGAAGTCTAATTTGGCTTGTAGTTGCTCTATCAATTCTCCTTGTTGGCCTATCTGTGTCTGACTTGTCTGAGCCATCAGCTATGTCTGTTCGAGATCGGATTTGAGCCACTTGATTTCCTTTTGATCGGCTACTCTAGCTTGTTCTAAACTTGTATTCGCCTGATCTTTGGCAGCGTCCTATGCTATAGCTAGTTTAGCCTCTAAGGTTTTGATCAAACAATTTTTTCACTTCAGCTGATCCTTTAGGGTCCCGACTGAATATTGGTTGGTTGTAGCGAAAGCCCCCAATGTTCCTACTATTTGAGTTGCAAACTCCTCCTTTTTCATGGCTTTCCCATCGGTTAAAATTTTAAATTTCTTTGATACTCTACCTACCTCTTGGTAAAGTTCTTGTTTCACGACAGCCTTTCTCTTCTTATCAAAGAAGAATTCATTCGAAGGTAGCTCTTCCATTGTTATAGGCATTAATTCTTTGCCGAAAACCCAACCTGTGTTTGGAACCCCTTTCATGGATTGTAGGGGGGTAACATAAACGATGGGATTGTCGACCTGCTTAGATGATTTCCCTGGAGTAACAACCAAGGTTGGCTCGCTTGGAGGGTTGGAAGTCTCGGCTTCCTATTTCGGGCCCCCCGTTTTCTCTTTCTTGTCCTGGTGTTCTTCTTGACCGGGTGTTGAATCTTTGGAGCCTTCGGGTTTCGTTTACTGCACCTCAACAGTCATTGGATTCTCACCTCGTAATACTAGGGGAAGGCAGCTCCACTGATGTTCTTGGAATTTGAAAACATCAGCCCTCTCTTCGGGCGACAGGGCTTGTATCCGAGCCAAAACCTCGGCATAAGATCTCGCGCCTCAGAAAATGTCATCATGAGGCGAATTCTCGTGCTCAAATCTTTTAAGATGACAACTAGCCAAGTGATTACTCATGACCCTGTGTGGATCGTGTTTCTTGAATTCGATGTGAACCAATTTAATATCTTCCAGGGCTACTGCCTTGGCCTTTGCATGCCTGAAATCTAATAAAGAATAGGTAGTTAAATGAATGGGGAAAGGTGGCCATACCTTCTTTGAAAATCCTTTAAGCTCTTTGCTTATGCCACCAATCACAGTTTTCATGGCGATCTCGGGACAAGCCAGCCTATCGAGTATAAATAATGGTAGAGCATGCGGAGGGACAGAAGCATCGAAAACCCTGATGTATGAAAACTATTCCTCCACGTACCAGTCAGCCACACTACTCAAATTGGTCGCGATGCTATCTGGGATCCTAGGTGGTGGATTACCGAAGACGATGACATAAATCGGTACCATTACCCAATTGAAAATTTCATATATGAAATATGAGGCCTTATCCTCCCAAAGCTTTGAATGGTAGACATGGATAGGCTCAGCATATGATGGAGCCCAGCTCTAGCTCATTAAGGGAAAAGGTGTTATGCAACACACGGCATCCATGATGTATGCGGACATAAAGAATGAAGCGGCCTTCCTTCTCACCCTCTGCGTCTGATATTCTGTAATCCGACTGGTCAGACTATCTGACAATAGTTTGGCCCAGTCGAAGGAACAACCTTCCACGACTGTATGCATCATAGGCACCCATGGGAGGAAAAAATGTGTGGTGTCTTCCCTCCCATACAATCTACAGGTCATCATTGCTATGTATTTGAACTGTGGTTCCAGAGAAGATATGGAATAAATTTCATTGCTATCGACTCTGAACTTCACGGGGTGTGAGACCCAATCCTTGATCAAATCAGATAAGATTTTGTCGTACTGCTTGCATTCCTTCTGTTTAAAATCCTCCAGAAACTCGGCATTGTATGTGAAGTTCGACATGGGTGGCAACTTGTACATTGCCTGTAATTGTTCTGGTCTAAAGGTCCCAATAGTGACCTTCTGCTCGTTGACGATGGTTCTGGTAGGGATATCTACATGGTCTAGCGCCCATCGGATCACATCGTAGTAAGGAAGAAGACATGGCCTGGCCGCTACTTTATGCATTTCTACTTGGACGACAATCTTGTATTTGGTGGCCAAGTCATCCTTCTCATTATCACTGGAGTCATCTGAACAGTTCACCAACTCGGACTGCAAAACCTCGGAGATGTATGACCAGGTTCTGATAGAATCAACGCTTCGGGGTGAAGTATCAGAAACGTTATCTGAGCCTTGCCCTGAAACCTCAGCACTTGCCTTGGACACTTTTTGTGGGGCCATGACGGTTACGATAAAAATATGTATACATACAGAAATCAGTTTGTTGAGGAAAGCTTCTCTGTGTAAAATAGAAATGAGCTTTGTGACACTGAAGAAAAATATCTATATCTTCAACCATTTAAAACCTCGACGTACTTATGAACAGAACGGTCAAATCATTTTTAGAGACAGATTTAGCAATAAAACCCATATCCTTACTTGTCGCTTCGCCTCATTTCCAATTAATGCCATAAATTTCAACGGTTCATGACACAAGTTGGTGCAAGGAAAATTTAAATTTACCTCGTAGACTGTGCATATTATTATTTGCATTAAACACTAATTAAACTGGCTTAGCTTCTTTAATTTGGATTTCTTAAACTTTAATCAACCTTTCGGCGTTCGCCGTATCGGGAGTTTTCACTCTAACCTTTCAAGCCTCTAAAAACCAAGATCGCAATGATTAGATTTAGTTAAGCACGAACGTAAATAGGATTAAGTGTTTAATTAATCATGTTTTAATTTATATCACGACTTCACGACTCGGGGCTTCGAAGGTATAGTTTCCGGGAGGAGCGTATGTCGAGTTGCGAAATCCTGAGATCACGATGATGTGATCTATTTAAACCAGAAGGTAAACCGGATTAAGTGTTTAATTAATCATGTTTTAATTTATATCGCGACTTCGCGACTCGGGACTTCGAAGGTATAGTTTTTAGGAGGCGCATATACCGAGTTGCGAAATCCCAAGATCATGATGATGTGATCTATTTAAACCAGAAGGTAAACCGGATTAAGTGTTTAATTAATCATGTTTTAATTTATATCGCAACTTCGCGACTCGGGGCTTCGAAGGTATAGTTTTTGGGAGGCGCGTATACCGAGTTGCGAAATCCTGAGATCACGATGATTTGATCTATTTAAATGAGAAGGTAAACCAGATTAAGTGTTTAATTAATCATGTTTTAATTTATATCGCGACTTCTCAACTCGGGGATTTGAAGGTATAGCTTTTGGGAGGCGCGTATACCAAGTCGCTAAATCTCGATAGACTTTAACCATGCTCAAAAATAATCACCCCTGACACTAACCTAGGTTACTTAAGTAAAATCCTTTGCGGTTTCACCTATCGGAGTTACGACGGTAATGTTTTTGGAGAGAGTGAACGTCGAGACGCGAAATCCCGACAGCACTTGACTGGGGTTTAAATAATTTTACTCTCAGCTTTAACCTGAGGTAATCTTTTAAAAACTTTTCTCAACCTCGCACATCGGGGCTTGTAAATCTTGTGACTTGTAACTCCCGAAGCGCGATATCCCAAGGTACAAAAAGTAAAAAAAATTGTTTAATCGATAAAAGGTGGTGACTTATGAAACATAACATCCTTCGCTATTTCGCATGTCGGGACTACTGAAAGTTTTAGTTGGTAAATTTCACGAAGCAAAAAAGAACTTAAAGACCAACATTTGACTTTAAAAATTACATTTAAACCAGTTGAAAAAGGTGGCTCCGACACCATGTAATAAAGGCCAATATTAATAAGGCCTAGCAATAAGGAAGAATAATTCAAATGTAAGAAGACATAATAGAAGCTTCTACTTCTAGAAGGATCTTCCTCTAGATGGTTCTTTTGGATATATAGATTTAGTATAAAAAGAAGTAAAGGGTATAAGAAATATTGTCTTGGATATTATTGTAATAGAGATCTACTGAGCTGGAGGTTTCCCCCTCGAAAAGGCAAGTGAACATTGCTCGCAATAATCAAAGTTCTCTTTCTGGTGTTATTATGGTATTATTATGATATTGTAGAATGGTGGCATCTTATCTTTGAGAAGAGATGTGATGGCTACGCTCATTCACAAGAAGATGAGTACAATGCGGCTCTAAAGGAATTTTTACAAGAAACATGAATGTCAAAACCCTAGACATCCAAAAACCTAACCCTGGGAGATGAAGCGCCAAAAGGCATGTGGGCCCCATTGGGGTAATTTAGTAAATAAACTTCCCTGGGTCGTAACTTTTTCATACGATCTTCGTTTAAAGCGCATGATAGCTCATTGGAAAGGTATCGATGAGGAGATTCATTTTGGGGGCTCAATAAGAATCATTAAATATAATTAAGGTGCTTGATAATGAAAAACAATGTTTAGGCCCTCAAAATGGCCCCAGAAGTTCAGGACCCGAAAAACTACTAAAAATAGTAACTTGCCAAAAGATTATTCTGAGCTAGTTGGAATAGGAGGGTGGCCATCGATATCCTCCCGGATAAATCCTCCCCCCTTAGGAACAAATGGTCTCCATTGCGTTGATTCCGCCCATCAAATGAGGAAATTTCTGTTGAATTTGGCCCCATGTGAGACACTTGCCTTGGTGTAGGAGATGCCCTGCTTTGACAACCTGATAAAGTTGAATCATGTGCTGGCAATTTCCCTTGACCTATGTGTCCATGATCTGATTAGTGTATTCTTGTTCCATGCAGTCAGGGTTGAGCTTCATTGGTGTCAATTGTTCTATTATCTCTGAGGTGTCCAATAATGGTGGAAAGTAGGATTGAAGGAGGTCCACATTGAACATTGGGTGCAAGACAAGGAAGGGGGAATGTTGAGCTTAAAATCATTGTCACCCACAACCTTGTGTTGATTAAGGTTGGTTGTCATTGATGGCAACCCTTGAAGAAATCCCTGTAGAACAAAGGTTGGGTAATTGACCCAAGATTGTTTGATGTAAAGATGACTCGTTATTTTCTTGTCATGGTTTATAATAAGTAGAAATGGATGAACTCCAAAGTGGTCCCCTTATGGTGAAATCCCTCACGGGAAGACGCTTTACGGATTGAGTTATCCTAGAAGTATGTGTAGAGAACCCATGCGTATTTGTGGAATAATGAGATGAATGCTAGTGAATTTGTTAGTGAAACTATCCAATATGGATAGTGATTGTCATTCCATTTCTGTTGGTATGTGGAACGTCACATAACTTCTCATGGTTAGAGAGTTATGGCCATGAGAAGTTGGAGAACACAGGTTTGAGTGATGGACCCAAGTTTGTTTGATGGATAATGGTATGATTTTTGATATATTTTCAGGTAATACTATTATATATGGATAGTAAATGTCATTCCATTTCTGGTGGTATGTGGAACGACACATAACTCCTCACGGTTTGAGAGTTATGGCCTTATGAAGTTGGAGGACCCTCATATGTCATTTAGAAGTCCCAAAAGGTCAAAGTAGTCAAAGTGGTTTAAGAGATTTTAAAAGGTAAATAATAAAGTGAAATGATGAGTGTAATACAATTCAAAGTGAATATAAAATAAATTAATACAATAATAAATTTAATGGAGAAATTAGAAGTGAGTTAACCCTAAAATAAGGAAAGTGGGCAAAGAGACCTAGAAGATGTTTTTAAGGAAGCTACTTGGAGAGTATAAATAAGAGGCAGGGCTCTCTCATTTAATACACACTTGAGAATATTGAATACCTATAGGTGTCTGAGGTAACCAAAGGATATATAAGCCGAAATTCTGAGGAAAGTGAAGAAAAGAAGGTCAGAATTCAAGGAAGGATAAATTCTTTTGATGATGCTTTCTAAGGTATGTTTTTTTCAGGTCATCTCACCATTTTTGCAATAAATTATTTTCTAGAATGATTCAGACCATGAAATTTCTATTCCATTGAGGAAATATATCCAAATATCTATGGTAAAAAATTCATCTTTTGGGTCGTTTTATTTTTGGAGTTACACTCCGTGGAAAATATGGTTTGTGGCTAGTCCTGAAACTAGTCAAAAACAGGTGTTTCGGGTAAAAACGTCATAAATTCTTCATAACATATCAAAATTAAGTAAGACCAAATGTGTTCATTATAGTACAATATTTACTATGTTTTGTAACATTTTTAGATCAATTCAACAAATATTATGTGCGGGGCATGCTCTACAAGGTCTCTCTCTAGAATAAGCCAGAATTCAGCAAGGTGTGCCATTTTTTCCATAACTCCTTTTTTGAGAGGTTCCAAGTAGTGAAACCTGGAGGAATTGAATAAAACACACTGAAAAACATTGTGTATCAGTTTCATATCTTTATTCATTACAGGTATGTGATCATATACACCAGGTCTATTACAGAGTTACAAATCATATTTGGATGATGAAATTGATGAGGGCTTTTGGTTGAGGTACAAGTTGGGTACATAGTTGAGACAAGTAGTTGATGAGTTGGAACATACATGAGGTGTATATTTGATGATGTTGGTACATATTGGTGAGTAATAGTTGATGAGTAATTGAGACATGATTGGTACATACTTGGTACATGGTTGGTTTCACTTGTTTATGGTACAGGTTGATTACAGATTGGTGCATGGTTGATGCACTTGTTTATGGTACAGGTTGATTACAGGTTGAGGTAAAGGTTAATGCATGGTTGATGCATGGTTCAAGTTTATTGGTACATGTTTATAGTGGTATATCTCACAGTGATAGTGTGACTGTGGTTCCATCATTCTACTTATACTTCAGGGCGGTTGGACGGGGCAAGGATAGGTGGTTTTAGCCACATTCCGGTTGTAGCTGGAGAACATAGGGGGTTGTAGCCTCCTTCTGGTTGTAGCCAGAGAATTGGGGAGTTGGAGCTTCCCTCAGGTTGTAGACTGAGATAGGGGGTTGGAGCCTCCTTCTAGTTGCAGCTGGAAAACAAAGGAAGTTGGTGCTTAGAATGAATGTAATTCTTCAAGACATATAAGATAAAGCATTTTGTGGTTTTCTCCCGATTTGGGTTTCCACGTAAAACATTGATGTACTATGTATGTGTGTGATTGTTCATTTCTTATTGCTCATTATTGGATAACAATTCTACATTGATATAACACTTGGATTATTTGGAGAAAAATGATTATAATTATGTTATTATTGATTCACCCCCCCTCTCAGTAATCCAACACCTTGGTGATGGTGTATGGTCCATATCGAAGTGGACAAAGCTTCTGATGAGGCCCTATCAGGTGTTCTTTCTACATCTGAAACCAAACTTTATATCCAACCTGAAACTAGCGTGGCACCCGGTGTTGATCGTGTGTTGCTTATACTTGGAATTGGACTTTTGTAAAATATCTTGAACCTGTTGGCGGATGTGTTGGATCCGCTCAATCAACCGGGTGGCTTTGTCAGCTTAAGTTGGATCATGCGACGAGTCTTCCTAGGTGGACGCAAGGGGTAGTGAAACATCTATGGGACCCAATGGTTGAAATCCCAACCCCACCTGAAAGGGGTTGTAGTCGGTTGATCTATGTATGGCTCTGTTGTACTTGTGTTGAACATAGGGAAGACTTTCATCCTAGGTGCGGTGGTGCTTGGAATTGTACATGCATAGGATGTGCACGATAATCTTGTTGATGACCTCATTTTGTCCATCCGTCTGGGGGTGGAAGGCAGTGGACTTGGTGAGCTTAGTGTCCAAAAGTGACCAGAGGCTCGACCAGAATGTGTTGAGGAATTGACTATATCGATTTGAGATAATGGTTTCTGGGATCCCAAAGTGTACCCACACTCATTTAAAGAATATATTGGCAATGGCTTCTGATGTGATGCTCTTCTTGAAAGAGGCCAAAATCACCATTTTGGAAAAGCGATCAACAACCACAAATACAGTCATTTTCCCACTTGGTGGATGGAAGGCTCGACATGTATTCCATTGAGATGGATTCCCAGGGCCTGCCAGGAGTAGGAAAAGGAGTGTACATGTCTTGTTTCTTAGCGGTTGGTTTTGAAATAGTGAAGGAAATGCATGACTGGATATACTTGCTGACATCTTGTCGAAGTTTCGTCTAGTAGAAATGTCGTTGCAGTACTTCCACTATATTTTCCATGTCGAAGTGTCCTACCACCCAACTGTAGTGGGATTCCCAAATCATCTTTTCTCACTCACTGGATGGAACACAAAGATGGCCCAAATGATAGAACATCTCATCCTGAATATGGAAATTAGTGACAATTGTGTTTACGCCCAACATCTGGTAGGTGTTGGCAAAGTCAATATCTATCTCATAGAGGTGGGGCCATCTCTTAGATTACTGAGAGGGGGGGTGAATCAGTACTAGCATAATTATAATCCTTTTTCTTCAAATTTTATATCAATGTAGAATTATTATCCAATAATGAGCAGTAAGAAATAAACAATCAAACAATACACAGTACACTAGTGTTTTATGTGGAAACCCAAATCGGGAGAAAACCATGAAATGTTTTTTATTATATGTATTGAAGAATTACATTCATTGGAAGCACCAACTTCCTTTGTTTTCTAGCTGCAACTGGAAGGAGGCTCCAACCCCCTAGTTTCTCAGGCTACAACCTAAGGGAAGCTCCAACTCCCCAATTCTCTGGCTACAACCAGAAGGAGGCTACAACCCCTAATGTTCTCTGGCTACAACTGGAAGGTGGCTACAACCACTTGTCCTTGCCCCATCCTACCACCCTGAAGTAGAAGTAGAATGATGGAACCACTGTCACACTATCACTGTGAGATATATAGTTGTAAACCTGTACCAATAAATCTGAACCATGCATCAACCATGCATCAACCTGTACCTCAACCTGTAATCAACCTATACCATAAACAAGTGCATCAACCATGCACCAACCTGCAATCGACATGTACCATAAACAAGTGCATCCAACCATGTACAAAGTATGTACCAATCATGTGTCAACTACTCATCAATATGTACCAACGTCATCAACTATACACCTCATGTATGTGTGCCAACTCATCAACTACTTGTCTCAACCATGTACTCAACATGTACCACAACCAAAAGCCCTCATCAATTTCATCATCCAAATCTGATTTGTAGCTCTATAATAGACCTGGTGTAT